>CM024755.1:68939062-69406904 GCA_014218235.1 Colocasia esculenta
CCATTATGTAATGTAGATTATGCTCTCTCTCTCTCTCTTTTCCCCACTGAATCGATATAGACTTCAACACTGGCCCGGTGGCATCAACAGGGTAAGTGGGTGGTTAAAAAGAGACATGAGTTAGGTTAGGAATGAGGGGGAGGGGGGGTTGGGGGGTAGTGAGAATAAAGGAGTCGTGAGGGAGAAGAAAGAGACGAGGGAACTTATGTACAACATCATTAGCGAACAAAAGAAAAGCTGAATGCTGAAATGACAAAGGAGCATATTTTTTTCTTGGACCGTGGAAAAGCCGAATGTTGACGTTAATGGTCGTAATTCTCGCCGGCATATCAAATCAAGGGACAATGATAGGTGGACATGCCAGGGCCATAAGGTAAATAAAGGCCCGGGCTTCATCTTTAAGAAAGCACTGATCATAAAAGTAAAAGGAAGCTCGCCTTCCCCTTTTTCTCTGTAGCCAGTGTTCAATTACTCCCACCGAAGGTATACGTACTTCTAGAGATCGCCATTCAAGTCAATCTAGAGCTAGCTGTCCGAATGAAAATAACTACGTACTAGATGCACATGCACCTAGATATGATCATGCAGTAAAAGGTTAATATATATTGTTAAACATATTCTCATATAGATTGGTATAAATAGGAAAGACTAGATGCAAGATATATATGACAGAAATGACAGTTCGGTGTATTATTTGTATGAAGATATCTTAAGTTTTATTATTTATTTATTTTCATGTTTGATTTATGTAAAAGTGTATTTGTCACACTATTTTTTTATAGTATATATTACCAAATGAAAATTTCGAGGATGGGACGGAAAAAGGCAATCGACATGGTTGCACAAGTTTGACAAGGTGACAAAAGGAAATGTCTTGCCGTCCATAATCCGTGATATTTTTATGTCCGAATTTTTATTCCCTTTATTATGCTGGTGGACAACGTTCTTTATCGTCATAGTTTCAATGGCTTCACATTAATTTGGTACGTTCGACATGATTTGGGTTCGGTTGGAAGAGGAGTCCAGCAATCCGGACTAACCAAGCAGGCATTAAATATAACTTTGATTGATGTGTTTTGTCCAGTTTTTATGTAACCTCGCTTTCTATTTGGGTGCGGTTATATCAACTTTATTTTTTTTTGATAACGAAGAAATTATGTCCCATGTGATTTTGTAGGCTCAGGGATTGGTGTTCGGTCAGGACTTGACAGCTTCTATTTTCTGTGTACCTGTATTGTCCTTACCCCACTTGACCGAAAAAACTCCGAACCTACACACCTCGAGAATTACATGTAGATCAGGTAAACCTCCCCCAGAAATCGAACTGGGGACCTCCTACTTTTTAAGCAAGAGTTGAAATATACATAATTAACATAAACAATTGTGACAAATAAGTTATATAAAAGTGTATTTCTCACAACCTATATAATGACAATGGTTCTTAAGTTGATTTCTCACAACCTATATAATCGAACTCGAACTCGGGACCCCACTTTTTAAGTTGATTTATGTAAAAGTGTATTTCTCACAACCTATATAATGACAAAAGAAAAATAACAAATCCAACACTAACGAGGTCTATAATACATATAATGTCCAAAGTCTAACTACACAACCATCACAAGAAAAGGTCGGATTTTCGATGGATACTTTCCGTCAAAAATCCGTTGGAATTGCATCTTCCCGACGACTTTCTGACGAAGGCCCCATCGCAAAGTGTTCGTTGGAAACTCCGCGTCGGTAATTGCCGACGGACAAACATTCTGTTAGAAATTTCGATGGAAACAATTCGTCGGAAATGCCATCGAAATTACCGACGGAAATAAACTATTGGCATTCCATCAGAAATCGCCGATGGATACGTTCCGTCGATAATTTCTATCGGAAATAGTCTGATGGAATTGTTGCCCTGTTGACAAGCCCAGAGGGGGGGTGAATGGGTTTTTATAAATTCGATCTAGGAGATACCTGTAACAAAAAACAATCACACAAACGATCTTCGAACTAAGTTAGTTACTTGTTAGTTTAAATAACAATTACGCAATGAAGACAATCACACAACACAAGGATTATCCTGGTTCGGACTTCCTTTTCTTAGGAGTCCTACGTCCAGTCCCTGAGCAACAACTCAGGATTGCACTAACTAGGGTACAGTCCCCCTAAGGACGCTACAACACCCAGCTCAGCTGGTCTTCCTTCACACACGAAGAGAACAACACCCTGGATGCCACCAGGTCTTCCTTTACAACCAAAGGGAGCAACACCCTGGTGTGGAAATGGATTTTTCATAGATCCATCACAATATTTTAAAAGTAAAATTATTTATCATGTTCTCATGTGTGTTCCCGCATATTACGAATTCAAGTCCCGTTTAGTGCTAAGCAAGTCACTATAACGAAAGATGAATCCGTAATTGCGGAGCGCAGGCGTGCCAGTCGCTGAAGCGACAACAAGTTCTGCCTCCGAGAGTCGAAGGACTTTAGGTCTGTTTGCGCGCTGTCTGACTTCGTCAAACGAAAGTGGTGATCGGGTCGGGACCAAGATCCCGCCGTTGCCTAAGCGCAACGACGTTAATTACATCCCTCTAAGAGGGAAAACCCTTGATTAATCGCCAGAATAAAGAGTCTTGTGGCCTTTGATGGAAACATCCGATAAAAGATATGTGCAGAAATGTGAAATTAATTACGCCTAACGCGAGACGACCAAAATACAATACTCGACGCAATTTTTTGATGTTATTTCAGATATTATTAAGGGGGTTGAGTCAATTTCAACATTGTTTGATCTGATTTATCTTTGTTCCTTTGGTCTCTTGCATTTTTTTTTTTATATATTACATTGTGACTGGCCTTTTATTGGGGTTGTCCTTTTGTTTATTGGCCTCTTAATTGATTTTAAATTTGGTTATTTGATTTGATGTGGGGCTATATTTGATTTCAAGTTGTTCTTCACTTAGATTTATTCCTTTTGAGCTCATTTGAGTTTACAGTTTATTTAGATTCCGCTCCCATAATTATTATTTAATTTGGTTTTCCTTTTATTTAAAAATTGTTCCATTTGCCCCTTTTTTTTTTTGAGACTTATCTACATGCTTTGATTGTTTGATTTATTGTATTTTTTTTAAAAAGTTATTGTATTTATCCATTCTTATGAGTTGCTGTTCATTCTTCCTCGTTTCTTTATTAATCAATACTCCATTTATCTTGTCTCTTCTGTCAATCCCATTTCTCATTTTTTTTTTTAGTTCGAGGTGGTAGACGCATGTGAGTTTATATGGGTCTGAAATGGTGATTATTTATGGGCATATGTTACAGGGAGGGAGGCCACCTGGTAGCATGTTTACCTGAGTGGTGTATGTGCTTGGATTTTATAGGTTTAGAAAATATGCTTGTGCATGCGCAGGACTAATGAAGAGTAAAACAAGTTAATGCGTGCATGCGTGTATAATAATGTGTGTGTGTATGCATTAAATGAGGGGAAAGAGAGAGGGCTATGCATGGAATAAATAAGGAAGTTTGAACGGCAGGGAGTTGTGGGAGTGGGGGTGCTGATCGGCAGGGTGTGTTTTGTGCGGAGGTGCTGATCGGCAGGGTGTGTTGTGTGCGGGGGTGCTGATCGGCAGGGTGTGTTTTGTGCAAAGAACTGAACGGCAGGGTTCTGCGTGCATGAAATGCTGAACGGCAGGGTTTTGTATGTATGAAATGTTGAACGGCAGACCTTTTCTTTTCTTTGGAAGCCTGAACGGCAGAGGTCAGAGAGTCTGCCGATGAGCCTGAACGGCAGGGGGGAATGGTGCTGAACGACAGCCTGCTAATTTCTCTTATTGACATTTATTTATTTTCATTTTTTTAGTGTTTTATATGCTTTCATTTTTTTTGTTAATTAATTTTTCATTGATCTATTTTCTTTATCAATTTACTTGTGTGTGTGTGTGTTTTTTTTTTTATTATTACTTTTGGTCATTTAAATTTTTTTATTGATTTGATCGCCTTGTCCATTTGCTGTTTGCTGTCTGCTCTTTTTGTTATTCAGCTTCCACTTATTCTTTTATTATTTCTATTATTTGTTTTACTTATTTATTTTCTGTTTGTCCTCGTGTTCAGCTCATCGGTCGAAGGACGCAATCATACTGGCGCTCATTTGTCTCGTTCTTACACATGTACATACATGTCACACAAATTAGTAAGATCATGGCTGGAGAAATGACGTTTAAGCTGGCGGAGAAACCCATCATGTGGTATAATCCGATTTGATAGTAACTTCCCCTGCTCACCATATGTCGGGGCGTTACTCGGGTGCGCTCACCTATGGACTTAAGATGGTGCACAGAAAACAATGTTTGCCATCGAGAGGCAATATGCTGTTTGCCAATGACGCCGAATTATAACACAAGTTATACGGTGACTACGTCGGCACAAATGTATAACATTATCGTTAGAAATGGATAAGTGTTCGACTCGAGACAAAAATCCGACAGCACCTCCCCTTAGTTTACGCTTTGGGGGGGGTGCACATGACATCCGTCCACCGCGATGGAGACGATGCCAATAGAATGTTGATGCCGAGGCAACAACATCAAGGCACAAGGCACCGGTTTCCGAGGCGTCCTCAAGAAAACCGGTAAATGCCAAGGCCGGGAGATAGCTTGAATGGCGACCCTCAAAGCATTGCGTAACTGAACCACCTTAAACAAAGGGGTATTGGATTTTTAATGGAGAAGAGAGGTTGAACGGCAGCACTGCGTAAGCATTACACAGGGCTGCCGTTCAAGACCCTCAACATCCAAGCAACGACGAAGTGAGGGAGTGAGGTGAACGATGACACTTCGGAATACACAATACTCGAAACGGCAGCCTTCTAAAACATAAGAATATTTTGAACAGCTACCCTCCAAAGCATAGACATTCTGAACGGCAGCCCTTCAAAGATATGAAATCGTCTGAACGGCAGCCCTTCAAAATGTGAAATACTTTGAACGGCAGCACTGCGTCATCACTGCGCAGGGCTGCCGTTCAAAGCCTTTAACGCCTTGAACAAGAAATAACTGTGTAAATTGATCAATAAAAATGAAAAAAAAAGGTAGGCCAATTTAGTCCCTGAGAACCAGGCATGGGTATTATTTTCACCTTAACCCGAGAACATCTGGGATCCCATTTAGGATACGGAGCAGGTAAAGATAAATGGAAATGAATCATATCTTAAAATAAGAATCACTAAAATAGAAGGGGACGATCACAAAGCTATTCTCAACAGGTCGGCGATGTAAAAGACTGGGGGAGGGGATTCCAAGCTCGTCATGCCAATTGTTTAAATACACCGGATAAGAGGATATGGAGGCATCCTAACCCGGCATGAAAACTATTCATTAATGCTAAAATGGTCAACAAGCAAGACATTCATAACCAGTAAGAACAAGGGGAAGATAAGAAGAAACGTCAGATGGGAATCGGAGAGAAAACACTGAACCGGAATCAAACAAATTGCCAAATTCAACTTAATCAGAGGAGAAATTCTATAAATTTAGAGAAATGAGTACAATGGAATGGGGGGAACCCGAAGAAAACCCCGGTTTCTCTCTTTTGCCCAATCTCTCTCTGTGGAACACTCACCCTCTCCCTTTTCTTTCTTCTTCCCGAAGGATCTCCCCAGCCCCTGCTTCAAGAAACCCCGCAGTAGTCGCCCTCCTCTTCTTCCGGTTCTTCCTTCTGCTTGCCCAGAAGAACCCAGAGCCGCCAGAAGCCTCCCTTTTCTTTCTGCTACTGCGTTCTCTTTTCTTCTGCATGGGAAAAGGGCCTTTTTAAGGGCCATTCTTTGAGGGCTGACATGGCAAAAGCCAGAGCCGAAGATAGACCCCTCATATTTGATAAATTTACAATGCATGCCATTGTTGTTTGCCGCGGATGCTTGTTGGTCTTGGTCCTTTCTTGGGCCGCAATCCATTCGAGGCCCATTAGCCAAAACAGGTGTAAACAAATGCCCCCCACCTGGGGATGGTGCAAGCGAGGATCGAGCGGAGCAGCGTCCGCAGGTGTACCCCTCACAGCCTCATGGAGAATTGTCTTGTGCTCTGCTGTCGTGTAATTTCATTGCTGTCAATCTCTTGTCATTCTGTTGTCTTGTGACGTCTAGTGATCTGTTGTCTCATAGTCGGATGGCGGTCCTTGGATGTGTTGCCATGCCGATGGTCTTGTTGAAACTGATATTATCATGTTGAAATCGACAGCCAGTGAATGATTGCTACGATGACAGTTCGTTGAATTAACGAGTCTGTTGAGCTACACCATATGAACGGACGCAAGCTTCTGGATGGTTCCGTTTAATGTACTGTGGGTGTTTCGACCGGCACATTAATCGGATCGGCAATTTTCACCTCGATTGATGCAGCGACGTCTTGGTTTGATGACGTCAACTAGCAAAAATATTGGTATTATGGCCCTTAATACCACTGTAGTAACAGTAGTAACAAAATTTTTTTTGACATAATTCTTGTACTGATGAAGAATTTACGGTATTGCTTATATATATATATATATATATATATATATATTCTCAGGTGGAAGGTGCCAGAACGGCAGACACGGACAGGGCACAATTCTTCTTTGGACAGACCAAAAATCTGATCGGCAGCCCTCGAACCGGTACGGGGATGACTTGAACGGCAGCCACCTGACCCGGCTCTCACTTCCTTGAACCGCCAGAGATTTGGTTTGGAGGCGGGTCTATGGGAGACCCGATAAGCCAGATCGGCAGGATCCGCCAGAGTTTCCACGCAAGGCGCGATGGAGGGCGCTGATCGGCAGGCTCCATTTGGATCTGCGAGGACCCGAGCAGCCGAGTTGGTAGGATTCGACTGGGCACCCTCAAAAGGCGCGCACCCCCTTCTCTTCTTCGGCATCAAGCTTGCAACGCAAGCCTTTTCTCCCTTTTCCCGCCTCGCCTTCTCCTCTCTTCCTGCTCCCGTCTTGACGCCGTTGGTGGCGAAATACAACAGCGACGTCAGCTTCGAGGACTCCGGCGCCGACAACCTTGTGCAGTGACTGAGGGTGCGAGCAAAAGGGGCAGAGGGCTCCCCTGGTTTGGTGGTGTCACAACGCGGGAAGGCGACGACGGCCCTAGGGTTTCCATCGGCGACGACCTGGTGTGACCGTGGCATCTGGGCCAGCGCAGTGCTAGCAGTGCTCCGCGGTGGTAGAGAGGCGCAGAAGGGGTTCTTCGGCGGTGCTCTTTGTCCCTGTCAGCGTCAGTGACCAGGAATAGTGAAGGCGCTGGGCACTGCCTTCCCTCAGCTTCTACGAAAGCCAAACATTGCCGGTATTATTTTTTAAATCTTTATCTCAATGCTCATCTGCTGGATCTATCCCACTGCTCTCAGTAATAGATGTACTTTGAGGCATGGATGTTGGCCAAATCAGCTCTGTTTGGGAAGGCTTGTTAAAAGAATGATTGCCTGGATGGATATAGCAGTACATATCACCATCCTTTGCCCACCCCCACATTGTCTTCTTTTAGCTTCCGTGAGAGCCGAAGATCGTCGGTATTTGAGTGAATTCTGATGATGGCTAGATTCACATTTTAGTTGCCATATTATCATGTGTACACATCATGCTTCTGTAGACAGTTGGTGCACTTGTCCTAGTGACTTCCATACCAAACGATCCACATATATCAATGCACTTTTCAACCACCTGAGAACCAGAATTCCTGGGACCACACTTCATTGTGTTGTCCGAGACACCTTGTTTCCCCCTTCACCCACGCAGATGTGGTTTTTTTTCTAACTGAGGCCATTTCCTGCTGAAGTGCAGCCCTGAGTTCAGATGTCCTCTGTAGCTCTGCTTATTAAGATGCTATTAGCTCCAAGATGTGATGTTGAAAATAGTCTTCATGACTTCCTGCTTCCATGTCCTCCATTCCAGACCCGGTCCTGGCTGCGCAGGTGCTACCCAGAGCTTCTCAACATAACTCCCCCAGAACTGAACTCACTAACTCCCTTAGTAAGTGTTTCAATAATTTCTGCATTCTGAGCATTTTGTCACTGATGCATTCAAATGTCAAATGAGTGTTTTAACCAATTGAAACTGATGTAGTCAGGTAGAGTCATTTTATGAAGTGTCAAAAGCATTGCTCCTAGTTCAGAATAATCTCTGCATAATGAAGTCTCCTTCACAAATTCTTTTCAGAATGAAGCTTTGAGCACTCCCAATAACTGTCTTCGTGTGCAGCTGATCACTAATTATCCAGCATAGAGACCGCCAGTTTTTTTGTGCTTGCTTTGCTTTCACAGTTGATGGTGAATAATCCACCATCTAATGCCTGCTTGTCACTTTCCTCTTCACTTCACCTAGAGTGCCTCAGAACCATCTTGCTCTGTTATTTGGGCTTTCATATGATATCCTTCTTTTTATTGATGTTTAGCACTGTGCCTTCCACATTTCTTGTCATTGAGCTTATTATCAACAATCCGATCCTGCGAAGGGGAGTCGACTGTTGCATTATCATGTAGATTGTATGTCTGGCTTAACAGGCCATGTAAACTACTTGGCTATTGGTTGCACTGAAATACCCTCTCTCGGCTTGCTTTCATTTCTTTCATTCCTCTGAGTACTTTTTTTTTATTTGCAACAAAATTATTCACCTTGTTCAGCACATCTAGAATTTGGTTGGCTTCACACTCAGCACCAACAGGCAAATTTTGCATTTCGTCATTTCTTAATGTGCCTGATTCTTCCACATGACACACTCCTGCCTTGAAGGGAGTGAACTTTGACAGCCAGCCGTCTATATAAAATTTTCTGTCTGAAGATATTCTGTTTGAAGAATGCTGCTTCTTTTTTTTTTGGTTGTTGTTTGACATGATGAGACCTTCTTGCAACTCTTGATGACAATGACATTTTGCAAGGCTAGGAATTATGGGTGGATGAGAGTTGTGATTTGGTGGTTTTTTGAGCATTGGCGCAGACTCATGATCCAGTAGAGGACCTGATTTGGTGGTCTTGAAAGTAAGGCCAATGATGGTGCATATATATACATATATCTGTATTCATGTGACTAGCCTTCGGGTTCAGGATGGTTCCCAGAGAGCCGTTCGGCGTGCTTGGCATGACCATCTGTTTGGGGCCATCTCGCCTTTGTGCGCGTCGCCGAGGAATGCAACATTGCTCTCATTGAGGCCAATGCTAACAGCTCTGAGGCCCTACATGAGAAGATTCTTGCTCTCAAGGCAGCATTAGTTAATGTTGAAGCTGAGCTTCAGAGGTCGAGAGATTGTCGGGTCCATTACGAAAAGGTCACTTTACAGTTAAAGGACCAAACTGTTGAGGCAAAGGAAGTTTTGAGGAAGGTTGAATTCCACGAAGAGCGCCTGAGGGAGATGGCATCCTCCCCTTCAGTGGGCATCTTGCCAATGGAAGAGATATTCCGAGACTTGTAAAGTCTCCCTTTTTTTTGTACATTGGCAAGCATGCCCGTCATGTAACACAATTTCTGAATCAATGAAAAGTACATCTTTTGAGCACGCCTAGCGCTTCTTGTGCAACTTATTTTTTATTTTGTTCTCATTATCAAATTGAGCGCCCTTTCGGGTTTTCGCCCAACTTGACCCCCTCTTGCTTTTGCCTACACGTCCTTTCGGGTTTTCGTGTAGCGGGGTACTCGATTTTTCCCACGGCGCCCTTTGCGGGTTTTCATCATGGCCGAGTTTTAAGTCCTTTTTACCCTTGCCTAAAGGACAAGTCCGACGAGGCATCTCTATTTTTAGCCTCTTTTTTTTTTTGGTTTAACCTTCTTGTAATTATCTGTATGACGGGAGCTTTTCCGTCTGTTGGCTATTGGAGTGACGAGTCCTTTGCCGTCGGGATCTTTTGCCGCCTGGTAACTGTTGGAGTGACGGGAGCCTTTGCCGCCTGGAAACTGTTGGAGTGACGGGATCCTTTGCCTCCTGGAAACTGTTGGAGTGACGAGATCCTTTGCCGCCTGGTAACTGTTGAAGTGACGGGAGCCTTTACCGCCTGGTAACTGTTGAAGTGACGGGAGCCTTTGCCGTCTGGTAACTATTGAAGTGACGGGATCCTTTGCCGTCTGGAAACTGTTGGAGTGACGGGATCCTTTGCCGCCTGGTAACTGTTGAAGTGACGGGAGCCTTTGCCGTCTGGTAACTGTTGAAGTGACGGGATCCTTTGCCGCCTGGAAACTGTTGGAGTGACGGGAGCCTTTGCCGTCTGGTAACTGTTGAAGTGACGGGAGCCTTTGCCGTCTGGTAACTGTTGAAGTGACGGGATCCTTTGCCGCCTGGTAACTGTTGAAGTGACGGGAGCCTTTACCGCCTGGTAACTGTTGAAGTGACGGGAGCCTTTGCCGTCTGGTAACTATTGAAGTGACGGGATCCTTTGCCGTCTGGAAACTGTTGGAGTGACGGGATCCTTTGCCGCCTGGTAACTGTTGAAGTGACGGGAGCCTTTGCCGTCTGGTAACTATTGAAGTGACGGGATCCTTTGCCGCCTGGAAACTGTTGGAGTGACGGGAGCCTTTGCCACCTGGTAACTGTTGGAGTGACGGGAGTCTTTGCCGTCTGGTGACTGTTGAAGTGACGGGATCCTTTGCCGCCTGGTAACTGTTGGAGTGACGGGAGCCTTTGCCGTCTGGTGACTGTTGAAGTGATGGGATCCTTTGCCGCCTGGTAACTGTTGGAGTGACGGGAGCCTTTGCCATCTGGTGACTGTTGAAGTGACGGGATTCTTTGCCGTCTGGTGACTGTTGAAGTGACGGGATCCTTTGCCGCCTGGTAACTGTTGGAGTGACGGGAGCCTTTGCCGTCTGGTGACTGTTGAAGTGACGAGATCCTTTGCCGCCTGGTAACTGTTGGAGTGACGGGAGCCTTTGCCGTCTGGTAACTGTTTTATACCCATCGAGGTGATGGGGTTTGGTATTATCTTGTACCCCCCGAAGTGATGGGGCCTGGTGCTGTCTAGTACAATGATCTTGCTAACTCTTGACCTTCGTGCTTGTTGATGTCTTGGCATTTGACTGATCCTTGTTGTCATTTTTTTTTAATTTTCTCTTTATCGAATTGGGCGCCCTTATAGGTTTTCACCCAATCCGACCCCCTCTTGCTTTTGCCTACACGCCCTTTCGGGTTTTCGTGTAGCGGGGTACCCGATTTTGCCCACAGCGCCCTTTACGGGTTTTCACCATGGCCGGGTTTTGGGTCCTTTTTACCCTTATTCGATGAAGCGACTCGAATAAGTCCGACAGGGCACCTCCATTTTGAACCCCCTTTTTTTATTATATTTTTTTGGTAGGGAAAAACCGCCATCTGCTCGAGCTCGTTGACGACTATGATCCCATGACCATGCTATTGACTTGGCCTCGTGTCGCACTAGCATGATTACTAGCGAGACTCTGCTATCGCACGATGTAGATCTCTTATGTTCGCCATTGTTGCCAATTCTCGATGTGGTCCTGACGTATCAGCATCAATGACGATTTTGATCCTTCGGATTTGGTGACTCCAATTCATCATGCCCCCTGCACATTAAAGACCCCAATGTCAGATCAGAAGATCTTCATTCGATTTTCTTTCTTTAAATTTGAGGAAACATTAAACTGTTGATCTTTTAAGATGTCTTTTAAATGGGGAAAGAAATGGAAATTTCAAAGAACTTCCGTGGAAAATAATGCGGTCGTGTAAACGAGGGGACTCCTTTCATCGTCCTCCCCTTGAAAACAGTGAGAACCACGGGAAATCATAATGTTTGTTGAGACGTGCGTCGCCTCAGAGCCATGGTCCGGCTAGCGGTATGGCTGCCTCTTTTTTTTTTTTTTTTTTGCCTTGCATTGCATGCCATTTTTTGCGTTGTTCTTTTGGCTCTTCGTCATTGGCGACTAGCGTCCCGGGTTTAAGGGTTTAATATTTTTTTTTTTTTTTTACATGGGGAAGACTGAGTGTAGAGACTCCCTGTTGTTGCAATAGCAACGTCTCTTGATGACCGAGCTCTTCATTCATCGAATATGTTGCCCGGGTCTAGTTCTTGTTCCTCCTCTTGCTGCCTGTGATGCTGGCTATCGAACTGTGGATGGCATGCATGGTACAGCTTCAAATGTCTTCCATTGAGGGGTGGAAATTTGACTTCACCTCGATGATCGACTACGACGTACGCGCCGCCTTCATAGACCCTCTGCACCACATACGGACCGGTCCAGTTCTCGTTCAGCTTACCCTTTGGGTTGCCAGCCATGACCTCTCTTCTTTTAACCATCACCAGGTCTCCTTTCTTAAACTCGCGGCCCTTAACTAACTTATCAAAAGCGCGTGCTATGCGAGCCTGATAGACTTGAATATTCTTTTGTGCATGTAGCCTCTTCCCCTCCAAGTCGGAGAGTTCTTCAAGTCTCCTTTCAATGTTGGTCTGGCTCTCAGGAGCTAGTCCATGTTGAATAGCTACCCTGAGGGATGGCACCTCGAGCTCCACCGGGACCACTGCCTCAGAACCGTATACCAGGGAGAAAGGTGAGCAACCCGTTGGTGTCTTGTAAACAGTTCGATAAGCCCACAGGGCCTCATACATCCTGTCTTCCCAGTCTCTTTTATTTGCACTGACTGTCTTGGCTAGCAAGGTGCATAGTGTTTTGTTGAAAGCTTCTGCTAAGCCGTTGGCCTGTGGATTGTAAGGAGTAGAGGTTCTCCAGTCTATTCTGTACCTGGAAGCCATTCTTGAAACTTTCTGGTTCTTGAAATGCGTTCCATTATCTGATATAATCCGGTCTGGGCTCCCGAATCTAAAAATAATATTTCGCTGGATGAAGCGAGTCACCAGCTCTCCTGTTACTTCTCTTAGTGCCACAGCTTCAGCCCATCTTGAAAAATAATCAGTAATTGCCAAGATGTACTTGCACCCGGAGGAGGAAGGTGGCAAAGGGCCCACGACGTCAGTGCCCCATTGTGCAAACGGCCAGCTTGGGACGGTCGGATGCAAATGTATGGGGGGTCTTCTCAGTATGACTCCATGTTCCTGACATTGCTGGCACGTCTTGGCAAATTTACCACAGTCTTCGAACATAGTCGGCCAATAATACCCGAGCCTCTTGATCTCTATTTTCATTTTGGGTCCGGCCTGGTGGGCGCCAGCGATCCCGGCGTGCACCTCCTTCATAACCCTCCAGGCTTCTTCAGGTGACAAACACCTCAACAAGATCTTCTTTTTGGCGTCTGCCATGATCTTGAATAAGACCCCGCCTCTTAGCTCATATGAATCTTTTATCCGGACCAGCTTGATCCGTTCTTCTCTTTGTGTTGGCAATTGCTGGTGTTCGAACCACTGCAGCAGGGGCTTCCTCCAGTCTTCTTGTCTGACCTCTTCTGCCACGGAGACCTCTTCATGGTCGTTCTCTTCATTTTCATGTTCACTTTCTATCATGCTAGGAACCTGTCGCCTATTCATGATGACGATTTCCAGCTTCTCATCTGGTGGCACTGCCAGTGAACTTGCCAGCTTAGCCAAAGCATCAGCTTGTGCATTTCCGCTTCTGCCAATGTGCTCTATTTCTATTTGGTAGAATTTTGCCATCAATCTCTTGACTTTTCGATAATAGGGCAGCAATTCCGGCTTTTTGACGTCAAACTCTCCTTGTACTTGTTTGACAATCAGCATTGAATCGCCGAACACTTGCAATACCCTGATATTCATGGAGAGGGCCACTTGCAAGCCAATGATCAAGGCCTCATACTCAGCTTCATTGTTTGTACATGGCTTGCTAATAGAGCAGGAGGTATGTGTAACCTCTCCTTCTGGTGATTTCAAGACGATACCTGCCCCCGCTCTGACTCTTGCTCTGCCATATGCCGACGCTTCTATTCTTGAGGCCCCATCAAAATACAGCTGCCAGGTAGCTGTTTGTAGCTGGTTCACTTCAAGAGTCTCATCTTCTGGTAGCTCGGTAATGAGCGGAGAATTTTCTGGCACAGGGTGCGCTGCAAAGAAATCTGCCACCGCCTGGCCTTTAATTGCTTTCTGAGGGACATATTTGATGTCAAACTCCATCAACATGACGGCCCATTTACCAATTCTCCCTCTCAGCGCAGGCTGAGAAAGTATATATTTGATGGGGTCAGCTCTGGATATCAGCCTGACCTCGTGTGGCAGCATATAGTGCCTCATTTTCTTGGCCGCAAATACTAAGGCCAGACAGACCTTTTCAATTGGAGAATATCTATCCTCCGCCCCGACCAATCTGCGGCTGAGATAGTAGAGGGCCTGCTCTTTTCCTTCTTCATTTTCTTGTGCCAACATAGCTCCCAAAGAATGCTCCGTGGTTGCTATGTATAGTATAAGAGGACGACCCTTTATTGGAGCGCCCAGAACTGGCGGAGTATTCAGATATGCTTTCAGGTGGTCCAGGGCGTTTTGGCACTCCTGGGTCCATTGGAATGGGACGTCCTTCCCCATTAACTTGTGGAAGGGTTGACACCGCCCAGATAGATTTGAGACAAACCTACGGATGTAGGCCAACCGTCCTTGTAATGATCGGAGCTCCGTCAAGTTCCTTGGCGGTGGCATCTCTTGGATAGCTTTGATTTTGACAGGGTCAATTTCAATTCCCCTGTACCGGACAATGAAACCCAAGAATTTCCCGCTGGATACGCCGAATGCGCATTTCATTGGATTCATTTTGAGTTCGTATCGTCTCAGCCTTTCGAATACGACTCGGAGATCAGCCAGATGATCTTCTCTTCGTTTAGTCTTGACCACTAAATCATCAATATAGCATTCCACCTTCTTGTAGAGTAGCTCATCAAAGATTTTGGTCATGGCCCTCTGATATGTAGCTCCAGCATTCCTGAGTCCAAAGGGCATCCGTTTATAATGGAAAATCCCTTTAGGTGACCTGAAAGCTGTGTGTACTCTGTCCTGTTCAGCTATCCAGATCTGATTGTAGCCAGATGACCCATCCATAAATGACAGTGCCTCATGCCCAGTAGTTGCATCGATCATCACCTCAGTGATTGGCACTGGAAAGTCATCTTTCGGACAAGCTTTGTTCAGATCTCGAAAATCTACACATATTCTAATCTGCCCATTTTTCTTTTTAACAGGTACAATATTTGCCAGCCAAGTGGTGTACTGGTTCTCTTCAACAAAGTCAACATTTACCAACTTGTCAACTTCTGCACACACCTTGTTGATCAGTTCTGGTCTCATCCTCCTAGGAGATTGTTTGACTGGCTCAATATTTGGGTCAATGGCCAAGAAATGTTGAGCAACTTGGGGGCTAAGCCCCGGCATCTCTTTGTAGTCCCAGGCGAAACAGTCCCGGAACTCCTTCAAGAGTTGGATGTATTGTTCCTTTTCCACCTCTGGAATGAGGGCACTGAGGAAGGTTGGCCTATGATCATCTTCTGTACCCAGATTTATTTCTATTAACTCATCAACAGTGGCCTGACCACCATCCTCGAGCTCTTCAGGTGCTGGCTGCAGGTCTATGAGGCCTTCTTCCTCATTTCTGCTTCTAGCACTTCCAAATATTCATCCTGTTGATCTTCATCTGGTGCGCCTCTTCCGATCTCTTCTGATTGCTGAATTTCCTGATTTAAGTTTTGTAAATTGTCTGTTGTAATTGTCTGGCCTTGTATCTCTCCCAGCTCAGTGAAAACTGATTCGGCAACTTTGTTATTTGTCAGTTCTTCTACTACTGGCAACACTTGGGTGATAGATGACTCCGGGGGAGTGCCTATCGGGGATACTACCACCTCCAGGGGAGACTCTTCATTTGCAATTGTGTCTATTTCAGTTTCAGGTCCCTCTTCTAGATAGTCATCATATACTACCCCTGAGGAGCCTTCTTCTTTTCGATTGACGATGCTGACCATGTCAACGGTGTACTGTCCTCCCAACGAGAAACCAAGCCCTGGACATGGCGTGATTTTCAATAAATCCCTATCCATGTTTGGAGGATACCAAAGCTTCCTGAATATCTCCCTCTGACTGAGACGTTGATAGAAAGGAATCTGTTGTCTCATGGTCATTTTGGTTAATGCAGATGACATGTCGGGGAGACCCAAAATCGGCACAAGGGGGTCTCCCATCTCTTCGGGAATCTGACAATCATCATCCCTTCTTATTAAATGCTCTTCGGCTGCATAGAAAACCGTGAAGCGCCCACATGGGTGGGATATCACCATGGTCTTTAATGCTTTCACTGTTTGGCAGTCAACCTCAACGATTGGCTTCGTGAGGCCTTTTGGGACCAGGATGGACTTTCCTTTTTCATTCCCTTCTTGTATGTTGAGGTCGTGTGTGCAGACCGGGGTATCGCATAAATGCATAGATGCCCCCTTTGTTGGTGCGGGCTCTACAGCGACAACCCCTGGCGGAGGTGGTGGAAACCACTCATCTGTGATTGCGACCTCTTTTTCTCTACCCTTGGAAGGGGTTTGCTCTTTTGAGTACTCCAGGTACAGGCTTGCGTCTAGAAGATGACACTCATAGACTTCGAATGGATGTGCATCGGCAAAGGTTCTGTGCTCCTCCCCTCCTTTGATGTATTTTATGCACTGGTGCAATGTGGACGGGACTACGCCGTTCTGGTGAAGCCAGGGCCGACCGAGCAGGGCCTTGTATGAAGTGTTGGCGTTGATGACATGGAATTGAACTTTCGTTGCAAAATCTCCCAGCACCAGGTCAAGCTCTATGACCCCTAAAGGGATCTCAAATTTCTGGTTGAAGCCTGCAATCCTCACATCATGCACGGAAGTGAGGTGCACATCAAAGTGGTATTTCTGATAAATCTTATATGGCAATATGTTGACTGCTGCTCCGGGATCCACCAGAATTCTGTTTAGGGGCAGCCCATTCAATTGCCCCCTCATATACAGTGGCCTGTTATGAGTAGTCATAGGGAGGAGCATGTCCTCCGGAGTAAATGTAATGGACTCCGTGCTGGCAACGGCAGTCTCCACTTGCATCTCTGCCAAACATGCCTCATACTATGTTGGAGTCTGTAGGGCTGAGATGATTGCCCTTCTGGTTTCTTCACTGAAGGATAGAATGTCCCAGATGCTGAAACGTGTGGGAACCTTTTTTAGCAGCTTGATGATCCGGTCAGCAGCTCCCATATCATCCCGCTTAAGTTTCTCTTGGTCGTCTGCATGGCTTTCTGCTTGAACATCAACAACAGGGCCAACTGGCTTTTGGCTGACCTTCTTTTGTGTCTTCAGGGGTGTAGATGCTACCTGAGCTTGCTCCTTGGCCGCTAAAAATTCGGCAAAGGATGGGACCGTGCCCTCAGTCTCTTCATTCTTGTACAGCCCTGGAGGAGGTGGGATTTGTGTCCCTCGAACCTCAGGCTCAGGAATTTGGTAGGATGGCTCTCCTCGGAAGATAATATTCTGATTTGCTGGGGCCGGACGTCCCCATCTTCTTCCAGTTCTAGTTGTAAACTCGAGCCCTGAAGACCCAACCTGGTTGACGTCATTGGATGAGGAACAGATTTCCTCATCATCATAATGCTCCACTAAGCCCAGGAGAGACGAAATGGTGTTGCATGAAAGAGTTGCAACTGCCTTCTTCTTCTTCTTAGATCTTTTCTTCTTCTTCTTTTTAAGTTCAACTGACTCTTGCCCCCAGAATAACTCCTCTTCAGACTGGGGCATCTCTTGTGCAATGGGTGCTTCCAGAGTCAGCTTTTCAAGCTCCTCCCATGGCACGTACTCTTGCAATCGGACGGGATGCCTATCCGGTTGCTCATATTCATCTAGCTCGTCAATTAATGCCTGCAATCGCTCCAGTGACGGGTTGCCCCCTCCATATAATGGCAAGGGCGTCCGCCTCCTTCTGTTGTTGTTCCTTGGGATGACGAACTGGGGGAGTGTTTCATACCACACGGGAGTAACCACTGGTGTAGGTGACTGGGGTGTTACCCCTCGAATTTGCACTTGTGGTACTGGCTTCATTTCTTGAACTTGCACCTGTGATGCTGGTTTCACTTCTGCTTTCTTCTTTGCTCTTTTAGGCACCTCATGCCATCCCTCCTTTTCTTTGATAGGAGTGAGGACATAGTTCTCATAAGTTTTCTGAGTACTGGCCTCGGAGATCTCCTCTGGCAGCTGTTGATATAACGAGATCATGTTGGCTGCAGCTTGCCGAGCAGGGGGCTCATGTGGCTGAGGAGGATTTACTCTGTACTCCCCCATCTGCAGCTCTCCTTTTTTGACCAAACCTTCCATAATATCTTTGAACACGTAACAGTCTTCCAAAGCATGTCCAAGGATCTGGTGGTACATGCAGTACCGAGGATCATCTTTCTTTGAGGCTTCATCCGGTCTTTTAGATGTTGGGAGCACGATCTTGTTGTATCTGAGAGCCCACTCAAACAGAGTTTTGGTCTTCTCCTTAGGGAAGGAATATGGCTTCCTCACCTTGTCTTGGAAGGGGATGAGCTTCCTCTGAGACCCAGGTTTGCTATCAGAAGATCCAGCAGCTGCTTCGCCTTTGCTTTTCTCCTGTTCAAATGTCTTGAGGTCAACAACGTGTACCTCCTTCCCTGCGGGCTTCTTTTCAGCTGGCTTGCTCTTCGGTGCGGAGGATGAGCTGGTAGAGTATTTGACCAAAAAGGCATCAATCTCTGCCACTACATTGTTCAGTCTATCAAAGGATCGGATTTCCATCCCGATCATCCTTTCCAACAATTCCCTCTTCAAGTTCTGTTTACAGATCTGCACTGCATCTTCTTGGTGAGGAGGGCGCTTGCACCTCATACTGAGGTTCCTCCAGCGTTGGATATAGTCTAATGCAGACTCATCATTTCTTTGTCTAGTTGCATAGAGCTCAGCCACTGTAACCTCCCTCTCCGCTATATAAAATCTTTCTCTGAACTTTTTCTGCATATCTGCCCAGTCGGATATAGATCCTGCAGACAGACTGGAATACCATTCAAAGGCCAATCCAGTCAGAGAAGAGCCGAAAAATTTGAGTAGATAAGACTCGTCCGAAGCCAAGTCCCCCATCACATTGATATAGTATGCAATGTGTTCTTTTGGGGATCCCCGTCCATTGAACTTGTCAAATTTTGGGGGCTTGGTGATGCCCGGAGGCAATCTCTTCACAGCATGATGTGCAGGGTAAGGCACCCTATATACGTCGAAAGCGGCATGCTCTCCATCACCCCGCTCTGCCAGCTTCATCTCAATCATTTGCTCTACCATCAACTTGCTGATGACGGCGGGGTCCATTTGTTGAGGGTAGAAGTGGGCTTGCTGATTGCTTGGAGTGTTTATAATGGCCACTGGCGGCAGCAATGGCGGCATTTGACTTTCAACTTGATGCTCAGGAACCTGAGTCGGCAGTGAGTGCTGCTGCTGTTGGAGGTGGTCTGATTGTGGTTGGCATTGCTGTTGTTGCTGCTGAAAGAACTGCGGCTGTAACAATTGATATTGGGCTTGCGAGTGCTGCTGCTGCACGGTAGTTGCCGGTGACTGTTGTGGCTGCTCATTCACTGGCTGCACGATAGTGCGCTGTGCTGAGACTCCCACTGATCCTGAGGTTGCATGGGGAGTTTCCCCTAGACCTTCAGCTTCTCTGACTATGTGGCTCTCTGCTTCTTTGCCTCTTATCTGCCTTTTGAGCGCTTCAATCTCAGCCTGATACCGCTGCAACAAATCTAGGACAGCTGGGTCCAGTTGTGTAAAAGCAGGAGTCTCTTGCATCGTGCCCCCTGCCATTTCTAGTGGAGGCGGGGGAAGCTCATTGCTGCCCCCACTACCTTGAGTGGTGATAACATTGGCAGTGACTGCCGTCCCTTGCATTGCCTGTGCATCAGTATTCCCATGCGTGGCTGCTAGGGCTGCTGCCGCGGCTCTTCTTCTGGTCACAGCACCAGGTCTCTCTGCTAGTTCAATGATTTCTCCATCCTCAGTGGGCAGAGCCCCATATCGGCTCCACACACCAGCCATATGACATGCAAAAATTTTCAAGCTCCCATTCTGGTCTCTCTCGACCCTTCGGGAGGTTTGAGGGTGAAAGGATAACCTTTCGAAGACTGATACTCGGGGTTTGGCTCTCCCGGTCTGCTCATGAATGTGTCCACACGGGACATCATTCTCATCAGAACTACTCCCGGCTTCATCATGTAGTGCTTCCATAACTTGGAGCATCCTCGCCCTCTGCAACGGGGAATTTGCGAGATGCAATATATGGTCGCATACGACCTTTGCTGCCCCCTGGCGATCATGAGTAGTCGAAACCATGGATGCGGGAGAATTTTCTCGGATAAGTGAGAGGTGAGCTGACCTCCGCAATTCCGTCCTCTTGTCATGGAAGCGGGCATAAGCACATGCCCCTCCCTGATGAATCCTGGCCCTGAACCCTCTAGGTGGCCTGTAATAGGTAGGAATCCTCTCATCAGCTACCTCTTTTGGAGCTTCCTCTTCCAGCACAATTTCCTTCAGTCTGGGTTGTTGCATTTTCTTGGGTCGCCAGACCTGCTTGAATTTCATGGGTTTCGGGGGTAGCTTCCCCTTGAAAGTGTTGCTCATTGCTTTCTTTCCAGTCAATGCCTGGAAAGTGTTCTCAACAGCCACCGCCGATATAACTTGTTCCGGCTCAATCCTGCTGCACCCGTTGTTCAAATTAATTCTCACTTTTCCCACCAACACGCTCTTTCCAGAGTTGGAAAGACGAGCGTCGCGGGAAATGATCTTCTTGTCTGCCGTTGCTCGCTGACGGCCTCCCTTAGCTCTTCTAGCTTGGTTCCTTTTGTCGTGGTCCACATGATGGACCTGGCAGCTCAGCTCCTCTGTAGCTCCTTCGATCTTGACCTCGGCTTCCAGGAGCAGTACGTCGACGAAAGCCACCCCCAGGAAGTTGGGGAACTCGACCACTGGAGGAAAACTTCCAAAGCGGGTCGGGACGGCAAGATAGCCGTTCCGAGCATGATCCCGGACAAGCTGGGGTCCGAAGCGCACTTCCGCCATTAGTCAGTTAGTACCTGTCAGTTAAAAAAAAAAAAAAAGCAATTAGTATCGAGTAAAAAGGCCATGAGGCTTTCTATTCTGGCGAAAAGATGAAGGGAAGTTTGGTCCCACCGGGCGTGCCACGCTGTGGAAATGGATTTTTCATAGATCCATCACAATATTTTAAAAGTAAAATTATTTATCATGTTCTCATGTGTGTTCCCGCATATTACGAATTCAAGTCCCGTTTAGTGCTAAGCAAGTCACTATAACGAAAGATGAATCCGTAATTGCGGAGCGCAGGCGTGCCAGTCGCTGAAGCGACAACAAGTTCTGCCTCCGAGAGTCGAAGGACTTTAGGTCTGTTTGCGCGCTGTCTGACTTCGTCAAACGAAAGTGGTGATCGGGTCGGGACCAAGATCCCGCCGTTGCCTAAGCGCAACGACGTTAATTACATCCCTCTAAGAGGGAAAACCCTTGATTAATCGCCAGAATAAAGAGTCTTGTGGCCTTTGATGGAAACATCCGATAAAAGATATGTGCAGAAATGTGAAATTAATTACGCCTAACGCGAGACGACCAAAATACAATACTCGACGCAATTTTTTGATGTTATTTCAGATATTATTAAGGGGGTTGAGTCAATTTCAACATTGTTTGATCTGATTTATCTTTGTTCCTTTGGTCTCTTGCAATTTTTTTTTTTTTTATATTACATTGTGACTGGCCTTTTATTGGGGTTGTCCTTTTGTTTATTGGCCTCTTAATTGATTTTAAATTTGGTTATTTGATTTGATGTGGGGCTATATTTGATTTCAAGTTGTTCTTCACTTAGATTTATTCCTTTTGAGCTCATTTGAGTTTACAGTTTATTTAGATTCCGCTCCCATAATTATTATTTAATTTGGTTTTCCTTTTATTTAAAAATTGTTCCATTTGCCCCTTTTTTTTTTTGAGACTTATCTACATGCTTTGATTGTTTGATTTATTGTATTTTTTTTAAAAAGTTATTGTATTTATCCATTCTTATGAGTTGCTGTTCATTCTTCCTCGTTTCTTTATTAATCAATACTCCATTTATCTTGTCTCTTCTGTCAATCCCATTTCTCATTTTTTTTTTTAGTTCGAGGTGGTAGACGCATGTGAGTTTATATGGGTCTGAAATGGTGATTATTTATGGGCATATGTTACAGGGAGGGAGGCCACCTGGTAGCATGTTTACCTGAGTGGTGTATGTGCTTGGATTTTATAGGTTTAGAAAATATGCTTGTGCATGCGCAGGACTAATGAAGAGTAAAACAAGTTAATGCGTGCATGCGTGTATAATAATGTGTGTGTGTATGCATTAAATGAGGGGAAAGAGAGAGGGCTATGCATGGAATAAATAAGGAAGTTTGAACGGCAGGGAGTTGTGGGAGTGGGGGTGCTGATCGGCAGGGTGTGTTTTGTGCGGAGGTGCTGATCGGCAGGGTGTGTTGTGTGCGGGGGTGCTGATCGGCAGGGTGTGTTTTGTGCAAAGAACTGAACGGCAGGGTTCTGCGTGCATGAAATGCTGAACGGCAGGGTTTTGTATGTATGAAATGTTGAACGGCAGACCTTTTCTTTTCTTTGGAAGCCTGAACGGCAGAGGTCAGAGAGTCTGCCGATGAGCCTGAACGGCAGGGGGGAATGGTGCTGAACGACAGCCTGCTAATTTCTCTTATTGACATTTATTTATTTTCATTTTTTTAGTGTTTTATATGCTTTCATTTTTTTTGTTAATTAATTTTTCATTGATCTATTTTCTTTATCAATTTACTTGTGTGTGTGTGTTTTTTTTTTATTATTACTTTTGGTCATTTAAATTTTTTTATTGATTTGATCGCCTTGTCCATTTGCTGTTTGCTGTCTGCTCTTTTTGTTATTCAGCTTCCACTTATTCTTTTATTATTTCTATTATTTGTTTTACTTATTTATTTTCTGTTTGTCCTCGTGTTCAGCTCATCGGTCGAAGGACGCAATCATACTGGCGCTCATTTGTCTCGTTCTTACACATGTACATACATGTCACACAAATTAGTAAGATCATGGCTGGAGAAATGACGTTTAAGCTGGCGGAGAAACCCATCATGTGGTATAATCCGATTTGATAGTAACTTCCCCTGCTCACCATATGTCGGGGCGTTACTCGGGTGCGCTCACCTATGGACTTAAGATGGTGCACAGAAAACAATGTTTGCCATCGAGAGGCAATATGCTGTTTGCCAATGACGCCGAATTATAACACAAGTTATACGGTGACTACGTCGGCACAAATGTATAACATTATCGTTAGAAATGGATAAGTGTTCGACTCGAGACAAAAATCCGACAGCACCTCCCCTTAGTTTACGCTTTGGGGGGGGTGCACATGACATCCGTCCACCGCGATGGAGACGATGCCAATAGAATGTTGATGCCGAGGCAACAACATCAAGGCACAAGGCACCGGTTTCCGAGGCGTCCTCAAGAAAACCGGTAAATGCCAAGGCCGGGAGATAGCTTGAATGGCGACCCTCAAAGCATTGCGTAACTGAACCACCTTAAACAAAGGGGTATTGGATTTTTAATGGAGAAGAGAGGTTGAACGGCAGCACTGCGTAAGCATTACACAGGGCTGCCGTTCAAGACCCTCAACATCCAAGCAACGACGAAGTGAGGGAGTGAGGTGAACGATGACACTTCGGAATACACAATACTCGAAATGGCAGCCTTCTAAAACATAAGAATATTTTGAACAGCTACCCTCCAAAGCATAGACATTCTGAACGGCAGCCCTTCAAAGATATGAAATCGTCTGAACGGCAGCCCTTCAAAATGTGAAATACTTTGAACGGCAGCACTGCGTCATCACTGCGCAGGGCTGCCGTTCAAAGCCTTTAACGCCTTGAACAAGAAATAATTGTGTAAATTGATCAATAAAAATGAAAAAAAAAGGTAGGCCAATTTAGTCCCTGAGAACCAGGCATGGGTATTATTTTCACCTTAACCCGAGAACATCTGGGATCCCATTTAGGATACGGAGCAGGTAAAGATAAATGGAAATGAATCATATCTTAAAATAAGAATCACTAAAATAGAAGGGGACGATCACAAAGCTATTCTCAACAGGTCGGCGATGTAAAAGACTGGGGGAGGGGATTCCAAGCTCGTCATGCCAATTGTTTAAATACACCGGATAAGAGGATATGGAGGCATCCTAACCCGGCATGAAAACTATTCATTAATGCTAAAATGGTCAACAAGCAAGACATTCATAACCAGTAAGAACAAGGGGAAGATAAGAAGAAACGTCAGATGGGAATCGGAGAGAAAACACTGAACCGGAATCAAACAAATTGCCAAATTCAACTTAATCAGAGGAGAAATTCTATAAATTTAGAGAAATGAGTACAATGGAATGGGGGGAACCCGAAGAAAACCCCGGTTTCTCTCTTTTGCCCAATCTCTCTCTGTGGAACACTCACCCTCTCCCTTTTCTTTCTTCTTCCCGAAGGATCTCCCCAGCCCCTGCTTCAAGAAACCCCGCAGTAGTCGCCCTCCTCTTCTTCCGGTTCTTCCTTCTGCTTGCCCAGAAGAACCCAGAGCCGCCAGAAGCCTCCCTTTTCTTTCTGCTACTGCGTTCTCTTTTCTTCTGCATGGGAAAAGGGCCTTTTTAAGGGCCATTCTTTGAGGGCTGACATGGCAAAAGCCAGAGCCGAAGATAGACCCCTCATATTTGATAAATTTACAATGCATGCCATTGTTGTTTGCCGCGGATGCTTGTTGGTCTTGGTCCTTTCTTGGGCCGCAATCCATTCGAGGCCCATTAGCCAAAACAGGTGTAAACACCTGGATACCACCAGGTCTTCCTTCACACCCGAAGGGAACAGCACAGAGAAGAATGGAAAAAGACTTTCACGCCCCTAGATCCAGCTTTTGATAAGAGAGGATCTGAAGCAACTAGAACTGAGAGCGAAAAGATTATGAACTATTCACACTCTCAGAACTGTACAGGCTCTCTCAAGATTTTCACAAGAACTAGAGGAGAGCAAGAGAGCAAAAAGAGCAAAAACGAAGTGAAGGATCTTGGCTCTTAATTTTCTTCAGAAGAATTTGAAAATAGTCTCTCGATAATGTATCTTCTATTCTTCTGTCTTGAATATATATATATATCTTCAATTTGAAATCTAGTCGTTGAAGAGATCGTTGTCTCTCTCTTGAGTAGTCGTTAGACTGAATGACATCTGGAGTCTTGGAAGCTTCCTGTCACAGTCTTTTGATCACTTGAGCACGTAATGAGATGAGATCTTTTCAGGGATTTGTTGGCGTTAATTTGTCTAACGTTGTACCATGAAGCTACATCAAAGGTCTGCACAGATGTCAAGCTCAAACGGCAGACAGATAGGCTGTCTCTGATATCAGTTAGCGTCAGTAGCAATAGTCAAGAAAATAGTAATGCCAACTGGCTTGAGTCTGAAGGACGTTATCAGAATAAGCACGATAAAGGAAGATATAGTCTGCATGCATGCAGAGATACGTTCAGATCTCATAAATGCAGAAGCGTCAGAGAGATGTCTACGTGGAGTTTGACTGGTCAACGCTTTAAGATGAATAAGATATTAAGATATGAAATTGAAGACTATATAACTTATGAAATCGTTATGAACTCTAAAGAAATCGTTGTGAATCATGAACACTTATCAAGTCGTTATGAACTCTAAAGAAATCGTTACGAGAACTAACGAAATCGTTGCGGCTAGCAAGTCGTTACGAGTTTCAAAGAAATCGTTACGAGAACTAAAGAAATCGTTGCGGCTAGCAAGTTGTTACGAGTTTCAAAGAAATCGTTATGAGAACTAAAGAAATCGTTGCGGCTAGCAAGTCGTTACGAGTTTCAAAGAAATCGTTACGAGAACTTGTGATGTCATTACAACACGCAAGTCGTTGCGAGTTCTAAAGAAATCGTTATGATCACTTATGAAGTCGTTCCAACAGGCAAGTCATTGCGAGTTCTAAAGAAATCGTTATGATCACTTATGAAGTCGTTACAACAAGCAAGTCGTTGCAAGTTCTAAAGAAATCGTTATGATAACTTATGAAGTCGTTACAACAAGCAAGTCGTTGCGAGTTCTAAAGAAATCGTTATGATCACTTATGAAGTCGTTACAACAAGCAAGTCGTTGCGAGTTCTAAAGAAATCGTTATGATAACTTATGAAGTCGTTACAACAAGCAAGTCGTTGCGAGTTCTAAAGAAATCGTTATGATCACTTATGAAGTCGTTATGACATCGACTTGATTGAAACAACATGACTTTTCAGTCTTATAAGAGAATCGTTATGAACTTCAACAGAAATCGATATGGACTTAGAGAAATCTCATGTTGAAAAGATTAAAGCTTCAGAGCAGTAATGCATACCTTTATTGGCTTGTTTGACTTTGGTAATTTTTCCTGTACTTAAGACTTATGAAATATTCAGCAGATATAATTGATAAATTCTTGTTTGGTTTTGTTAATCATCAAAATATGTATATATATACAATTAATTAAAATTGCATGGGGACAGACTGATCATCAATCTCCCCCTTTTTGGTGATGACAAAACTGAACAATAAGCATAAACAAAAATATCTGAATTTTTGTACTTTCTCCCCCTTTTTGTCATTAAGCAAAAAGAAAAACTTTGACAAAGAAAGAAGAGAGAAAGAGAAAGAGAGAATACACATAGAGTCATGGCATTCATTGCGGAGGTACAGGCAAATAGAAGGCAGGAGACAACAGAGAGGCAAAATGGGAGATGGTTTCCCATGCCTGAGCTTCCTGCTCTTCAAAAAGATTCTTAAAAGCACCAAAAGACACAGAGTAAGATGGTCCCATGGTGGGAGCCATCCGTTTGATATGAAGATCTAAATGCCTATAGAGAAGATCAGCATAGGCATCTTTGTCCATGTTGAGCTTGAGAAACCGAGAAGTGCCAAAACTGGCACAGGAGAGGAACTGGTCCATGGTGACCGGGTAGTGATTGTGGTTAGCTCTGAGAGCTTGGTGCAAAGCCACATACACTTTGTATCTTTCTTCCCAGACTTTGAAGGGGTCATCAACAGATTGATGGAGTTCATATCTAGAAAAGTGGCTGGAGAAATAGCTGGTTTGCCTTCCCTGGCCTGAGCTTCATTGAGTGCTGACAACTGCTGAGCTGACAGAGGGTAGAAGGTGGACCAATCAGAAGATGTGAGCCGTTCACATTCAGACAAGATAGGGGAGAGAACTTCAGCCTTGACATGGCCCTGGTGATATTCCCTGAAGAGGAATCTAGAAAAGGAAACCATGCAGCCTTTCTGTACTTTAATTCTCCCCAAAACCCTGGCATAACGCTCAAAGATGATGGATCCTACAGAGGATTCCATAACTAGAAAGTGAATTTGAGGCAGGGCTATCTCCTCAGGTATTTGAAGAGTAGCAAAATCTACCTTAATATCTGAAGAGTGAGCTAGAACTGGAGACAAGGCTGAAATGGCCTTCTTGAACTGACAGAGCTGAACTTCTGGAAGTTATTAATGTATCTGTAGTTGTTGAAGAGCATGAAATGCCTGATCATCTTGATTTCTGATTGAATGAAGGGTGCCCAGAGTTCTTTGTGGTACATCCTGAACCATTCAGAGAGAGTCAAGGAGTGGTCCCTTGGAGGAAATCTGGCAGATCTGGCAAGAGTGAACTTCTTGAGAAGATCCTTGTGACCTTTGCCCCACTGCTCTTCAGATTTGGAGTGAGCAAGAGAAAATTTTTTGGATTTTTCGGTTTTGGAAACAGAAGTATAAGGAAAAATAGTGTGCAGATAATCTGTAAGGTTTTGAAAAGGAAGGTTGATGATGGTGGCATAAGCAACTTTAGAAAGGTATTCCCTATACAGTGGGTTATGGTGGTTGGCCACTGTGAGAGAAAACCACAAAGGAGGGTATTTGGGTTCAGAGGAAGAGGAAGAGGTAGAAGTAAGTTTCCTCTTCTTGGAGGCAGGAACAGAAGGATCTGCCCTGTGAATATGGTCTCCCACTTTCAACACAGACCTGAGGATCCCTTCCTCAAATTCATCCTTTATCTTTCAATAAAGGGAGAACTGAGTTGAGCATGTACAGGTATGATTGTGATGAAAGATGGTGGAGGAGTAGGATGAAGAAAAGAATGTGAAGTAGTGTGAGGAGCATCAGTGGGTCCAAGGGAGGGACCGGAGGAGGAGGATGATGCTCCAGCTGAGGATACAGGAGGGTCCTCAAATGAAGGAGAAGGAGAAGGAATGGTGGACTGAAATGGAGTAGGAGATGAAATTGGTCGAGATTGAGGCTTCTTGAAAGTTTGAGGGGCAGGAGGTGCTGTAGGAGCTGATGGTGGAGTGGGAGGAATAGGTGTGTGAGAGGGGGAAGAGGGAGTTGGGGGCTTGGGTGACAAGATCTCTTCTGCCTCTGACTGCACAGACACACTCTCCAATGGTCTGGATGCTTGCACAGATGGCCCTGCATCCTGAACATCTGGCCCGGTTGGCCCTGCATTCTGAACATCTGGCCCTGCATTTTCTGATGCTGCTGCTGCTCCTGGTGAAACTGCTTCTGCTTGAGGAGGAGCATGAGCTCCAACTGCCTTGATAACATCTGAGAGCATCCCTTTCATGCTGCTCAATTCCTAGGTGAACAAAGTCATAGCATTTCTGATTTGGGCCAACTCTTTGTTAGCCGAAGCTTGACTCAGAAAAATAGAGTTGACATCTGACTGGAGAGAACATAGTAATTCACCCTGAACATTCAACCTGTCAACTACTGGCTTCAATTGAATGACAATTTTCTTCTTAGCCTTCCTCTGAAATGGAGAATCAGCCAGGAGAGGAACTCCAGAGACAGCCTCTTTTCCTTTCTTCTTACTTTTATTTTCTGGAGGAGGGACATCATCATCTGAGCTTGAAGAGCTGGAAGTCACTCCTTCTCTGTCATCCAAATTGGAAAAATCCCTTTGCTCTTCAACCTTATCAACAACTGGAGAGACACCTTCATGACCTTCTTTTGATAGCTCCCCCTCAATAGGAGCATTTTCTTCATCTGATACTTGCTCCCCCTGACTGGGAGCAGGAGCCACTTGTGAGTCACTTTGGGCAGCTTGGTGCTCGATCTCAACTGGAACATCTTCCATTTGCTCATCAATGTGGCCTGGTGCCACAGTCTCTTTGCAACACTGCTACTTGCTTCTGGAGCACTGGAAATAAAAGGAATGGAATCTATGAGGTCTGCCAGAATCGATGCAACTACAATTGAGGGATGAGGGTCCTCAACAGGAATAATGTCCTCTGGAAGGAGATCCTCAATGCGCCTTTCTGCAAAGGTTAGCACTGGTTCTTCTGGAAATCCTGAAGCTTCTACAGACACCCTTTCTTCTTCTACTGCACTTTCATACTGAACTTCTGCAACGGAGGGTCCTGAAGATTCTGCTGCTTCAACTGCTGGAACTAAAATTGACTCCACTGGCAATTCTGGATCCATATTTGCTAATCCCATCTCTGGATGAACAACTTCAGTGTCGATGATGATGGCCTCGCCTTCGGCCACTGAAGCCTTGAACCAAATACCATTCTCCACAGAGAAACCACTCTTCTTCAGATTCCTGGACCTGATTGCTTGGCCCATTTTCTCTACAACTGCCCCAGAGAAATCAACACCGAATGTTTGAAAATTTTGGTGAGTAGATGGGCATAAGGCAGGGACACATTTAACTTACTCTTGGTGTCCCAAATCTGATCTCTTGCAAACTTCATTCTTTCCATTATCACTGCGGCCATATTTATTTCCTTATTCTGAATGGCCCAGTACATCATGTCCGAATCGGCCTTTGTGCAAGATGAAAACGTTGCACTTCTGGGAACTAGGATTTGACAGACAATAAAATGGAGAAGACGATTGAAGGCTGATAGTTGATTTATGTCGATCTTGCCGTCTCTCAGCTTGAATCCTGGCCCTATAATTCCCAGACCTTTCACTTGGGCATCCTCAGAGTGAATCCCACTAAATCCGGAAGTCTTTACATTGAACAACATTTTCAGCAACTCAGGGTCTATTCTAATCAAAGTTCCCTTTACTGACGAAACCAGAGACCCATCTTCCTCTGTTCGCATACACACAAAAAAGGCTTTTACCAAGTCCGGATAACTGACCTCTGAAAAGGTGGAAATTTCTGTCCACTGCATCTGATTGATCAACTCTACTAAGCTGCTCATTCCACTTTTCCGCAGATTAGCTACATCTACTTCTTTGTTGCCACAGAGCTTCGTCTTCACAAATGTAAACCTCTCCTGCTCCTCAGGAGTGAGGAACTCGGCGTTGTAGCCACCCAAAATGCTGGCGATGATAGGAGCGGCCATAGATTCAGGTGGGAAAGATAACAGAGGGTGGAGACGGAAGGTGAGGAGAAAGAATCCTCAAGAAATTTTGCGGGAAGTAGGAGGAAGATTCGAATTTGCAGAGGATTGAGATGGAGTTGTTAGGGCATCGGCTCGAGCGGCAGGCTAAAAGAGGGGAAAGAGGTAGACGATGAGGCACGAATCGTTCTGACATCGATTTTATGAATAAATTAATGCTACGTGGAAAGTGAGGCGCCAAGCGGTGGAGAAAACGACAAAAGGTTTTGACCGTTCAACTGGTCTTTAATGAGAGAGAGTTTATTGCAGCATAATTTGAATTTTTCTTTGCTTATCGCCAAGGAGGGAAAAATTACTTTAATTCTCAACTTTAATATGCCACTTGTAAGCAAACTTTTATCACAAATTACACATGCCTAATTCCCTTCTAAGAGATGTAAATCTCTCTTCAGGTAAGGCTTTTGTGAAAATGTCAGCTAATTGGCCATTTGTATCAATAAAAGATATTTCAATATTTCCATTTGCAACATGATCACGAATAAAATGATATCTAACCTCAATATGTTTGGTCCTTGAGTGCTGGACTGGATTCTTGGTGAGATTAATGGCACTGGTGTTGTCACATAGCAACGGGATCGATTTGATATTTAATCCAAAGTCCTCAAGCTGTTGCTTTATCCATAAGAGTTGTGTGCAGCAACTTCCAGCAGCCACGTACTCAGCTTCAGCTGTAGAGAGTGCTACTGAATTTTGTTTCTTTGAGGACCAAGATATCAAACACCCTGCAAGGAACTGGCAACAACCACTGGTGCTCTTTCTATCTAATTTACATCCAGCATAGTCAGCATCAGAGTAACCTACTAGGCTAATTTCACATTGTTTTGGATACCATAGACCTAAGTCATGAGATCTTGCTAGATATCTAAATATTCTTTTCACAGAAATTAAATGTGATTCTTTAGGATCTGCCTGATATCGAGCACACATGCATACACTAAATAGAATATCAGGTCTACTAGCTGTTAAATAAAGGAGTGAACCTATCATACCTCTGTAGATCTTTTGATCTACTTTCTTACCATCTTTGTCACTGTCCATTCTTGTTGATGTACTCATTGGTGTTGATAGTGGCTTGGTATTTTCGAATCCGAATTTCTTCAATAGTTCTTTTGTGTACTTAGCTTGACTGATGTGAGTTCCTTCCTTTCCTTGTTTGATTTGTAGTCCAAGGAAATAGTTGAGTTCTCCCATCATACTCATTTCAAATTCTCCCTGCATTAACTTTTCAAAGTACTTGCAAAGAGACTCATCAGTAGAACCAAAAATGATATCATCTACATAGATTTGAACCAGTAGGATTTGTTTGACTTTTGACTTTATAAAAAGTGTACTATCTACCTGACCTCTGCTGAAACCATTATTTAGAAGGAAAGAGCTAAGCCTTTCATACCAGCTCTAGGAGCTTGCTTTAAACCATATAATGCCTTGTGAAGTTTGAAAACATGATTAGGAAATTCTGTGTCATCAAAGCCCGGAGGTTGTTCCACATAAACTTCCTCTTTTATGAAACCATTTAAGAAAGCGGATTTAACGTCCATTTGAAATAGTGTCAAGTTCAAAGCAGATGCATATGCAAGTAATATTCTAATGGCCTCAAGTCTAGCTACAGGTGCATAGGTTTCATCGAAATCTATGCCTTCCTCTTGAGAATAGCCTTGAGCTACCAACCTGGCCTTGTTTCTTAAGATTGCACCAGTTTCATCCAGTTTATTTCTGAACACCCATTTGGTGCCAATGACTGGATGGTCTGATGGTCTAGGAACAAGAGACCATACTTGGTTTCTCTTGAATTGATTTAATTCATCTTGCATGGCTACTATCCAAGATTCATCAGAGAGAGCTTCATTGACTGTCCTAGGCTCTATCTGAGAAACAAAAGCTAAATAATCACAAGGAATAACATTACCTCTTGTTCTTACCCCAATGGATGGATCACCAATGATATTTTCAAGTGGGTGATCTTTCTTGTATCTCCACTCCTTTGGAAGGTTTTCATGAGTAACTTCTTCTTGTTGTAATTCTTCCAGAGGTGGATCATCCTTGTCCTCAATTGATGCATCCTTTAGTTTCTTGGATAGTTCTTCTGCATCATCATCGTCACTATCTACTTCCTTTCTCAAGGAAGGGTTAGTTTCATCAAAAATAATGTGCACAGATTGTTCAATCAACAAGGTACGTTTATTAAACACTCTATAGCCTTTAGGTTTAGACGTATACCCCATGAAGATGCCTTCATCTGATTTGGCATCCAACTTACCGATATCTCTTTTTCCATTGTTGTGAATGAAGCAAGGGCACCCAAAGGTTCTGAAGTGGCTGATCTGAGGCTTTTTTCCTTTGAATAGTTCATATGCAGTTTTCTTCAGGATTGGCCTGATCATTACACGGTTGATAATATAGCTTGCTGTATTGACTGCTTCAGCCCAAAAGTATCTAGGCAGATCATATTCTGAGAGCATAGTTCTTGCCATGTCCAATAGGGTTCTGTTCTTCCTCTCAGCGATGCCATTCTGTTGAGGTGTCCTTGGTGCTGAGAAATTGTGCTCAATTCCCTGATCATCACAAAATCTAGAAAATTTCTCATTTTGAAATTCACCACCATGATCTGATCTGATAGACACAATGCTGAACTTCTGATCTTTCTGAACTTTCTTACTGAAGCTTACAAAACTTTCAAAAGTATCATCTTTATGCTCTAGGAATGATACCCATGTAAATCTTGAGAAGTCATCAACTATGACAAATCCAAAATTCTTTCCTCCAAGACTGGTAGTCCTCATTGGCCCAAATAGATCCATATGAAGGAGCTCCAAGGGTTTTGAGGTGGTCACCACCGTCTTTGACTTGAAGGAGACCTTGGTGTGCTTACCCTTAGCACAAGGTTTACATACACTTTCCAACTTTGTACTGACCTTAGGTAGACCTTGCACAAGATTCTTCTTTAGTAATTTCCTCATGCCATCTATGCTGCAGTGTCCAAGTCGTCTGTGCCATAATTCTGTGGATTTATTTTTATTTGCTGCCAGGCAAACATTTTGAACTTGAGTTCTTCAAGATAGAGCACATACAAATTCTTTTCTCTATTAGCTTCGAAGATGACTGTTCCATCCTTTAGTATACTGCACTTTGACTCTTGAAACTTGATCTGATGGCCTCTGTCGCACAGCTGGCTAATGCTGATGAGATTGTGCTTTAATCCCTTGACTAGTAGCACATCTTCTATGACTGTTTTTCCTTTGTTTTCCACAGAGCCACTGCCTATTACAATTCCTTTCCCATTATCTCCATAGGTAACTGTTCCATCTTCAGCTTGGAGATGAGAGAACAACTTCTGGTTTCCTGACATGTGTCTTGAGCACCCACTATCCAAATACCATTTGGATGCTCGAGGGTTATCCTGAAATAAAGACATCAAGCTTTAGGTACCCAAATTCTTTTGGGTCCTGATTGGTTAGTATCATTAACTTTATCTTTTAATATCCATTTTTTGTGTCTTGTTGGGCATGTAGTTTTAATATGTCCTAACTTATTGCAGTGACTACAGCAGGATAACTTAGTCACTTTTTCTATGTATTTAAAATCAGCTTTGTATGCTATATCTTGTTCGGGTACAAATTTTGGTGTTGGATATGTTTTAGGATAGACCTTGGTTTCTTCATTATCTGGGGGTGTATATCCTAATCCATTTTTCTTCTTACCTGATCTCCTCGCACCTTTTAATATTAGAGAGTTTTTACCATTGTAAATTTTTCTAGTGTGCTTGATAGTTTATCATTTTCTTCATTTAAGTTTTCAATTTCTTTCCTTAATTCATCAGTACTTTCATGTTTTTCTAGTTTAGTTATTTGTTCATTTTTAACTTTTAGGTCTTCACATAACAGTTCATTTCTTCGTTTAAGTTCAATTATTTGACTTTCTAATTGTTCATTTTCTGACTTTAGATCTGAGTTTGTATTTTCTATACAGACTATGTTTTTCTTACTTACTTTTAATAGTTTAGTTACTTCTTTATACTTTTCATAAAGTTCATTGAAAGCCTCTTCTAAACTATCGGAGTCTGAACCATTGCATGAATCAAAAGATGAGTCAGAAGTTACCTTTTCTTCAGTGTTTGCCATGAAAGCCAAGTGGGCTTTTTCTTCATCACTGCAGGAGCTCGACTCACTATCTGAGTCGCTACTGTTTTCCCATGCTGCTGCCATTGCTTTCTTTTTGAACTTTCTAAACTTCTTGGAACTGTCCTTCTTCCTGAATTCTGATTTCTTTAACTTAGGACACTCAGTCTTAATGTGTCCTGGCTTCTTACATTCGTAGCAAATGGGTTCTCCTTTCTTCACTTCTTTTCCATCTGGTTTCTTGAAATCCTTATTCCTTTTGAAATACTTTCTACCAGATTGAGACTTCTTCTTTTTAGCCAAGATTCGCTGTAACCTTCTGGATAACATAGCTTCTTCATTTTCGCTGTCTGCATTACTTTCACTTTCAGCTGAGCTTGCTTCTGGTGAATCTTCTTCAGCTTTTAAGGCGTTGGAGTGCTTCTTTCTGCTAGATGACTCTCCCAATCTTTCCATATTGATTTCATGGGCCATAAGGGACCCAATGAGTTTTTCTACAGACATTCTCTTCAGATCATTAGCTTCTTCTATTGCTGTGACTTTTGGAGTCCATGAGGACGGTAAGGATCTAAGTATCTTTCTTACCATATCTCCCATTTCATATACTTTCCCAGGCTAGCCAGTCCATTTGTGATGTCAGTGAACCGACTGAACATTTGGGTTATGGACTCACTTGATTGCATCTGAAATCTTTCATATTGAGTGACAAGAATATCAATTCTTGTTTCCTTCACTTTGTCTGTGCCTTCATAAGTAATCCTGAACTTTTCCCACATTTCCATTGATGATTTGCAGGCTGAAACTCTGTTGAATTCCTTCTTACTTAGAGCACAGCATAGGATACTCTTTGCTTTGCAATTCAGGGAAATCTTCTTCCTGTCATCATCTGTCCATTGTGCTTTCTCATTTGTGACTAACAGATCACCTTCTTCTACTATGGACCAAATTTGATAGTCGTGTCCTTGTAAGAAGTATTCCATTCTGGTCTTCCAGTAAGGTAATCTTCACCATCGAAAAGAGGGGGTCGGTTGACTGACTGACCTTCAAAATTACCTTGGGCTGCCATGGATCTTTACTCTTCAGATCGTTGGATCCTTTCTTTGTCGAAGAGACTCGCTCTGATACCACTTGTTGCCCTGTTGACAAGCCCAGAGGGGGGTGAATGGGTTTTTATAAATTCAATCTAGGAGATACCTGTAACCAAAAACAATCACACAAACGATCTTCGAACTACGTTAGTTACTTGTTAGTTTAAATAACAATTACGCAATGAAGACAATCACACAACACAAGGATTATCCTGGTTCGGACTTCCTTTTCTTAGGAGTCCTACGTCCAGTCCCTGAGCAACAACTCAGGATTGCACTAACTAGGGTACAGTCCCCCTAAGGACGCTACAACACCCAGCTCAGCTGGTCTTCCTTCACACACGAAGGGAACAACACCCTGGATGCCCCAGGTCTTCCTTTACAACCAAAGGGAGCAACACCCTGGATACCACCAGGTCTTCCTTCACACCCGAAGGGAACAGCACAGAGAAGAATGAAAAAGACTTTCACGCCCCTAGATCCAGCTTTTGATAAGAGAGGATCTGAAGCAACTAGAACTGAGAGCGAAGAGATTATGAACTATTCACACTCTCAGAACTGTACAGGCTCTCTCAAGATTTTCACAAGAACTAGAGGAGAGCAAGAGAGCAAAAAGAGCAAAAACGAAGTGAAGGATCTTGGCTCTTAATTTTCTTCAGAAGAATTTGAAAATAGTCTCTCGATAATGTATCTTCTATTCTTCTGTCTTGTATATATATATATCTTCAATTTGAAATCTAGTCGTTGAAGAGATCGTTGTCTCTCTCTTGAGTAGCCGTTAGACTGAATGACATCTGGAGTCTTGGAAGCTTCCTGTCACAGTCTTTTGATCACTTGAGCACGTAATGAGATGAGATCTTCAGGGATCCGTTGGCTTTATTTGTCTAACGTTGTACCATGAAGCTACATCAAAGGTCTGCACAGATGTCAAGCTCAAACAGCAGACAGATAGGCTGTCTCTGATATCAGTCAACGTCAGTAGCAATAGTCAAGAAAATAGTAATGCCAACTGGCTTGAGTCTGAAGGACGTTATCAGAATAAGCACGATAAAGGAAGATATAGTCTGCATGCATGCAGAGATACGTTCAGATCTCAAAATGCAGAAGCGTCAGAGAGATGTCTACGTGGAGTTTGACTGGTCAATGCTTTAAGATGAATAAGATATTAAGCTATGAAATTGAAGACTATATAACTTATGAAATCGTTATGAACTCTAAAGAAATCGTTGTGAATCATGAACACTTATCAAGTCGTTATGAACTCTAAAGAAATCGTTACGAGAACTAAAGAAATCGTTGCGGCTAGCAAGTCGTTACGAGTTTCAAAGAAATCGTTACGAGAACTAAAGAAATCGTTGCGGCTAGCAAGTTGTTACGAGTTTCAAAGAAATCGTTACGAGAACTAAAGAAATCGTTGCGGCTAGCAAGTCGTTACGAGTTTCAAAGAAATCGTTACGAGAACTTATGAAGTCGTTACAACATGCAAGTCGTTGCGAGTTCTAAAGAAATCGTTATGATCACTTATGAAGTCGTTCCAACAAGCAAGTCGTTGCGAGTTCTAAAAAAATCGTTATGATCACTTATGAAGTCGTTACAACAAGCAAGTCGTTGCGAGTTCTAAAGAAATCGTTATGATAACTTATGAAGTCGTTACAAAAAGCAAGTCGTTGCGAGTTCTAAATAAATCGTTATGATAACTTATGAAGTCGTTACAACAAGCAAGTCGTTGCGAGTTCTAAAGAAATCGTTATGATCACTTATGAAGTCGTTATGACATCGACTTGATTGAAACAACATGACTTTTCAGTCTTATAAGAGAATCGTTATGGACTTCAACAGAAATCGATATGGACTTAGAGAAATCTCATGTTGAAAAGATTAAAGCTTCAGAGCAGTAATGTATACCTTTATTGGCTTGTTTGACTTTGGTAATTTTTCCTGTACTTAAGACTTATGAAATATTCAGTAAATATAATTGATAAATTCTTGTTTGGTTTTGTTAATCATCAAAATATGTATATATATACAATTAATTAAAATTGTATGGGGACAGACTGATCATCAGGAATGACAGACGGCTAAAAGCGTTACACTGCCAACGAACAATTTCTATCAGAAATTTTCGTTGGAACACTCTTAACAGAAATTGCCGACAGATTGTATCTGTCAGTAATTCCGTTAGATGTTTTTAATTTTTTTTAAATGCAACAAACATTCATTTTTTACTTGTTAAATTCATTTTACACTTGTTAAAAAATCTAAGACATCCATAAAATACATCCACAATAATAAATATGCATAAAATTCATCCATAACAATAAATATTTATAAAAATTCATCCACGACAATAAATATTCATAAAGCATCCACAATAACATAATAAATAAAAATGGTCAAGAAAGATCTCATGTTCGTCCTGTGCATGAGGATTCTATATTAGAAAAAAATTAAAATTAGAAATATAAATAAAAAATATTTATTTTTATAAATTTAAAGAAAGAAAATCTCCTTTACACTAAATCAATTCGGAGAATAGTTCTTTGAGCGTCGAGTTCAAATCAGACATCCGATTTGGATTCTATCAACTCTCCCTTGTCCCTTTTATCAACCCAGTCATGTAAGATCGATCGACACAACAATTTGATCAGAATTTCACATTTTATACCCCCGACTTGGTATTTTTTGTTCTTTATACTAAGTCAATTTGGACAATGGTTCTTTGTGTGCCGAGCTCAAACAGTGTCATCACCTCGATCATGTGGGATTGATCGGTGTGTTGATTGGACTGGTATTTCACATTTTGGACCCTAATCTTGGTTTTTTAATTTTCTTTACACTAAGTCAATTCGGAGAATGGTTCGTTAAGCACCGAGTTCAAATCGGACATCCAATTTGGATTCCACCAACTCTCACATGTCCCTTTCATCAACTTGGTCGTGTAGGATTGATCGACACGCTAATTGGATTGGTATTTCACATTTTTGACCCCCAACTTGGTATTTTCCGTTCTTTATAATAAGTAAATTTGGACAATGATTCTTTGAGTGTTGGATCTAGATAGAGCTGATGATGTCCTATGGGAGGGTGAATAAGACTTTTGAATTTTCTATGAAAATAAGTTAAATCTGAAATACACTAAACATAAGTTAATAATTACTGTAGCGTGTGAAATGAAATACAAATAGCAGAAGCATTCACACAAACACACTGCACAAAGATTTATCATGCTTTGAATCTTCTCTCCAATAGAAGTCCTACATCCAGTCACCAAGCACCACTTGAGATTTTCTACTAACTGCTAAGAACACTTGACCTTCCCTTCAAAAGGGGTATTACAACCACTTGCACACAAGCAAGTCTTCCCTTCTTAGAGGGGTATACAACCTCCTACCGCAGTAGGCCCTCCCTTCTGCGCAAGGGAAACATACAAAGAACAAACTCCTTATTGGTTACAACTCAAAAAATTTCAGACTGAGTGCTGCTCAGGGAATGAGCAAACACAGAAGGACAAAAGAGATGTACAAAGAAGAGGAGTGAAAGCTCAAATCTCTTTCTAACTCTAAGGTGAATTGAAGAAATGATCTAGGAATTATAATCACCCAATGACAAACTTCTTGAAGGCTAGAGAGCTCGAATGTTAGGTGTTGCCTATTTTGAACAAGTTGCTCTCTTCTTGCTGCTTTTAGATTATTTGTGTGCAAATCTTGTTCTTCTCTCCTGTATATATTCTTCAGATGGACTTTGACTGCCTGTATACTCATCAAAGTTGTTAGAGTTTTTAGTTTCCTATTGTAATATAGCCGTTTGAAATATAAACATTGTGAGTGAAGGAGAAGGCTTGAGAAATCTATCTTCAGATTCTTCATCTCTTCAATGACTTCCTATAGCTATTTGGGTAGTTGCATGCTCCTGTAGACAGCTGCAGTAAATGTCTACAAACACCATATCCATGCAAGGTCTCCTCTTTTTTACAGTTAAATTTGTATCAAATAATATATTAGATTAAAAACCAAAAAGCAAGTCATCTGAAAATATATCTATCTGTTCCAGAGAAAAGTTCTATCCTTCAAGCATGCTAGAGTCGGTAAGCATTTAAAGAGGAATGGATACCTTCTTGTCACGCAGTGAGTCTACAAAAAGCCTTTCCTTATGTAGCACCCCGAAAATTTTAAATACATAAAAATTTGAATAAATGGAAATAAATAATTTCCATAATACAAGAGTATTTAAACATACGTACCATTAACGTATATGCTAAAACACATCGGAAAATTCTGTAAAAATTATAAATCAACCCTAAACATTATTACCAAATGTTCCACAAAAACATTTGTGCCAAGAAAAATTAGATTAGCCAAGTTTAAAGTGTTTCACGACTTATTATCGTAATTTATGAATAAGTCGGAAAATCATTATCACACGTACTTGAATGAGTCAAAAAATTAAATAAAAATCATATATGGGCTTCTAATAATATTTTCTAATGACCCATCAAAAAATTTGGGTCACTAAAAATCATTTGGACTAGGTTTAAGAGTTATTGTGACTAATTATCTAAATTAGGAAACAAGTCGAAAAATCGTTAACAAGAAAATACGATGCAACCATAAATTTAATAAAAGTGTTGGAGAGATTTCCAACATTATATATTAATGACCCAATATCTTAATTGGGCCAATGGACCACATATGACCCAAAAATCAAATGAAGCAAGAAAATGCATAGAAATTCGTAACTCTAAATAGGCTGAAATTAGAAAGAGGCAATTTGAGTTGAATTGGGATGCAATCATGCATTCATGGCAACCCAAATTCGTGCCTAACTATGAGGGGAGGTTTTCTAATGCCTCACACACTCAAAGGGAGGAGGAAATCATCAAAAATAGGAAACCAAACATGCCAATCCCGAAACCCTCCTTTCCTAGTTTTAATAGGACTCCTAAACACCATGGTTACTTAAATACTCTTCACCCAAATCCTATGAACGAATTTAGAACTTGCTAGGGTCGTGTGGAGGAGCTCTTGGTGGCTGAGGAGCTGTGGAACGACCACAAGAAGTCGTTCTTCTTCCCCTTCTCGTCTGCTGCGACCTGCACAAATCACCCTCTTGAAGTCGACCAAAGGTGAGTCAAACCTAAACCAAACCTTGCAAGGCCTATACCCCTGGAAAGAGGGTCAAGTCTACATTCTAACCCAAGTGGAATGCCCAAATTCCATGCAGTATACACGGAGTAGTAAGCGTTTTCCTCCAAGTGGTCTGAACACTGGTTTTCTGAAATAACGGAACTTCTTCAACCCAAAAGGTAGGTGTTCTCGGGCCAAACCTTAATATATCCTATACCAATGTGTAGAACATCAAGTTAACTTTCATTTCCCACTGGTTTCATCGAATTTCATTTAGTAGATCTTGATTTGTAAGCGTTTTGCCAAGGTCGCGCACTGTTAGAGCTTTTCCCGTTCTTAATATGTTGCACATGTTTCAAGACCGAATTAGAGAAAACTTATAACATGAAAGTTATTCTACTAGTTGTCCTTGTCAGGTTTTATGTTGAACATTTTGTCTAAATCTCATTAGTTAGAGAGTTATAAGTGTGGCAATAGGGTTGCTGCATAAAACTACGTCTTCAAGTTACCCTTGGTCTGACCTTGTGTTCCCCATCATCAATACCTATCGAAACCATCTTTATTGTTCAATTCCAATTTAGGAAGTACCCTAGTATGTCTAGGTTATTTTAAAACTGGTTTCGTTATTTTTGACGCACCGTGCAATTTGTTCTCTATTTTAGAACAACCCTATGTCAAAAGAAGGAAAGACAGGTCCGCAATCCAAGGCACTGTCCTTGCTGTGTCCGAGCCAGGCACGGACCCTGTGAACGCGACGGCCCGATATGTTGCTTTCAGAGGGTTGATTGCGACATACCCCTTGTCGCCTTCTCAAGGCGACATGCGTTCCATCGCTATCCGGCTACCTGATCTGACGACCCTGTCGCGATGCTCACACCCCTGTGTCGCCTTCTGGGCCCAACCTGTCGCCTTCCTTATATCGCTATGTCGCGATCTCAGGATTTTTACCTGAAACCACGTGTTTTCTTACAAAGTTTTCCGCACATACCCGAGGTCTGTATAAATGTGATATTTGCTGTGTAAGTTACCTGTCTTGGGTCTGATCATTACATGATTGTTGTTTAATGGCTTAAAAGCGATTAACCCATTTAAAAAGCTTTAATTACATGGATACTATTCTAAGTGCTCCTTAAATGTTATGATCCATTCACGTTTCTTGTCATTTAATCTTCCTACTATTCTACCATGTTTAAATGATAAGAGTTATCATAAAATCTTGCAAACCATGATGAGTTAAAGTGCATAGTTTTATTCCGTGTTATATTATCAAGTGCTTCCTGCGAGTTTGAGACCGATGGTTTGAGAATTGAGACACGCGTACCGCACTACACACTAGCACTATTAGGCAGCCTTTTTTTGGGAAATTGGAAACTCTCTACCGGTCATTCCGAATCGGTAGACTAGCGACCTTTTCACCAAGGCCTCCGTAAATCTCCTCTGACCATGGATTCCCACATGGCCGATGAGTTGGTTGTACCATTGTAGTTCCCTGGAGATAGCGTGCACTTCCTTTCTCTTCTTGATCTCGTGAGTGTGACTTACAAACTAGACTAAAGCCATTAATGTAAAGATTGAACAAAAGTATAAATTGTACCGTTATGCTGCCGAATTATCTCTTGACCATTGTTCTCATGAAATCATGTTCAATTTAATTATTACTTCTTCCCATCATCATCATGAACATGACATTACATCTGCGTACTTATTGAAACTCTCATTGGCCATTATTAATGACTGTGGGTATCTACATTTAAAATTTTCATGAGATGGCTGACAGGGCACGGCGTGTGTCCAAGGGCTCCAGTCTAGCCCCAATGACGGAGAGTCATAAATATACTGTTAACCATGGGGTATAATGATTACTGGCGTTGCATCTGCGCTGGGAGTACTTTGTTGCTTGTTGAATGTTAGATACATAATCACATACACGTGTCCTGGTGTACATTCTTGATGGATCTTTTCTTGGTGTACATTGGTGTCTACGTGTCTGATTAGTGTTACTTGATCGTGCTTGTGAAATCTTGCTTGCTTGCTTGCGTGATATGGCCATCCTGCATTTAATGCAATTACTGATATCTTGTGTTCTTGACATCAATTGAAATCTTGCGTGCTTGTATAAAGTGATCTATTGCTAGTTCTATCTTGTCATCTTGTTCACCAATCTTGTTCTATCATAATCACTCTCTCTAGCTTGTTTTATATATCATGTTTTAACGAGTTTTATTCGTACTTGCATATCATTCATCGTACTTGCCTAGTCCTAAAATGTTAATCACTTATATCATTGCCCGCACATTGAGATATAAATCCTACTGGGCTATTTTACTCATTCCCTACTTTTACCCAATCTAGGTGACTATGACGTCCAAGAGGAAGAGCAAGTCGAGGATGGGAATGCATCCGAGTGATGAGCGTTCCAACTATGAGTCTAGTTATAGTAATTTACTTTGAGAGTTAGAACATGTAGTAGGAAGTGAGAAGTATTATGTACTTTCCTTTCATTGAGTCTTAGTCCTGTAATAGTTTCTATTTGAAATACAATGAGTTGAGATTTGAATACCATTTATAATTGAGTTCACAATTGGGCCCTATTATGATGTTGTGTTGATACACATTTAGTGCGTGCTAGCTAGAGGCTTATTTTCCGACTGTCCACGTCTCGAAATATCGACTCGAATTAATTAATAATATCCGCTGCGTAATTCTCGGGACGTGACACCTTAATATCTGGAAACATGTCAGTTAGAAGGACACTAACAAATATCTTGCAAATCAAAAAACTATCAAGGAATATAATACCCCAAGTATGTTCTCATTAATAAAAAAAAAATTGAGTGTAGACAAGAATAAAGTACAACATGTCTAGTGGTACTGTTTGGAGTTCAGAAATATGTACAAGATTTGTGTACTTTGACTATGGAAACTTTTAAAGGAGTCGGAGTACAAGAGTGTAAAATATTGAGCAATAGATAAATAGGTGTTAAATAATATAATCTGTCCATTGTTTCACAAAGAAGTTTACAAAAAGATACTACAAAATCAATCATAATGAAATTGCATTAACAGATATGCAACTAGTTGTTTTACTTAAGTACAGAGACTTCAACTTTACCAGAGTCGCAGTGGCACTACGACTTTTGCAATATGTTCGCAAGTCGATATCTAACTTTGACTTTCAAGGAGTCGGCGTTCGACTATTGTGATTTGTCCATAAGTCGGAGTCTCACTTCGACTGTCTAAGAGTCAGAGTTGGACTTCGACTATTGTAACATGTTTACAAGTCAGAGTCTCACTTCGATTGTCCAGAAGATGGAGTTGGAATTTAACTATCGTGACTTGTTCACAAGTCAGAGACTCACTTTGACTTTAGAGGAGTCGGAGTATCATACAGATATACTAGTTGTGGACTTCGAATATTACTGGTGATAGTTATGCAAGTGTCTATATAAATTTATTTATGTGTCGATACCTATTATCTATAATTAGTTGTACATTATAATACACACATGCCTTTATCAAATATATGAAATGCAATCTTAAATAAGATGACATTGAGTTATAATCAGATGATGTATTATCTTGTGTGTGGGACCATAGGTCCAGAACCTTTAAGTCTACCATTAGAAGTTTGTTTTTGAACTTTGACACTTTAGCTTAAAATAACCATTTATCCCACAATTATAACCAAAGAACTCACTAATTATAAAAAAAGGGAACTTAATATTTATTCACCAATCAGTATCTTTAGTGACCAATCGATGTCTTTAGTCTCCGATCGATATCTTTAGTCACCAATCGATATCCTTAGTCACCAATCGATATCTTTAGTTTTCAATCGGTATCTTTTGTCTCCAATGGTATCTTTAGTCACCAATCGGTATCTTTAGTCACCAATCGGTATCCTTAGTCACCAATCGATGCCTTTAGTCTACAATCGGTATCTTTAGTCACCAATCGCACCAATCGATATCTTTAGTCACCAATCGATATCTTTAGTCACCAATCGATATCCTTAGTCACCAATCGATGTCGTTAGTCTCAAATCGGCATCTTTAGTCACCAATCGGTATCTTTAGTCACCAATCAGTATCCTTAGTCACCAACTGATGTCTTCAGCCTCCAATCGGTATCTTTAGTCTCCAATCAAAAGTGAACTTAATATCCTTCAGTAAGCAAAACTCTCTTCTGCAATCAATAGTAGCTTCTTTTATTCTCCAATCAATATAACCATTATTTTATAATCGATAGCTCTCTAGTCAAAGTCAAGTTCCTTCAGTAAACGATTGGCCTCCAGTCGAAGTTCCTTTGTTCTCCAATCGATATTTCCATTGTTCTCTAATCGAATTGGGGTAGAGTATAATCTCTTAAATGATTGTATTTTTGTCAGATTATTAGCAGATGTTGTCATCATCTAACCCTTTTGGCTTGTCAACCTTCTGACTTAGACCCCTATGCCTGTCAGAATTAAAATACATTCACACATCTTGCAAAAAATACATTCACACATCTACACATAATATAGAAGTTGAGCCACCACCGAGGCTCACTAGATTAACAAAAGATGAGCCACCAGCTAGGCTCGCTGGATTAACTAAAGATGAGCCACCACCTAGGCTCGTTGGATCTTACCTAAACAAAGAGTCTCAAAAGATTAAAGCAACCAGATCTATCTTTGCACACGTTCCAAAAAAAACCTAGCATCATATTTTACAATATATATATATATATATATATATATTCAGTACATTACACAGCATGATAGGAATATCAGTAATTACAAAATGTAAGAACAAGATGAAATTAGCATTTCACTATAATATGGTAAGAGAAGAAATATTTGCCTCTCTTCCTCTCTCACTGTGTCTTGTTATCTTAAAATGTGTTGTTTTCATGTATGTAATTCTCATGTAAGCCGATCATATGAAAATTTATTTGTCACCTCAATAATTAGTGTAGAATAAGCATTACTCCATGCGAATGTTTATTAATTGACTAGACATCTTCTAGTTGCAACCATATTATTCTTTAGTCTTCAAATCTCAACTATTAGTCAGAACAAGAGATTTAAATTATTTGTATAGCTAACAAGAACTAAATGCTTGCAATAGGGATTTGTATATAAGGGCTTTTAGAAGCGTGCTAATTGAGTAAAATCAGAAGTGGACTATTTGGTATCACTTGCATAGGAGTAGTCATAGGGGGGGGGACTGTGCTTTCTATCATAATCATAGTGGTGGTGTGATTATAAGCTATTTTTGCTCAATAACAGAATAAAAGTAATTATTCATTGCTTATACAGCATGGGAAACATGTTGCCAATTGAATTGACACAATGAGTAAGCAATAACGATCATAATATGGAATAAACATAGGTTGGCATATACCTCCCAAAGAAGCTTGTGATATGTACAATGGTTTATAACAATTTCATCAAAGTGTTGCGATCTACTAAGATAAACAAAAGATTAGCAATGCAAAATAAATGGCTTCACAAGTAGAATGTCGATTAGCAGGTAGACCAATGCCACAACATAAAATAGTTTACTTAAAGAGATATTCCTATAAACCAATTAGCAGAGATAAAGATATCATTTAAATACCATAAAATGGGAGTCCCTTAGCTACGCTATCTTACTAATGATGACTACCCGATAAGAATAATTGACATAAACACCTCGTATGCAACCAAGATCTACCATCTAAACAAAGATTAAAGCATGTATGCTTCAAGCATGGACACATTATCTTAACCACATCAGAATTTGGTGGACACCCCAATAGCAAAACAACTCAGTGATGGCATAACCCATTTAAACCATGATGACATTTGCTTTTGAGTAGCAAAGGAAACAATAGAAGCAAAGCAGGGTCATTGCTACCATGATGACATTTACTTCTGAGTACTACCCGACTGGCCACCACCCTCCCCCTCCCAGCCACCACCCACCCCCCCTTCCCAGCCACCCCCCAACCGGCCATCCCCCCTCCCAGCCAGCACACACCCCTTCCGGCCACCCCCTCCCCCCATCCACCCTCCCCGTCTAAGCCACCACCCGACACCACCCACCACAAGACCTCCACCCCATTGTCACCCAACCCCCGTCCCACAGTCAACCCCACTACCAGAGCCCACTGCACCACCCTCCCCCACCACCACCCCCCCACCTCCACAGCACCCCCAATCTGCAGACCAACTTAAACCCACCCTCCCTCTCACTCTGTGGAGTAGAGGGGTCGGCCACCTTCCCACCAAATTGATCAACCCCTCCCCCTCACACCCAGAGCGCACAAGAGAGAGGGAGAGGACGAAAGAGGGATGCAGACAAGGTGGTCTAGGGAGAGGGCAAGAAAGAGGGAGAGGGAGAGCAGGGATCTCCGGATCGAGAGAGGGAGAGGGCCAGAGAGAGAGTGTGTAGCAACCCAATAATTTTAAATTAATAAATAAATAGAAATATTAAAGGAGAATGATTTAATTAAAATCCAATAAAACAACAAGAAGTAATGGGCTTTGTTATAATTGCTCACATAAAAGATATTGGGCCAAAATAGAAGTTTGGATTATGGAATAAGAGAATATACTCAAAAATTCGTAACCCAAATGTTACCAAAATTGAAAAAGGCAAGGAAATCAATGATATGGTTAGTATGCACTCAAATTGGACTTTTAAACCTACCCTCATCAGCTAGGTATGAAATTGGAACCCCAACCTAAGCCAATTAGAAGGAACAATGGTAGGAAGGTTGGAGAATATAAGGAAAATTCGGAGTTTAATAGAAGTTAGAGTTGTATTAGGACTTAACAAGACTAGAAGTATAAAAACACCCCCAAACCATTTGTGGCCGCCCCTAATGCTCTGTTGGGAAGATCTTGGACGAGAAAAGGAGGCCATAGGAGGAGGGAACCATGGGGAGTTAGCAGCTTGAAGCTCTACACCCTGCTCTTTGCATCTAGAAAATCTTAGGAGTTTACATCAAGAAAAGGTAGGTGTTCTCGGGCTAAAGATGAACAAATCGCATACCATCGTAAAGATCATCATGTCTAGTTTCTTTTACACTTGATTTGCCTAAATTTCATCAAGTGTGCTTCCAGTTATAAGTGTTTTCCCAACATCATGCAAGTCTAGGGCTTTTTGTGTTCATATCATTTTACACGCATATCAATATCAAATTGATTCAGTCCAAAAGCATGTTTCTCTCCTATTCATCGTCCTCTACAACTTTCATTTTCATAGCTTTGTCCCAAGAGCCCTAGATTTTGAGTTATAAGCCATGCATGTAAGATTGCTTCAAGTTTTACTGTTCTCGGTTTGAACGTTGAATCGCGACCAACACATACGTCGCATTTCTTTGACTGGTATCACGACAGATGAGGCCGTCGTGATTACCTTAAAGGCAACCATCCCGACCATCGCATTTTAGTTAGGTTCTGACAGATACCGTTGCATCAAATTGTGTGCCATCTCGTTGTCAATAGATGTCTGAACCACGACAACCTTAGCCGTCGCGTATTTCAGTTATTCCCGCCTTGGGGGATTTGTTCTTATTTCGAAAAGTAAGGTTTTGCATGAACGTGTCGGACCTTGCCGTCACGTTTCTGTTCCAATTGCCACGAATGCGTCGGACCTGTACATCACATTTCAGTGTCACCAATCGATTCACCCTAAACACGTCAGCCAATGTCGTCAGGTTTCTGTCATTAATCGATCTTGTTAAATGCGACTGTTAGACCCGTCACAATTTGACTGTGTGTTTCCAGCAGCATTGTAGTTCTATTTAATATGTTTACTTACACTTTGTAATCACGATTATACCTTGTAATATTGTGTGACGAATAGTAAACGACCATGTTAATGAACTTTTACCATATTTCACATATTGTTCTTTAATTAAAAGACATTGTGCACGACTATCATATGTTCTTTGATTTCTCTCACATGCACACACCGAACGTTTAACTTTGCCATGAGATCATGTAGAAAATCATCAATAATATATCTGGTAACTTGCTTCAATAATTGTACATCATTACCCCATGATAATAAAGGCATTGTCTTCGCTTCTCACGTTGGTTTGGAATACCGTTACCACCGCTCCACTGTTCTAGAATTCCTCTAGAACATCGAGCAACTTGTTTTCTTTACACACTACTCTCTTGACAAGTTGGAACCTCTATTAGACATTCCGTTCTGGCAGATTAGGAACCTTTTGTTAACACCTCCATAAGACTTCGCACTCAGAGGATTCCCTCATGGAGACCGAGCTGGTTGTATCCTAATACCTATGACACTCTTAGGGATCAGTATGATCCAAACAGCCTCAGAAATTCTCTCTTACCTTGAGATCGTGCCGGACCTCTGGACCTGTTCATAACATGGCCAGTGGAAGGTTAGTGAATTCTACCTGACTACCAACACCAATCACGCGTGTTGAGCAACTGTTACTATCGCTTGTTTAACCGTCGCTTTATGTGCAATGACCTTTAGATCTCATCTGTACTCTACTCGCTCATCTATTCACGTTCTCACTACATTCTCATGTATTCATCAGCTACTCTCAACTATTCTTGGTACTCTCTATTGGCCATTTGACTGATTGTCTAAAGATAAACAATATGACTAATACTTGGCAATATAAATGGCCCGGTCTGGTCTTTGGAGGTGCACCCAATAGTGCTATTTGCCCGCGGGAGTTAATTGACCAGAGTGTTTGACATTACACTCAAGTGCTATCTACCTCGACTATCTAAATGACAATCAAAGTGCTATACTATACTCGACTCATTGTGCTATTGTGAAACATTGTGCTATTTGTGTTATGGCCATCTTGCTCTCTGTGCTATATTGGAAACTTATGCTATTTTAATCCATGCTATTGTGCTATCTCTTACATTAATTGACTCTCTCTATATCGTTAGTGATTCTGCTCTTTAATACATTAATCATGTAAAGTTTAGCCGCACCATGAGATATAAATCCTACTGGGCATTGTCGCTCACCTTAGATATTTTGTTGTTTGTGTTCTCAGGTGAGACTGAGAAAAATTTGTACACTCAAGAGGATGGGGAGGACCAGGAGTGAACCAAGAGTACTTGGCGTATTGGTGTTATGTCTTAGTAGTCTTTTACTTTCATTCCATGTAATAAAGTCATTCGAGCCCTATGTTATGGATCTGAGTTTGTGGATGTAATAGGCATTAGATGAGTTATCTATGAAATACATTTGATTCCGCATTATTTAATTATCCAATGGTTTGATGTCTATTATATACTCTATACTCGCTTACTTACAATTGCCTCGTATTTCAATATTCCACGTCGGGGCATGACAGAGAGAGAGAGAGAGAGAGAGAGAGAGAGTGAGTGAGTGAGTGAGAGGAACTTACCGCAAGAGAGAGACAGAGAGAAAATGGTGATCCCGACGGCAGCGTCTCCAGGAGGCATCACCGGCGGTGGGCGGCAGCGTCTCCAGCAGCAACGTCTCCAGCAGTGGGAGGGAGCGTCGACGGAGGAGGAGGGAATGAGGAAAAGGATGGCGTGGTTGGAATATTAGGGAATATATGTAGACAGCTTCACACCCATCTACATATATTTGATATATGTAAACGGCGAAAAGAAAGTCGTGTACATCAATTACGTAGATGGCTTATAGCCGTCTACATATATTGGATATGTAGACGGCTACATTGAGCCGTCTACATATCGTACATATGTAGACGGTCGTGTTGAGCTGTTTATAAATATTATTTTTGTATACTAATACCATTTTCAACCGTTTACATATCTTCTATTTCCTGTAGTGATACCTAAAGTCACAATATTAATTTGAAGCTATTGTTGGCATTCGTGCGTACTGTAGATGTGAATTTCATGTCATAGATATTGATGGAACATGGAGGGCATTTGTAATTTATTTTAAATTCTTTTTAGAGAGGACGGTTCATCAAATTATTATAGTTTATTATTTCGTTCTTCCCCACAATATTATCTTTCGTTTCTGATACTAGAAATTCCAAAACAATAAGCTTGATGTCATATATATCCCAAGGAATCATCCATTCCAAGACCACATTTCATATGCTTAGAGTGACAATGTCGATTGCATAGAAGTACCTCAGATTATAATTCCGTGAGTTAATTTGAGAACAACAAATTTTTTTGTAAAGAAAATGTTAGAATAGAAATGGAGATGAGAGATCATTCTTTACAATATTGTTTATCTTTTAGACTTTAAAATAGTCAATGACTGAAATGTTTAGGAAAAAAAGTCTCTCTTTTTTTGGAGTAGATTTCAATCGCCATAATGGTGGAGAACAACACAGGAGGCACCTGGCTTTGCTCACATGAGCATATTGAGAGGCACACCGGGTTAGGGTTTTGTTTAAAAATAATATAGTTTGAAATTTTAATTAGGTGAATAGTATCTTAAAAATTTTAATTCTCAATTTAGCACAATTTTGACCGATCAACATGTGTTTTTTAAAAAAATATATAAAAAATTAAAAATCAGTCATTGCATGACCGATTTGCAAATCGGTCGTGCCACACCGGTGTTCCTATTGGGAATCTAAAGTAATTTGTTTAGAGTTTTTTAGAATTTTAATTTTATATTTAAACAATGTCTAATTAAGCTTAAATTTTAAACACAAGTTAATTTAAATATGATGAATTTTATGGTGATTTTAGTTTATTATTTTGAAATAAAAATTTATCAAGTAAAAATTACTCTAAAAATTAATAAATCAAATTAATTTCAATATCCATGCACCAATAATTCTCGATATTATCGTATCTAGAACCAACACATTCTTCTAAAAATTATGGTGGTCTTATATCTCAATTCTGTTGCTCAAATTTGTTGACGTCCCGTTGAGGTGCGAACTTGTGAAGACAATTGTAAAGCCCGACATTTTTTATTTTTAACTGTGCATGTTATGTTTGATATTTTCTAATTTGTATAAATTTAAAGATGCATATTTTGTGATTTTTTTAGTTTCTAGTCAGAGGATATTGACGACAGTATCGAGTGCTACCAATATGCTGTTGATGGTAGTGTCGAGTGCTGTCAATTTGTCCTTTGACGATTTAGATCCCTGATCTTATTTTTTATACAATATATTTGAAAAGATTTTTTAATGTCTTAAAACATAAGAATTTTTAGATTTGAATCTCCAATTTTGGTTTTTATTTCTGGTCTTCTTAACTTGACGACATCCTTCACTACTGCCAGGATAGTACATCCCGTTTACATAAATTGGTCTACTTGACGGTCAGCTACAACTCAGAGGTTACCAATATATGTAGACGGGATCTCATTTGTCGGTATGTTGGACGTAGGAGGCGAGGAAGAATGCTAGATGACCGATTCATGGGACAACAACACCACTAGCAACTTGTCCTTGCCAACTTTATCACTTGATTCTCCTTCGTCATACATGTGACCAATTTTGGGTTATAAAAATTACATTAGGGATGGTTAGACATTTCTTCCTATGTCCTATGGTCTAACTCCGAGATGTAGGCGACCATCGAGTTGACCAATATATGTAGGCGGGATGTAACATCCCAAAATATAATGTTAAAATAATAAAATATCTTGAAAAGTTAAAAGTGACAATAATTCTTATGTGGGACATGACTATTTACATAAAAATTGACTATTTTTTATTTAAAGATATTTTTACATTATTAACATAACCGTCATATTATCTTTAGACATATACACTTCAATAGGAAGTCAACGAACTTGAGTAATCGAATTGAGATATAAGACCACCATAATTTGTAGAAAAATGTGTTGGATGTAGATATGATGATATCGAGAATTATTAGTGCACAAATATTGAGATTAATTTAATTTATTAATTTTTAAAGCAATTTTTACTCGATAAAATTTTATTTCAAAAAAATAAACTAAAATCACAATAAAATTCATCATATTTGAATTAACTTGTGTTTAAAATTTCATGTTGATTGAACATCGTTTAGATATAAAATTAAAATTCTAAAAAACTCTAAATAAATTACTTTAGATTTCCCACCGATTTGTCCCATGACCGATTATTATTTTTTTTACAAATTTTTTTAAAAAATACATGTTGACCGATCAAAATTGTTAAATTTTTTATGATACTATTCACCTAATTAATTTTTCAAACTATGTTATTTTTAAACAAAACCCGGTTATCCGGTGGTGCAGATTCACAATTAATTTATACCTCCAAGAAAAGGAAAAGTTGTAAAAAGCAGTGAAGCATCGATATATATGCAATTAGGTGACTCTTTCCCATGCATGTTTCTTGACTTCTCTATCATTTACCCCCGCAGTGCCAGTATGCATGGTTTGAGCTGCTTTGCGGTCTGAATTTTCTTGACTGTACGTCTTCCGTGGTTGCCAAGTTTCAATTAACTACCCGGGGTTGCCAAGTTCCATGCAGGGGTTACAATTAAAAGCATTGCCGAGCTCCACGCAGTATCGCAAGAAATTAAGAAATTAAGTGCGTTATAATGTTCATCTCTCGTTCACATCAAATGCGATGCTTTCCACAGCACGAGCCATCTCATGCATTAGCGAAGTAATGAGCGAAACATTAATGTCGCCATCATCCACAGCAGCATGCCCTAAGACTAAGCATGGATAAAATTGAAGTCTCAAAAGGCTAGATGCATGTGTGGGTTCTTTTAATAATCTAAAATGAGGTGTAGCTTTGGTTAACTTGGTTCGGATCTGCAATCTTTTTTTGTACAGGTAAATTAAAAAGATATATCGATGGATATTTTTCAGTCGGGATTTTTAAATCTCATGACCTTGACGTCTCCTTGGATGAGCTTGGGGTGCGTCCAAAACGACAATAGTCCTTGTGTACTGCAAATGCTTGCACCTCTAATTACGTACATTGGTAAAATTTCACAGTGCTGCTCACTGTACCTTCCTGAGGATTAGCGTTCAGCAGCATTAGCATTGGGATCAGAAACAGTTGCAGTCAGGGATCCTGTGGGGACATTTTAGATATGAAAACAAGATCCCCGCTTCACCATATATCAATTCAATTCCACCATAAATGATCTCTATCCATATATATGTTGACCCCACAAGCTAGAGAGAGTTGCGTTCACCAGTTGGATACATATCTATAATAGTAGTACTGTATGGTACACATATTATCAAAGAAAATAAAAAAGAAAGAAATTTCATAAGAAAAAGGTCAATTCCAATTAAAATGGGAACTGCAATTTACAACGGCCCGTTACCTTTTAGAGGGGAGGGAAAATGAGTGTTCTTGCTTCCCTTCGCTTCCATCTCTCCTCATATGTCCCAGCACCACTGTATGAATGGTTTAAGTATTCTCAATGCTCGCCAAAAGAGAAAAGAAAATACTTTGAGGTATCTTGATATATATCTTTCCTCGTAAACCCGTATATGACAGTAATTAACGAAATCGGATCATCTTAGTCTCCTGCAGGAGGGGGCTGGATCAGTACAAGAGGGGTTGATGTATTTTTAATTTTTTATTTCACCCTAGTTATGTAATATTTTTTATGTTTTACATAGGGATAAAAGTGCAAAAATACATCATCCCTCTTTATACTGACCCAATCTCCTCCTATTGGGGACTGAGAGGATCTAGTTTCGTAATTAACTCTTCAACAAAGTAGACAGATCCATGGCTATACGCTTAATCAATAGTTACAAGGAGATATGGAGGGTACAAAATCATGTTTGAAGCACTCTAGATGCTCATGGAACCCATGTCTTCCTCACCAGACGATGATGAGTTACGAAACAACTAAAAATGAAGTATATATGCTGGAGTTTTATTAGATCATCCCACTTTGCTATATATATATGTACATATAATATAAAACCAGTTGTACCTCCACTTAGTGTGGACTATGCTTATGCTAGCGCAAAGAGTCGCACTTTAAAATGTCATACGTGAAGAGCGTATGCATGATATAGGATGACTTCTTTAGTATAACTGCAAATATCGACTTGTCATTTGATTTATAATTTCCAATTGCGATGTGATTTGCTTAACTTTCCAAGTAGTTTGTTTCTTCTATACACTGGCGGTCTCGAGTGAACCACATGAGAAGTGAACTGCTACAAGGAAGAATGCAAGGATCTTATAACATGTATTAAAGCCTTTTTTCACTTGTCTGAAACGAATTTTGCACCCTACAAACCACACCCCACTTTCAAGCATTCTCCAACATTTCAAACCATTGAAAGGCGACCACTTGGCCACTTAGCTACGGAGGCCCAAGCATCCCATCCATAAGCCCAAGAGCGGAAACCGAGGTCCGACAGAACGGAAAAAACTCCCATTTGTCCGAGCAACGACCACCTTCTTTAGAGCGCCAATACCCTGTAAAGCTCATATAACACCAAGCATGGACTAGGTTAGATTGGTCAGGATCAAATGTTCTTGTTCAAGGCGAAGTATCCGGGTGCTGATGCAGGATTATTATATAACCAACGGATCTCAAATATCCTTTCTCAGCAGGCTTATGGGTTGAACCACAGCTGAAGACAGAGCACCTTAGAGGGAGAAAGACTAATTGTAACACTCCGGAATTTCAATAATTGAGAATTAGGTGATAAATTCATAAAGAACTATTTAAATTAGTATGAACACATGCACTATTATCACATGTGCAGACACATCTAACAATTTTACAAAAATCATAGTTAGACTTTAAATAATACTCCCTAATGACTCATAAAAAAATTTGGACCAAGAAAAATCTCTTGGACCAATTTTAAGAATTGTTGTGATTTATTATTGTAATTAAAAAATAAGTCAAAAATCTATTATCATGTGTACAAAAGTCAATCATAGATTAAAATAAATATATGGGTGGCCTCCAAACAATGTGTATTGACAGTCCATCATGAGAATTGGACCAATAGTCACCTCTTAGCCCATGAATTAACTCAGAAAAGAAAATAACTTAGAAAATCATAATGACCATTTGTACTTGATTTAAGAAGACTAATTAGGGTACGAAACAAGTTTATTGGGCTTCTAAATTGACCTAAATTTGTGTCCCATCAAGAGAGGAGGTTACCTAATAGCTTTCCCAATCAAATTGGGATGGGAATCCTATAGTTTTGGAAAGGATCAACCAAACCTGGAATCCCCTCTTTCCTAGTTACAATAAGACTCCAAAGAACCCTAGATCTATAAATACTCGCCTTAAACATCATGGAGACGAGTTTACAACTTGTTGGGGTCATGTGGAGGTGCTCTTGATCGGCTTGGGAGCAGAAGATCAGCCACAACAACCCTCTTCTTCATTCCCTTACGTTCTGTAGCGACCTATACAAGGCCTTTGTTAGGAGAAACCAAAGGTGGGTGTTCTCGAGCTAAAACTAAACGTATCATATACCGTATGAAAGAGCATCGAGTCTAGTTTCATTTGCACTTATTTTGCCCAATGTTTATCGATCATGCTAGTTGTATTAAGTGTTTTCCAATCATCGCGCGAGATTGCGGTATTAGTGTTCTTGCCTTGATTCATGCATCTCAAGATCGAATTGGGTCAAGCCAAAGGAGTAGTTCTCTTCAACTGATTGTCCCCTACAACATTCATGTGTAGGGATTTGTCTAAAGACCCCTAGATTTTGAGTTATAGATCAAACAAGAGAAACTACATCGTTCTCACCATTCTCGGGCAAGAACCATAAATGCGACCACTCCAGATGTCGTGTTCCCCATCACCTTAACGCGACATACCACCCCATCACGATTACCTAAATAGCGACCGGACACCTCATCACGTTCAAGGGTCACTCCTGACAACCCAGATGCATCAAACTGTGTGCCACATAGATTCCAGTGTACCTCGAGAACATGACCGGTCATTCCGTCGAGATTTGACCATGATTCCCGCCCTTGGTTTTCATGTTTTTTCATATTCAGATTTTGAAAACACTTCTAAAATGTGACACGTTGAGTCGTCGCGATTCGGAGTTGTGGCGACTGTAAGGTCTCGAGTCTTAAGTGGATCCTTATTGGGTCTGTAGTGGTCCTGTGTGGTTGGCGACAAGACCATTGTCGTTGACTTGGTGTTGACGGCCAGGGCTTGCCGTTGAGGCAGAGTCAGCGTCCAGCGATGTGGACGTTTGAGGTTGAACTCAGCGACAGGGGATCTGGACGTCAGTCTGTAGGCGGTTCAATAGGCGACCAGTGATGTTGACGTCGACTGGTTGGGCCTGTTGAAATAGGGCAGCCCGAGAGCAGAGTTCCTTCATCTCTTTTCCTCTCCTTTCCTCCACCTTAGCTTTTCTTGATTTCCCTAGCTTCTATTGGTTGATTTGAGCTCGTGGGAAGCCCCTGGATCGTGTGGCGTTGCTTGATCGGGCGGGAAACGCGAGATTTTGGTGCGATTCGCGCGGAGTCTTCGGGGGTTTCTAGCGCGATTTGTGGCTGTTTGGAGGTTATTAAAGCATTCTGAGGTAGGGACTTAACCCCTATAACCTTCCCCAGCAAACCAGCATGCCCAATTAAGTGAATTGGTGTGCAAATCATGGTTTAGGGTTTGGGTTGTATCATGCCGGATTTTGGGTAAATTGGACAATCTAGGCGTTAGACTGTTTGATTTTAATGTTCTGGTAGTGTAGATTGATGAGAGGAAGTGTTTCCCTCCATTAGTCGGAATTCGGTTGAGTTTTTCTGCCCATTGGAACTGATTCGGTTCAGTTCTGGGTTTGGGGGACTGAAGATATCAACGTCCACATCTGTTGACGTTGGGATCTTCAGGAGTGATATAAACGACAAGGTCGATTGCCGTTTAATCAGGATAAACGACATGAGGGGTGCCGTTTACCTCATGTTGGCGGCAATCGATGTGGCCGTTTATATCCTGTGTCCCAGCAGACTTGAGTTGTGTGTTTAGAGGCGATTGACATGTGATGTCCGCCCTAATAACACGTGTGGGCCAGGCTTAGAGTGTGACTCCGCCTGTGCATTTGAGTAGTGTTTGTGGCACGAGGTGTTTACTTACTGTACGGGGTTTCAGACGTTGGGTGTGTTCCGTCTGTTGTACGCGCGTTGCGTTACCGTGTACCCGTTTCTGTTGTGTTACCTAGGCGTGGGTGCGACTCCGTCTAGACGACTAGCGTGTGGTTGTCCTCCGCTAGTGAGCCAGGACGCCGAGTGCGACTCTGTCCTGTGCGTACTCCTTGTGGTGGTTTTGAGCCGGTCTCCGTGGAGCCCCTTCTCTACCGCTAGGGTCAAGCGTAGGGGAAAAATCGATCGTGGACCAGACACGAGAGAGAGCGTCTGTAGTGTGCACACGTGGCTGGGGTTGAGAGCCTCTGTGGTGACGGGACGCCGAGCCACAGACCCTAGCTGAGTCCTACTTGTGTGTGTGTGTGTGAGTGTGTGTTACTGAGCCGCGAGGTTTATAGTTTTGTGTTGTGGTGAGACGTGTACTTACTTTCTGTTTTTACTTTCCGCACTTTAGACTGTTACCGGTGGGGTTACTTTTCCCTACTGGGTCTCTTTCTTAAGACTCACTCCCTTCCCTTTCAGGTGGGTCTTCGTCGACTCCCGTTCCAGGCGAGTCTAGCCACTCTGGTGTTGGTGCTCCCTAGCTGCAGTGAGTAGTACTTTTTGTTGTACTTCTGTACTCTGTACCTTGCTCAGACTCTGAGTTGTACATATCTATTCATATAGTGTAATTTTACTGCTTTGTATGATGTGTATCTTCTTACATATAGTCTCCACAGACTTTCACTTCCTACCCTTCCGAGCTTGTCTCGTGGGTTAGCGGGTCAGAATTCGGGTTACTGGTTACTTACTGGTAATGCGGATTCTAGGTCGTTACAGTTTGGTATCAGAGTAGGTCTGACGAGATATATATAAGAAAATACCCATCATGTTAACTCAGAGTATAAAGAGTACAGTTGCAGCTATGTAGCCCGGAGTTAGTTAGTATATTTATGTGTGTATTTTGCTTTGTGTATAGTTCTATGGCACCTAGGCGACGTCCTAGAGAGGGAGTAGCTGAGCAGGCGACTCGTCAGGAGGTTGGAGATGCTCCGCCACCTCAGCAGACGCAGCCTTTGCCACAGGACGCGCATAGTGGTATTGTTCCGCCGCCGCCACCTCCACCTCAGGTAGCTCAGGGATTAGATATGACTCATTTTCTTGAGGGGATGGCTCAGTTTGTAGCTCAGCACCGTGATGCGCCGGTACCCCAGGGTGGTACTGGGAGGGTGTTGAGGGAGTTCTTGCAGTTTCAGCCTCCTCAGGTTTTGGGCCAGCCTGATCCAGATGCAGCGCGAGCATGGTTAGATGCTGTGGAGCGGACTTTTCGTTCCATGGAGTGTGTTCCCGAGGAGCGAGTGCTGTTAGCCAGTTACCAGTTGCAGGCGCAGGAGTTGACTTGGTGGTCCGCTGAGTGGGAGACTACTTTTCAGTCTCGCCCACTTAGACAGATTCCGTGGCAGGAGTTTGTCGTTTCTTTTGAGAGATCCTTCTGTCCTACTTACGTCCGGACGGAGAGGTTGTACCAGTTCCTGGATTTGCAGCAGAGGGACTCTACTGTGGTGCAGTACAGGGCCAGATTTGTGGAGCTAGGGTGTTATGCTCCGCAGATTATGGGAGATGAGGGTCTGAGGACTCAGCAGTTTGTGAGAGGCTTGAGGCCAGAGCTCAGGCAGGCGCTGATAGTTGCACGCGTTACAGACTTGGACGCGGCCTATCAGACAGCGGCAGCGTTGGAGGCAGACACTTTACGGACCCGTGCTCGGAGCGCAGAGGTTCAGACGCAGGTAGCTCCGACTTAGCCTCGACAGCAGCAGGCTAGTGTGCAGACGACTCCGAGGACTGCGACTTCTTATGCGTCTACTTCTACTGGGACGACGGCGAGGTCAGGATCTCGGAGGAAGTTTCTGCGTGATAGGAGGCAGGCAGAGCAGAGACAACAGTCTGTTGGGAGTGTTCAGCAGCCTGTAGGACAGCCTTCGCAGCAGGTACAACGTACTTTTGCTGGTCAGTGTTACCGGTGTGACCAGATGGGTCACATGGCGCGAGATTGTCCTTTGCTACCTCGTGTACCGCAGCAGCAGACTCAGTCACAGCCTCGAGTGCAGCAGCAGCAGCAGCAGCAGCAGGTACCAGTGCAGCAGCGTCAGCAGACCGGAGGTTCTAGTGGGTCGAGAGGTAGAGGTCGTGTTACTCACTTGACCCGTGCAGACGCGGAGGCAGCTCAGCTAGTGGAAGGTACTGTTTCAGTTTTTGGTTGTGCAGCTATAGTTTTGTTTGATTCCGGTGCCTCTCACTCTTTTGTGTCTGAGGACTTTTTAGACTCCCTTGGAGAGTTGAGTTCGGGAGAGTCTGTTGAGTTAGCAGTGGAGTTGCCGACAGGGGACTTTGTCCTTACGTCCTACTGTCTCGAGGAGGTACCTGTGCAGTTGCAGGATCAGTGGTTGTCAGCTCGTTTGTTTGCCTTGCAGTTACATGATTATGATGTGATTTTGGGTATGGATTGGTTACACCGGTATGGTGCAGTGATGGATTGCCAGAAGAAGAGGGTGCACTTGCGGATACCTGGGGAAGCGGCGTTCTACTTCCAGGGTATCGTACCTCTTACTTCTCGCTTTTTAGTTTCTGCTTTGAGGGCAGGGAGGTTGCTTGCCTCTGGTTGTCAGGGTTTCCTAGTTTCTGCAGTTACTCTTGACCAGGTTGCCACAGGAGTGGGGAACATTCCTGTAGTTTGTGAGTTTCCGGATGTTTTTCCGGAAGAGTTGCCTGATTTACCACCAGAGAGAGAGATTGAGTTTACTGTTGAGTTGGTTCCTGGCACTGTACCTTTTGCACAGGCACCGTACCGTATGGCACCAGCAGAGTTGAGGGAGTTGAAGAGGCAGCTTGAGGAGTTGTTGGAGAAGAGCTATATTCGTCCTAACTTTTCTCCGTGGGGGTCACCTGTTCTGTTTGTCAGGAAGAAGGATGGTAGCCTGAGGTTGTGTATCGATTATAGGAAGCTAAATCAAGTGACCATAAAGAATAGGTATCCTTTGCCTAGGATTGACGATCTCTTTGATCAGCTTCAGTCTGCTCGTGTCTTCTCGAAGATCGATTTGAGGTCGGGCTACTATCAGTTGCGGATTAGAGATTTTGACATAGAGAGGACTACTTTTCGGATCAGATATGGACACTTTGAGTTTTTGGTGATGCCGTTTGGGCTCACCAATGCTCCAGCAGCCTTCATGGATCTGATGCACCGGGTGTTCCACCAGTTCTTGGACCGGTTTGTCGTAGTGTTTGTTGACGACATTCTGGTGTACTCCGTTTCAGAGGAGGAGCACGCCGAGCACCTGAGGATCGTATTGCAGACTTTGCGAGAGCACCAGTTGTATGCCAAACTTAGTAAGTGTGAGTTTTGGCTACAACAGGTTCACTTTTTGGGACACGTGATCTCAGGTGAGGGAGTTTCTGTGGATCCAGCGAAGGTTGAGGCATTTTTGCAGTGGGAGAGTCCCAGATCTGTGTCTGAGATTCGTAGCTTTTTGGGCTTGGCAGGTTACTACCGCAGGTTTGTTCGAGACTTTTCTCAGGTTGCTGCACCCTTGACTCGGTTGACGAGAAAGGGAGTTCAGTTTGTGTGGTCGGAGCAGTGTGAGCAGAGTTTCATAGAGTTGAAACGACTGCTTACGTCGGCGCCAGTTCTTGCCTTACCTTCAGGTGAGGAGGGTTTTGAGGTTTGCACAGATGCTTCAGGTGTTGGTTTGGGTGCGGTTCTGATGCAGCAGGGCCGAGTGGTGGCTTATGCGTCTCGCCAGCTTAAGCCCCACGAGGAGAGTTACCCGACCCATGACCTAGAGCTTGCAGCGGTGGTGTTTGCTTTGAGGATTTGGCGTCTTTACTTGTACGGAGTGAGCTTTGTTGTCCGTACCGACCACCAGAGTTTGAGGTATGTGTTTTCTCAGAGGGATCTGAATATGAGGCAGCGTCGATGGATGGAATACCTGAAAGACTATGATTTCAGCATTGAGTATAAGCCTGGAAAGGCGAATGTAGTTGCAGATGCCTTGAGTAGGAAAGCACAGATGAGTCATCTGATGCTTAGAGAGTGGCAGTTGTGGCAGTCTGCGACAGAGGGGTCTTTCAGAGTTTCGTCTAGTCGTCGACAGTGTGTGTTGGGCAGTTTGTTAGCGGCTCCCGCCGTTGTGAGACAAGTTGCTGAGGCTCAGCAGTCAGATCCCGAGTTGTGCAGTGTGTTGCTTCTTCCAGAGGTTGAGCTTTGCGAGGACGGGACTGTTAGGTTCCGAGATAGACTCTATGTTCCTGTTGAGGAGTCTATCAGGAGAGTTGTGTTGCAGGAGGCACATGGTTCCAGGTACTCGATTCATCCAGGGTCGACCAAGATGTATCACAGGTTGAGACGTCAGTTTTGGTGGCCTGGGATGAAGAGAGACATAGTGGCTTTTGTTGCTAGGTGTTTGGTCTGTCAGCAGGTGAAGGCCGAACATCAGCGTCCAGGAGGACTTGTGCAGCCGTTAGAGATTCCGATGTGCAAGTGAGACCACGTGACGACTGACTTTGTTTCTGGTTTGCCGAGGACAGCTGGAGGTTTTGACAGCATTTGGGTTCTTGTGGACAGATTGACGAAGACTGCCAGATTCTTGCCAGTCAAGACTAGTTGGGGTGTGAGTAGGTTGGCCGCGTTGTACGTAGAGCGGATTGTTCCTTTGCATGGAGTGCCGATCTCTATTATGTCAGACAGGGATCCTCGCTTCACTTCTGGGTTCTGGCGCAGTTTCCAGAGAGCTTTGGGGACAGAGTTGGCTTTTAGTTCCGCCTACCACCCTCAGTCAGACGGTCAGTCAGAGCGGACTATCCAGACTTTGGAGGACATGCTTAGAGCTTGTTGTCTGGAGTGGCAAGGGTCGTGGACAGCTCACTTGCCGTTGGTCGAGTTCGCATATAATAATAGTTATCACTCCAGTATCGGTTTGGCACCATATGAGGCTTTGTACGGACGACCGTGTCGCACTCCTCTTGACTGGTTCGAGGTTGGCGAGCGAGTTGTCACGGGGCCGGAGTTGGTTCATCAGTCAGTTGAGGTAGTTCAGCTTGTGAGACAGAGGCTTCAGACAGCTCAGAGTCGGCAGAAGAGTTATGCAGATCAGCGCAGGCGACCAGGTGTTTGTTCGTGTGTCTCCTATGAAAGTGGTGGTGAGGTTCGGTAAGCGTGGAAAGTTGAGTCCTCGCTTTATTGGGCCTTTCACCATTGCTGAGCGTGTTGGAGGTTTGGCGTATAGACTTGAGCTTCCGTCAGAGTTGGCAGCAGTACACGATGTGTTCCACGTGTCGATGCTTCGGAGGTACCTTTCTGACGAGTCTCACGTTCTCCAGAGTGCAGAGTGGTCTGAAGTGACTCCAGTGTTGACTGTACCAGAGTTTCCGTTGCACATTGAGGATCGCCGAGTTCAGAGGTTGAGGAACAAGGCAATCCCTTTAGTTCGTGTTGCGTGGCAGCGGCACTCAGGTGGTGAGTCGACATGGGAGCGAGAGGACGAGATGCGCGAGCAGTTTCCGTACCTCTTTGGTGAGTTTTCTTTCCTTTCTTTCTTTATGTTGTTTGAATTTTGAGGGCAAAATTCCTTAAGGGGGGAGGGCTGTAAGGTCTCGGGTCTTAAGTGGATCCTTATTGGGTCTGTAGTGGTCCTGTGTGGTTGGCGACAAGACCATTGTCGTTGACTTGGTGTTGACGGCCAGGGCTTGCCGTTGAGGCAGAGTCAGCGTCCAGCGATGTGCACGTTTGAGGTTGAACTCAGCGACAGGGGATCTGGACGTCAGTCTGTAGGCGGTTCAGTAGGCGACCAGTGATGTTGACGTCGACTGGTCGGGCCTGTTGAAATAGGGCAGCCCGAGAGCAGAGTTCCTTCATCTGTTTTCCTCTCCTTTCCTCCACCTTAGCTTTTCTTGATTTCCCTAGCTTCTGTTGGTTGATTTGAGCTCGTGGGAAGCCCCTGGATCGTGTGGCGTTGCTTGATCGGGCGGGAAACGCGAGATTTTGGTGCGATTCGCGCGGAGTCTTCGGGGGTTTCTAGCGCGATTTGTGGCTGTTTGGAGGTTATTAAAGCATTCTGAGGTAGGGACTTAACCCCTATAACCTTCCCCAGCAAACCAGCATGCCCAATTAAGTGAATTGGTGTGCAAATCATGGTTTAGGGTTTGGGTTGTATCATGCCGGATTTTGGGTAAATTGGACAATCTAGGTGTTAGACTGTTTGATTTTAATGTTCTGGTAGTGTAGATTGATGAGAGGAAGTGTTTCCCTCCATCAGTCGGAATTCGGTTGAGTTTTTCTGCCCATTGGAACTGATTCGGTTCAGTTCTGGGTTTGGGGGACTGAAGATATCAACGTCCACATCTGTTGACGTTGGGATCTTCAGGAGTGATATAACCAACAAGGTCGATTGCCGTTTAATCAGGATAAACGACATGAGGGGTGCCGTTTACCTCATGTTGGCGGCAATCGATGTGGCCGTTTATATCCTGTGTCCCAGCAGACTTGAGTTGTGTGTTTAGAGGCGATTGACATGTGATGTCCGCCCTAATAACACGTGTGGGCCAGGCTTAGAGTGTGACTCCGCCTGTGCATTTGAGTAGTGTTTGTGGCACGAGGTGTTTACTTACTGTACGGGGTTTCAGACGTTGGGTGTGTTCCGTCTGTTGTACGCGCGTTACGTTACCGTATACCTGTTTCTGTTGTGTTACCTAGGCGTGGGTGCGACTCCGTCTAGACGACTAGCGTGTGGTTGTCCTCCGCTAGTGAGCCAGGACGCCGAGTGCGACTCTGTCCTGTGCGTACTCCTTGTGGTGGTTTTGAGCCGGTCTCCGTGGAGCCCCTTCTCTACCGCTAGGGTCAAGCGTAGGGGAAAAACCGGTCGTGGACCAGACGCGAGAGAGAGCGTCTGTAGTGTGCACACGTGGCTGGGGTTGAGAGCCTCTGTGGTGACGGGACGCCGAGCCTTAGACCCTAGCTGAGTCCTACTTGTGTGTGTGTGTGTGAGTGTGTGTTACTGAGCCGCGAGGTTTACAGTTTTGAGTTGTGGTGCGACGTGTACTTACTTTCTGTTTTTACTTTCCGCACTTTAGACTGTTACCGGTGGGGTTACTTTTCCCTACTGGGTCGTTTTCTTAAGACTCACTCCCTTCCCTTTCAGGTGGGTCTTCGTCGACTCCCGTTCCAGGCGAGTCTAGCCACTCCGATGTTGGTGCTCCCTAGCTGCAGTGAGTAGTACTTTTTGTTGTACTTCTGTACTCTGTACCTTGCTCAGACTCTGAGTTGTACATATTTGTTCATATAGTGTAATTTTACTGCTTTGCATGGTGTGTATCTTCTTACATATAGTCTCCTCGGACTTTCACTTCCTACCCTTACGAGCTTGTCTCGTGGGTTAGCGGGTCAGAATTCGGGTTACTGGTTACTTACTGGTAATGTGGATTCTGGGTCGTTACAGCGACCCTCTGGCAGTGTGTTATAAAGGCGATCGTTCACCACATTGCGCTTTGAATCTCATAGCGACATGTCATATTGTCGCGATATAAAGGCAACCGACATACCTGTCGCCATTTCTATTTTCACAGGAAACAGACATAGTCTTATTTGAACTGTGTACGACCTTCATAATGTGACACATGAACCCGTCGTGATTCAATGGCCATCCCGAGATTGTCTTCTTCTACTATACAATTAGATGTGTTGTATGTCTTGATCCCTTATAATATTATTTAGTTTGTCCAGTGGCCTAAAAGTCATCAACCTATGTGAAAGCTATAATAACATGAACCTCTATTATAATTCTTCTTAATGATTGTTTGACTCTCGCTATCATGTGATTGCTAGGTTCTATCTTCATGCTCTATCTTGATATCAAATTGAAAGTGTGTCATGTTAAAAGTACAAAAAATCATGTAATGGTCTCAATTGCCTTGTCTAAACCATGTCATGCGTTCTTTTTTAATGGATTTCTGCAATGTTTCAAACATGTGGATTGTAGATCTTGAGACACATTCTACACGACACATTGCACTCATAGGCAGCCCTTTCTTCGGGGATTGGAAACTCTCTACTGGACATTCCATTCTTGTAGACTAGAGACCTTTCCAACAAGATCTCTGTAATTCTCCGTACTCCGTGGATTCCCTTATGGAGACCGAGTTAGTTGTACCATTAAAGTTCCTATAAGATATAAGGCACTTCTATTCTCATCTACTGCTCGTGAGTGTCATTGTGTTACATGGAAACCAAGAGACTAATGTAAAAATTGAACTAATGAAATTAAGCCATTATACTGCTAAAATTTACTCCAGATCATATTCACTTGCCTTGTTCTTCTTATACTCATTGAGAGATCTTTAGTACATGGCTGCCTATTTCTTGGAAATCATGTCAGCCATAAATGAAATGAAATTACAAGAAATTATTGGAACTTCGGTTCACAACTGATGCTTGTGCATATAAGGGCCCAAAGCACCCAAAATATTTATAATCGCCAAAGCATATGATCCATTGAGGTGTCTAGCAATCACCTAACTGACTGCAAGATTGATCTGGGTAATTTTCACATCATTATTAAATGATTGATTGAACTGTTATATGTGAAATGGCCAAATCTATTGTATATGTCACTGCGATCGAATCCAATATCACTACACCAAATTACACTTTTAGTAGCAATTTTACTAGCAGCCAATTTATAATAATTGTTAATTAACAACATTTTTTTATAAAATTGCTACTAAAAAGGTTACTCAAAGGTTATAAGAACTATTATATTTAACAACAATAATTATTAGCTACTAACTAACAGCCATTTTTAAATGTTGGGTGCCAAAGATTAAAATCTAATGACTTTTACTTTTAACAACAATTTGATTTGTTGTAAAATCTTTTTAGAATTACAACTGTTTTGGGGTTTGGGGGGGAAAGTGAATTTCTCAGAGATAGTCGTGTCCTAATCAACCTCTTCACGCATGAATTTTTTGGAGTTTCCTTCGATCGTCTCTGTATCCTCGATTGATCGCCTTCTCCCTTCGCACATGCCCTAACCCCATGAGGTAGCCCCAGCAACCACCGTACATCATCCTCCGGAAGTTCCTTCATCGCTAGTCTGCTGAGCACCCACATCTCTATATCATCTCGATCGATCACCTTCTCCTCCTTCGCGCACACCCCCGCGAGGTAACCACAGGAACTGCAGTACGTGTAGCATCGTCGTCTGCCGGCTGAGTGCCCGCACACAGGCCGGCCCTAACCCCTGCGAGGTAGTCGCACCTCAGGCACTTCCTCTGTCGCCGGCTGGTTGAGCGCCCATGTCAAATGGTCTCCTGGTGGCCCCGTCGCCAAATGTCAAACATCTGTCATCTGGTGTGCCGTCCTGTGCACGCCAACTGCATGTCGTCCGTCCAGTGCACGCCTCCATTAATGCTCATCTCCTGTAGTCATCTGTCACCGGTCGGCTGAGCACCCACCTCCCTCTTTTCTATCATCTTGATCACCTTCTCCTCCTTTGTGCACATGCCCTAACCCCCGCGAGGCAACCACAATAACCGTCGTGTAGCATGCATCCATCGCCAGCCGGCTGAGTGCCCGCGCATAGGCCCTAACCCTCACAAGGCAGCCGCACCTCCGGCAGTTCCTCTGTAGCCGGCTGGCTGAGTGCCCAGATCAAGTGGCCTCCTTCTAGGTGGCCTCATCGCCAGTGCTCTCCAACACATACGCCTACTGCCGTCCGGTGCTGATCGCCTCCTGCATGTCGTCTATCCACTACTCGCCTCCTGCAGTCCTCCATCGTCTGTCTGAGCACCCACATCCTACCCGATGGACGACCAAGCACGATCTGTTGCATGTCCCCCTATAGGCAAACTAGCGTAGGCCAGGCACCCTACACTACATCACCTCTTGCTTCATCGCCCTCTGGTGCACTTTCTCTGTCTCCCTACTGCATGGCCTCCGGTGCCAGCTGAGTGCCCACGTCGCCTTTTGCTAGGCCACTCCCTCCAGCGCTCTCCTAAGCCTCTTCTACATGACAAACGACCGGCGCCCCTACGCAATCAATGACCAGCCCCTTGGGTTTTACGTGACAGACGGCCGGCGCACAAGTACGTCTCTTCTTCTCTTCCATGGTTTTGTGGTTTTCATATGTTTTGTAGGTTCATGGAAACACAGAGAAGTGCATCTATCCTTGGTCAAAAAAGGAGCTCGAACAGCCGTGACAACATTGGCGATAGACAGACGGTAGTGGCCATGCATTACATGTCTTTCCGGCGTATTGTATTCCCTGAAATAGTGATGAGATTTATTTTACTGTCTTTCCTGCGTATTGCATTACTTGTCATTCCTGCGTATTGGATTCTCTAAAATTTTAGCACAACATGCAGGCCAACACCTCCCATTTTACATTATTTTACTGTCTAATAAACAAATGAGAATGTTATGAAATGAAACAATTATAGAGATTTTAGGTGTTTTATAAGAAAGACATGTAATGAGTTCTTATGTCTCAAAACATAGAAAATTAGTTCTTAGGTTTGTCGAATGCACTTGTTTCCCCTTTCTAAACTATGCACCCGTCACTTTCTCATGTACATGTAGAAATAAACTTGACTACGACACGCGTGGTGTGGGCAGGGTTGTTGTCCCTTCAATGGAGGTTGCTATGAAGAAGTTCATGTTGAGGATGTTGCAACTGCATTATACCAATATCTTTCCAAGTTCCAATTACATCTTTGCGACTTGATACGAGAATGACAGGTTAAGTGCGGAGGAGAGGACAAAGATCATCCACATTATGAAACCTCAAGCGGGTGGTGGCTCTAAGAATAAGCATGTCGGCAAGGGAGGTTCCAATCGATCGACAACATCTTACCGAGTCCAACCGACACCATCGATTCTGACTCCATCAGTATTTTACTTTGATTCTCATAAACTATTTTTTATTATTTCAAAAGATGGGTAAAATTATCATTTTTAATCATGTATGCATAATATTTACATTGAGCATGAATCCTTCTTACTAGACTATAGGGATTGTTACAGAGATCAAATGTGAGAAATACAACAAGAAGTATGTTGAATGAGAATTAAGATATCCATGTTCAAGAGAAGGTACATATATTGATATAAATAAATATGTTTGTTTTAGTAATATCATTATATCATCCCTATTTTTTTTTAATCAAAGGTCCAATGGGTCAGTGACTAGGAGAGTGCACCCCAACCTAGAGGGAAGGGATGTTCTCACTCCACTAGGCGATCAACCAAAGGACAAAAATTTTATTTCTGAAAAATTGCAAGATACACCCGCGCGCCAAATAGATACACCACCCAGGGAAAAAAAACCACATACACCCGAACTCCAACAAGAAAACAGAAAAAAGGACATCTAGTAGCTCTGCCTAAAACTAGGAAGCCCAGCTTTGTCAATGATTAAAGCACCCCTGGCAGCAAGAGGTAAATCACCAAGAGATAAGAACACCGAGTTCCTATCAAAACCACAAGCCAGAGAAGCAAGGGCATCAACCACCTGATTACCCTCACGAAAGGTATGCAATATCTTTAGTTTGAGAATTTGCAACATGTGACATATACCCTGCCACCAAGGGAAGACTGCCCAATGGGGTAAGTTACCTTCAGTGATTGCCCTGACAAGAATAGCCGAATCCGAATACAAAACAACAACATTAAGATGTCTTTCCAGCGCCAATCTAGGTCCATCATGAATAGCCCTGGTCTCTGCAATAATACTATTCCCAGTGCTATAAAAGAATGAAAAACCACAGACAATATCGCCATTTTGATTTCTGAAGCAGCCACCTCCACCACAAATACCCGGGTTACCTTTACATGCGCCATCCACATTAAGACTGTAGCTGTTCAGGGGGGAAATCCATCTGACCATAATAGGAGCTCTTAAAGTAATATCAGCTTGAACATTAAAAACCTGAAGAATATCAACTTGAGCTGAAGAAATGGGGCGATTGAACTTATTGACCAGAATCTTTCTAACGTTCATCAAAATCTTATGCTTGATACTATCTAGGGACATAAAAATCCCTTCCATGCAAGCCGTACATCTGTATTTCCAAGTCTCCAATAACACGACAATTATAATAATCAGACCAGTAAATTGGAATGCAGATTTCAGATTGGTATTGGTAAGAATACTCCAACATCTAATAGTAACAAGATGACTAAGATTAATCTTATTACTCAGAAGGGGAGCAATCCAGTTCCACAACTCAACAACGATCTCACCAGAAATAAAAAGATGGTCCAGTGTTTCTTGCTCTGGCGACTTGCAACACACACATTTAGACACCAGAGGGATCCCATAGTCAGCAACTCTAGAATCAACCTGGACCGCTCTATGAAGAAGCTTCCAAATAAACATGGCAGCACGACGAGGTATAGCAGTGTGCCATACTTTCAGGTTGGTACTTCTACTCACCCCCGGATTAGAAGCCAGATAGTAAGCAGATTTGACATTGAAAAAACCTTTAGCATTACCTGTCCAGATGAATTCATCATGATTAGCCGATAAGCTATTCTGAACATGCTGACGAGTAACACCCATCCAATTCCAAACCCTGTGAGTATCCTGCAAAGTCATGTCTTTAACGGAAATGTTAGGCCAATGTTGGCCATTCGGAAATCTGTTCCTGAACTCTTGCATAATAGTTTTATCTCCAATCCAAATGTCCTTGAAAAAGTCCACACTCGACCCGTCACTTCCCATCCACCTGGTGTTGGTCAGAACCAACTCTTTAGCCTGAAAAAAGACTTTCCTGGTGACGCCTATGGGGAATGGAGTAAAAATATCAGAAAGATGGTTCTGTTTAAGATATATTTGTTTAGCATAAAGAAACCACAACGAACTGCTATGAAGAATATTCCATATTTGCTTAGCCGCCAAAGCAACCTGCAGAGTTTCCAGGTTTCTAAAATTCAGTCCACCTTCCACATAACGTTTCTGCAAGTGAGTCCACGCCACCCAGTGCCTTCTATAGTTGCCATTAGCGCCCTGCAAAAAAAAGTTGGCACAAAGACTGTCAATCTGCTTACATATCCTTTTAGGAATATAGGTGTAGCTAGCCAAGAAATTTGGGAGACTCAAAAGAACTAATCTGATAAGAACAGCTCGCCCAGCTTGAGATAACATTTTCGATCTCCGCCCAGAAAGCTTGTTAGTTATATTATCAACCATAAATTTGAAGTCGATAACCTTGAGTCTACTAGGTTTAATAGGAACTCCCAAATATCTCATACTACCATGTTGCTTCCTGTAACCAGTAAGGTGATGTATACAAGACGCCAAAATAGCAGTAGATTTGGCAGAAATTTGAAAACAGCTTTTGCTAGCATTAACTTGCTGGCCAGAACTCTGTTCATATTTTTGCAAAAACTTAAGCATTCTTTTCACATTCGTAGTCCCAGCATTCATAAAGACCAAAGTATCGTTAGCATATAAAAGGTGAGAGACCTTTAGACATCCACGTGGGCTGCTGTAATGCATGATGGACCCATTAACAAACAAACTCCGAAGACCCCTACTATGTACTTCAGAGGCAATGATAAACAAGATGGGTGCAAGGGGGTCTCCTTGCCGAATACCCCTAGAGGATTTAAAATAACCCGAAACAGAACCATTGAACTTTATAGAAGATCAGCAGTTGGATAGCATCATACCAACATAGGAAGTAAACCTGCTGCAAAAACCAAATTTCTTCATAACTTGCAAAATGAAGTCCCATTCCATTCTATCATAAGCCTTGGCCATGTCTAATTTAAACATAACATTGTGCCCCCTGACTTTCCGATCAATATCTCTAGGCAACTGGAAGGAGAGGGAGACATTATCAAGAATAAACCGCCCCTTCACAAAAGCACTTTGTTCTTCAGATATAATAGTAGGCAGGATAGGGGTGAGATGCTCACAGAACACACGGAAAATAACTTTGTATATAAAGTTGCAAAGACTGATGGGTCTGAAATCACTAAAAGATGTAGGTTCAGTCACCTTTGAAATTAGAGTAATAAGAGACGAGGAGAGCCCTCTAGGAAGACCATAACTCTCAAAGAACCCTTGCACCGCAGAAACCACATCATGTCTGATAATACTCCAGCAGTGAGTAAAGTACAAACTCGAGAAACCATTCTAGCCAGGGGCGCTAGAACTATCCATAGAAAAAACCACTGTTTTAACCTCTTCTTCAGAAGGAGCTTTGCAGAGTAAATCTTTCTATTCTTTAGTAATTAGATATGGAATATCATTCATAAGATCCGAGTCAGCACCCTGATGATCCGAATTCAAGAGCTTTTGAAAGAAAAGAACTGCTTCCTTCCTAAGCCTATCCTGATCAGCGCACCAACCACCATTATCACCAATTTTCAGTCTGTGAATATAACTCTTCCACCTGTTGCATTGCATAGTGGCATGATAAAAAGAAGTATTTCTGTCACCATTCATAAGCCAATCGACTCTAGATTCCTGCTTCGAGAAAATTTCCTGTAACGACCCTCCTTATATTGGTACAGTTACACCAACCCACGTCCGTATAATGAGCATCACTACAGTGGGACATTGACCCAACATATACATTATGTAGAGATGTACACAAATATAAACATATAACAGCAGAATTAAAAGAAACAACATCATCTGTATTCCATCATCCATATTAATATCCACAGTCCGTATAGTACAAGAATATAAACTAAAGTTCACATAATTGAAATTCTAGCCAATTACATTGTCCACAATAGAATTACATAAAATTATTGATTACATACTTATGGAATGAAAAATACAATGCTACAATCTCCACAACAATCTCCTACTCTCGCTCCGAGTCACTCCTGGCTATCTCCTCGGAAGAAGTGGAGACACCTGCACCTGTACGCCAAAGCAAGAGTGAGTCTAAATAGACTCAGCAAGCAATCCATACACATTACACATACACACATCATATGCACGTTTTACTTTCTAAAGGAAACAATCAACACATGTAGCATGGTTTGAACAATTCCAAAATTCTACGCATGCAATTCTTATAACATTAAAGGACATGATACATGCTTTATGTCTCCATTCAAATTGAGTATAAGACCTATCACATGCTCTCTACACATTTCCTTGACAGGCTTAATCAATTTAAAACTCATTCAATTCATGCTACAATATAGTTGTGCAACTTAAGCATGGAATAACACGTAATGAAAGCAATACACCTAGCATGGATTCTATGTTCATTCTCATACATTTAACAAAATTATAAACATGTTAGCTTGCTGTTTTGACATGGATTTAACACATTCATATAATAATTCACCAATTCACATGCTATCACATTAAATTTACACATTCACATATTCATTTACACTTTACACAATTTCATAATTCACTTGCACATAATCACATTGTTCACATTTAGATGCCGTGACACATAGTCCAAACCACCTCTAGAAGGACACACATTCACATTCACATACCCATCACCTAGGCAAAACAGTGATAGATCTTAGTTATTGTGCAGAACTGGGAGAAACACTCTCCACCCTAACCAGTGGAACATGTCCACCTCTAGGATTTCATCCTATTGCCCATAGGATTTCACACACATGAACCTTCCCGTAGGGACTTTACTACGGTATGGTTCCACAGCCCTCTAAGGTAGTAGTGTCACCCATGGCAAAGTTACATATTTCACATTATGTACACATCGTTTGTACACCTTTTAATACAATTATATCAAATTCCACATATATGTCTAAGCTTCAGTCTTCCTAGCATGATACTACTGTTCACAAAAATAGAATAACATCATATCCTGACCCTAAACATGTTTTTACTCACAAAATCACATCGATTTAATTATAACATGCTCAATGTTACTATTATCTATGGTATAACTAGCAATCACACTTACTGTCAACAAAATCCATTCAGATTTTTATCACAGTTTAGAAACAGTAAACACATTACATGTTCAATTTCTCAAAATTTCTGGATCCGTATACTAATTATAACAATTAAAACCATTTCAGGCCTATTAATCAATAAACTCAGTTACACATGGTACATAGTAGGATAGTTCGGCCGAGCAGTCTCAAAACCTGTCCATAGTTCTCATGAGTGTATAGAAATTTTATAAACATCGATTATGCAGTAAACCTAATTATTCAAAGTTTTCTATGATCATATCACACCCAAAGTTTGTTTACAGAAATTATAATAATTAGGACAGTAATAAGAAATTTACCCTAGCCTCGTGATGCAACCTACTGCATGCACTGAACAATATATAAAATCTACAATATGTAATTACATCCAGAAGTCCAAAAAATAAATCACAAGGATCAAACATGCTTTCTACAGAAACCAGAAGAACTTGGCGGCACACAGTTGGCCGCCAACAGGTGTTAACGACACCAAAGGCTACCGCCAACCCTAGATCTTAATGGCACAACATCTTGCCGTTAAGTTCCTATCTGCAAAAAGTGCAGACAGTCCATACAAAACACCAATGAACGGGGGTTCCAGGACACGAGAAAAATCTACAAAAATGTTGTCCAGCTAGCAAGCCCAGAGGGGGGTGAATGGGATTCTTAAAATTTTGATCACTTTAAAACCTGTCCAGAAAAAACAATCATATAACACACTTCGATGACTGTTAGTGTTAGTAAAGAGAGGATAACAAACACAAGGCAATCAAACACACGACACACGAAATTTATCCTGGTTCGGACTTCCTCTCCACAGGAGTCCTACGTCCAGTCCCTGAGCAACAACTCAGGATTTCACTACCCAAGGGTACAGTCCCCCTTAAGGACACTTACACACCAAGCCGCAGCTGGTCTTCTCTTCACAGCCTGAAGAGGAATTACAACACCCTGGATCCCACCAGGTCTTCCTTCTACATGATGGGAAACAAACACCCTGGAACCCACCAAGTCTTCCTTCAACACGAAGGGAAATAACACAGAAATGTATTCAAGGGATGATACGCCCCTAGATCAAGCTTAAAGACTAACGCTCAATCTGAAGCAACGACTGAGAGAGAAAGTTCTATGATGAAGAACACTCTCAGTATACAAAAGCTCTCAAGACTAACACAATGAATGTAGAGAGCTAAGAACTAAGAGCTAGACAAGCAAAGGAGTGAAGCTTCGCTCTTTCAGATGCTCGCAGAACGCTTGTAAAAGATTGACGTGAGTGTTGTGTTGTTTCTAGAGCTTCAGTCTTCTATATATGTCTTTCATTTAAAAATTGAACGTTGAAGTGTCCGTTATCTCTAAGCTTTTGATTACATTAGACTGCATGTCACTGTAGTGCTTCTTGTTCAACAGTCTTTAGCTTTCCATGCACGCAACAAGAGAGAGGATCTTCTTTGATGTCCGTTATCTTCCATATTGTCCAACGTTGTATTGAGGTGCGCTGTCAGAGATTTGCATGCATTAAATGCTAAGACAATAGACAGCTAGGCTGTCTCTTGTTGTCAGTCAACGTTAGAGTGATTTTTATGTGTAAATGGAAATTCCATTTTGTTCTTCTAAAAAGATGTTTACAATACAAGCATGGAAATAGAAGATACCGTTTGCATGCAGTGCAGTGATATGATCAGTCATAATAAATGCATGGATGTGAGATAAAAGAGAGGGTAGACTTTGACTTTTCAAACTATCTAAGAATAGGTTTGAATATCAAGTCGTTATACACCATGAAATCGATATGATTATGACTTATGAAATCGATGTAAAGATGAGTCGTTGTTCAAATGAATCGTTATACGTTCATAAACAAGTCGATGTACACACAAATCGTTATGCATTAATAACCGAATCGTTGTAGAGACAAATTGTTATGATACTATCAAAAAATCGTTACGAGCAAATCGTTGTTTCACTTATCGAGTCGATATAGTGAACAAATCGTTGTTTAATGTATCAAATCGTTACTGCGACCAGGTCGTTGTGTAACTTAATGAATCGTTACAGTGACTGAGTCGTTGTGTAACTTATCGAATTGTTATGAAACTTAACAAGTCGTTGTAATACTGAAATCGTTGTGAGAGCAAATCGTTGTTCTCACTTAAGAAATCGATGCGATAACCAAATCATTATGAGCTCGGAATCGATGTGTATACTTATCGAATCGTTCTGAGAGCAAATCGATGCGATCTCTTAGCGGATCATTATGAGAGGCAAATCGTTGCTATCTCTTAGCGGATTGTTATGGGAGGCAAATCGTTGCGATCTCTTAGCGAATCGTTATGAGAGGCAAATCGTTGCGAGATAGACTTCAATAGAATAGCAATGACTTATGAAATCGTTATAGAACCAAAATCGATGTGAATGAGGAAATCGTTATGATTCTAAGGAAATCGTTATAACAACTAGAAAGTTGATGTGTACTTAGAAAATTACATGCTTTGAACTGTAAATGTTGGTATGAAGAATACTTACCAATTTAGCTTGTTTTTCTTTATTAGATTTCCTGTGCTCAAATCTTATAAAAAATATGTTAGAAATGCACATAGTCTTAGTTTTGTTAATCACCAAAATAGATATTTAATTCAATTAAAGTACATGGAGATAATCTGATCATCAAAAAATACCTAGGACCTACTAGACGTATGTATGAACAATGGTCAAGGGTTACTTGCCTCTAAAAAAATCGTTAAAGGTTTTGATTTGCCGATGAAGCTCTCCTCATCCAGTGCCAAGAAGCCGTCAAATCCTTCCCCGAACCGGTTCTATGTTGCAGCAGATCGTACACCGTCATCGGAGAAGCCTTCCTTGATGTTTAGACTCCCTCCCAGTCGTGGTAGAACGCCGGAAGAAGCCTCCAGTCGCCGGATCCAAGGGTCCAAAGCTCAGAGTTCGCACAAAGTTTTAGGGATTTTGACAAAAGAGTCAAAAGGGGCTCAATTCGTCGATGGGGGTGTTTTTTATAGGGTCAAGTGTTCGGGGACTTGATAAGGTAGGGGTTGTAGCCGTTGGACGACGGTTTGTAAAACCGAGAGCGAAGAAATCACGGGCGTTTCCGGATCTGAATCACAACAGATCTGGAGAAGTAGACGTCCAGATCCTTGGCCGCCTGACTGGGGTTGGCATCCATCGATGTGGATGCTGACCTCCCATTAACGTCAGCTCATGTTGACGCCAACAGGGTTTTTCGGCCAGAACACAGAATTGTGATGATTCTGCTTACACTGGGTATATACATGAAATGTACCCTACATATAACTTAATTATTAAATGCAAACATCATGTATGGAATATATATACATATATACATGTACAAAATAAATACTTATACATATATACACACATGTACTCAATTATATACATAAAGTATATACACATCACATGATAAAAATCTGACTAAAATAGACCAAAATTCGAGGGCCTTACACCCTCTCCCCCTTAAAGAAACTTCGTCCTCGAAGTTAGACCGATACTACCCAAACAATTGGGGATACATCTTCTTCATAGCATCCTCAAGCTCCGAAGTAGCCTCCTCTCGCGAGAAGTTGCGCCATAATACTTTTTCGGACGCAATGCTCTTGTTCCGGAGATGCTGAGCCTTTCGGTCAAGAATAGCTACTGGTTGCTCAACATACGATAGATCTGGTTGTATCTCCACTGGCTCGTGGCTAATAACATGAGATGGATCTCGGACATATCTCCTGAGCATAGATACGTGGAAAACAGGATGAACACTAGCTAATGCCGGGGGTAAGGCTAGCTCATATGCCACGTTGCCCAATCGTCTGAGAATCTCATACAGGCCAATGAATCTAGAACTTAGCTTACTATGCCTGCCAAATCTAACTACACCCTAAGTAGGCGAAATCTTTAGAAAGACATGCTCGCCCACCTCGAACTCTAAATCCTTCCTCCTGTTGTCGGCATAACTCTTCTGCCTATCCTGTGCCGCAACAAGCATCTTCCTAATAAGCTGGATCTTATCCGAACTCTCCTGAACCAACTCCGGACCGATCAACTGTCTATCACCAGTCTTCTCCCAACATAAAGGAGATCTACAAGGCCTACCCTACAGCGCCTCAAATGGAGCCGTATCGATACTCGTATGAAAACTATTGTTATATGCGAACTCCACAAGAGGTAGATGACGCTCCCAATCATCCTTCCAATCCAGTACACACACTCTCAACATATCCTCGAGCGTCTGGATAGTCCTCTCAGACTGTCCATTGGTCTGGGGATGGAACACCGAACTAAGCTTCAATTCAGAGCCTAAAGCATCCTAAAGGCCCTTCCACAACCTCGAAGTGAATCTCGGATCTTGATCCGAAATGATCGACTTTGGCACACCATGCAATCTAACTATACTACTAACATACAATCTAGCTAAACTCTCAACCGACTGCTTCTTCTTCATAGGTAAGAAATGCGCAGCCTTGGAGAATCTATCTACCACTACCCATATCGAGTCATTGCCCCTCCTTGATCTGGGCAAACCCATTACAAAATCCATGGTGATAGCCTCCCACTTCCATACTAGGATTTCCATCTCTTGCATAAGACCAGATGGTCGCTGTCACTCAGCCTTCACCTGCTGGCATATTAAACACCTAGACACATACTCTGCCACATCCTTCTTCATGACAGACCACCAAAATGATCTCTTTAGATCCTGGTACACCTTAGTGTTACCCGGATGAATAGAGAATCTAGATCTATGCGCCTCTGCTAATACATGCTCACGGACATCCATTATATCTGGAACACAAACTCGATGATGAAATCTAATCACTACATCCTCATCACGAGCAATGCCTGCCTTTCCCACTAACTGTTGGAGTCTAAGGTCGGCCTTTTGCGGCTTGATCACCTCATCTAGGACAGTGGACCGAATGGACAACTGAGCTACAAATGCCTCGCATAGCAATGGTTCTAACTCAGTCATCGCGCAAGAAGCATCCTCCAACATCTTCCAATCCTGCTGGAGTGACGACCTCTTCCTGCTAAGGGCATCCGCTACAACATTCGCCTTTCTAAGATGATACTGAAGGTCGAAGTCATAGTCCTTCAGGAACTCAATCCATCTTCTCTACCTCAGGTTTAATTCCTTTTGGGAGAAAAGATACCTCAAGCTCTTGTGGTTAGTGAACACTTCAAATCTGACACCATAAAGATAGTGCCTCCAGATCTTTAGTGCATGAACCACTGCCGCAAGCTCCAAATCATGAGTTGGATAGTTACCCTCATACTCCTTCAATTGGCGAGAAGCATACGCTACTACCCTTCCTTGCTGCATTAATACATAGCCAAGGCCAATCCAAGATGCATCCGAATAAATGGCAAAGCCCTCATCACCACTCCACAAAACCAATACTGGTGCAGAAGTGAGCTTAGCCTTCAATGATTGAAAGCTACTCTCACACTCCTCGGACCATACAAACTTCACGCCCTTTTTGGTTAGCTTAGTTAATGGGGCGGCGATGGATGCAAATCCCTCAATAAATCGCCGATAATAACCTACCAAACCAAGGAAACTACGAATCTCCGATGGGGTTCTGGGAATCTCCCAATCTAACACCGCCTGGACCTTTGTTGGATTAATTGCTACTCCAGCACCGGAGATAACATGCCCAAGGAAATGAACCTCGCGCATCCATGAATCGCACTTGCTGAATTTTGCATACAGCTTGTGCTCTCGGAGAACTTCTAATACTACTCTCAAATGCTGACGGTGTGTGGCTTCATCCGGAGAACAGACCAACACATCATCGATAAATACGATGACAAAGCTATCTAAATAAGATCTAAACACCCTGTTCATGAGATCCATGAATGCTGTAGGGGCGTTGGTTAGACCAAACGAAAGAACCAAAAATTCATAATGTCCATAATGGGTTCTAAAGGCCGTCTTGGACACATCCTCACTCCTAATCCTCAACTGATGATAGCCAGACCGCAAATCAATCTTAGAAAAGACCGATGCATTTTGCAACTGGTCAAATAGATCATCGATCCACGGTAAGGGATACCTGTTCTTTACAGTCACCTGGTTGACCTTTCTATAATCAATGCACAACCTGAGTGAACCGTCCTTCTTCTTTACGAATAAGACAGGTGCGCCCCAAGGAGAAACACCAGGGCGAATAAATCCCTTATCTAGCAAATCTTGCAACTTCTTCCTTAGCTCTGCTAACTCTGCAGGTGCCATCCGATATGGAGCCTTTGAGATAGGAGAGGTTCCTGGAAGCAACTCTAGGGTAAACTCTATCTCTCTAACCGGTGGCAATCCAGACAAATCATCGAGAAATACGTCTGGAAACTCACGCACTACATCTATCTCCTCAAAAGAAGGTAACTCATTAGCCTTTGGTACTAATACAACGCTGGCAAGAAAAGCGTCACAACCCTTGCCTACCATCCTCATCGTGTCACGTCCCGAGAATTTCGTAGCGGATATAAATAATAATGCGGAATAATTCGAGAGGATATCCCGAGACATGAACAGTCGGCAAATAAGCCTCTAGCTAGCACGCACTAAATGTATAACAACATACATCATCATGGGGCCCAAATATTAAACTCAACTAATCTTGTATTCAAATCTCAACTCATTGTATTCCAAATAGAAACTATTACATGACTAAGACTCAATAAAAAGGAAAAGTACATTTTATTCCTCACTTCCTACTACATGAATCTAACACTCAAAGCAAACTACTATAACTAGACTCATAGTTGGGACGCTCATCACTCGGACGCATTCCCATCCTCGACTTGCTCCTCCTCTTGGACATCATAGTCACCTAGATTGGGTAAATGTAGGGGATGAGCAAACTAACCCAGTAGGATTTATATCTCAATTTGCGGGCAATGATATAAGTGATTAGCAGTTTAGAACTAGGTAAGCACGATGATTGTCATGATATGCATGTACGAATAAAACTCATTAAAACATGATACATGAAACAAGCTAGAGAGAGTGAGTGATCATGATAGAACGAGATCTAGAATGATATAAGGAGATGGAACTAGCAATAGATCACTTTGTACAGGCATGCAAGATTTCACTTGATGTCAATAGCTTTCAAGAACGCAAGATATCACTAATTGCAATAAATGCAGGATGGCCATATCACGCAAGCAAGCAAGCAAGAATGTACGAGCATGATCAAGTAACACTAATCAGGCACGTAGACACTAATGTACACCAAGAAAAGATCCATCAAGAATGTACACCAGGACACGTGTATGTGGTTATTGTATCTATCATTCAACAAGCAAGCAAGACTCCCAGCGCAGATGCAACGCCAGTAATCATTATACCCCATGGTTAACAGTATATTTATGACTCTCCGTCATTGGGGCTAGACTGGTGCCCTTGGACACTTGCCATGCCCGATCAACATCTCATTTCAATTTTTAAATGTAGATACCCATAGTCATTAACAATGGCCAATGAGAGTTTCAATAAGTAAGCATGTGTAATGTCATGTTCATGATGATGACGGGAACAAGTAATAAGCAATTTGAACATGATTTCATGATAACAATGGTCAAGAGATAAAATTCGACAGGATAACGGTACGATTTATACTTTAGTTCAATCTTTTCATTAATGGCTTTAGTCTAGATTGTAAATCACACTCACGAGAACAAGACGAGAGAGGAAGTGCACGCTATCTCCAGGGAACTTCAATGGTACAACCAACTCGTTGGCCATGTGGGAATCCATGGTCAGAGGAGAATTATGAAGGCCTGGGAGAAAAGGTTGCTAGTCTACCGATTCGGAATGACCAGTAGAGAGCTTCCAAATTCCCAAGAAAGGGCTGCCTAGAAGTGTAAGTGTGTAGTGATGTACACGTGTCAATTCACAAACCATCGGTTTTAAACTCGCGGAAAGCACTTAAGAACAGTGCATTTAACTACACATGGGTATGCAAGATTTTAAGATAAACTATGATCATTTAAACATGGTAGAACAGTAGGAGGATTAAATCACAAGTTGCATGAATGATCACGTCATTAAGAAAGCAATTAGAATAGTTTTCGTGTAATTAAAGCTTTTTAAATGGGTTAGACACTTTTAAGCCATTAAATAGATATCACGTAATGATCAGACCCAAGACATGAGAATTACACACTAAATATCATGTTAAACAGACCTCGGGTATGCCTTAAAATAGGCGTCCAACACAGAGGACGCACTTAAAAATGCAGTGCACAGTGAAAAGCAGGCAATACTGTAAAGATACTAAATCGCGTCCACACAGGTGGCCACCTTCATGAATGAATCGCGTTGGGAGACATGGACGCATCTACAGAAAACCATTAAAAAAAAGTGGGCGGGAAAACCCTCTGAAACACGTCCAGGAAGTACGCTGCAGTTCAGAGTGGCCCGAACTCCCAGGCGGCGCGCCGACCCATGCGAGGCGTGGACTGGTCAAAGCTAAAATTGCATCCGGGCATGTGGACACCTTTCAGGGGCTCCCTGAATCGCGTCCACCTATCTTGACGCAGTTCAGGGTCAGACTGAAAACACAGAAAACCCTGCACTCAGGGGGGTTCGATCATGCAATGCTTATATCTCCTAAACTAGGGCCTTTTGAATAAAAGTCTCAACATGAAAGTTGTTGGGAACATGCAATAGGTGAAAACTTTGATTTTTAAATAATTTTAAATGGTCTCAAGATATGTGATAAATTTACTTGAACAGGAAAAGTCTCAAGCATGCGCGACTTTGGCAAAACGCCTATAACTCAAAATCTACTCATTGGAATTTGATGAAATAGGTGGGAAACGAAAGTTAACGTGATGCTCTACACATTGTTGCAGGATATGTTAAGGTTTGGCTTGAGAAAACCTACATATGGGGTTGATGAAGTCTCGTTCTTCCAGAAAACCCGCGTTCAGACCACTTGGAGGAGAACACTTACTGCACCCGATGTACTAATTGAAAATTAGTGAGACCAGTGGGGTTAGGAACTAGACCCGACCCTCTTTCCTGCGAAATAAGACTTGCAAGGTTTGGTTAGGGTTTGACCCACCTTTGGTTGACTTCAAGATGACTATCTGTGCAGGTCGCAGCAGACATAATGGGGAAGAAGTAGGGCTTGGTGTGGGCGATCTCTTGCTCCCCAGCCGCCAAGAACTCCTCCACATGACCCCAACAAGATGTAAACTCATCCCCAAGGGTTTGGTGGAGTGTATTTAAGCAACCATGGTGTTTAGGAGTCCTATTGTGACAAGGAAAGCTATGTTGCGGTTTTGGCTTATTGGTTTCCTATTTTGAGGATTTCTTCCTCCATTTGAGTGTGTGAGGCTTTAGGAAACCTCCCACCCTAGTTAAGCACGAATTTGGGTTGCCAAGAATGCAAGATCTCTTCCCAATTCAACTCTAATTACTTCTTCCTAATTTAAACTTATTTAAAGTTGCAAATTTCTATGTATTTTCTTGCTTCATTTGATTTTTGGGCCAAATGATGTCCATTGGCCCAATTATGATATTGTGTTATTAATATATAACATTGGAAGCCTTCCTAACATTTTTATTTAATTTATAGTTGCGCCGTATTTCCGTGTTAACGGTTTTCCGACTTGTTTCCTAATTTGGATATTTGGTCACAATAACTCTTAAACCTAGCCCAAATAATTTTTACTGACCCAAATTTCTTGATGGGTCATTAGAGGATATTATTTGAAGTCCGTATATGATTTTTATTTAATTTTCTGACTCATCCAAGTACGTGTGATAATGATTTTTCGACTTATTCATGAATTACGATAATAAGTCAGTAAACAATTTAAATTTAGCTAATCCGATTTTTCTTGGCATAAATTTCTTTGTGAAACATTTAGTAATATTTTTTTGGGATGATTTATAATTTTTACGGAATTTTTCGATGTGTTTTAGCACATACGATAGAGGTACGTATGTTTTAAACAATCTGATATTATGAAAATTATTTATTTCCAGTTATTTGAATCGTTATGTAATTAAAATTTCCGAGGTGCTACACATCGCCTTCATGGCGGAGATAACAAACTTTCCCGCAAGGTTCCTTGGCAATAGATTTGAAAACTCATGCTCACCAGGAATACAGAAAACAATCTTCTTCTCACGACAATCCACTAATGCATAGTGCTCCTCTAGCCAATCCAGACCAAGAATAGCATCATAGTCCTTCATCTTTAGAAAGAAGAAACACCCATCTAAAACTCTATCCTCAATGCACACTGGTAAAGACGGAATGCACTTCCTAGTCGATACCATTCCCACAGGTGTGTGCACAGACAACGAAACCTCTAACTCCTCAGACTCTAAAGCTAACTGCCTAGTAAACCACTCGGAAATGAACGAGTGAGTAGCACCCGTATCAAACAAAACCCGAGCGTGCACACCCATGAAAAGAACCGTACCTTCGGTAACATGCTCCGCCTGCTCGGCGTCCTCTCTCGCCAAGACAAACACTCGAGCTTGGGCTCGAGGCCTTCCAGGTCGTCCTGTAGCTGGCACTTCTGTCGCTGCTGCTACTAGAGCTGGTCGCTGGACTCCCTGCTGAAGTCTAGGGCAGTCCCGGATCTGATGCTCACTGATCCCGCACTTGAGGCACTTTCCCGCCATCTTCCAGCACTCCGTACCACCATGTGTCCTTCCGCAGTAAGGATACTCCTTCTTGCCACTAGGGGAACACTAAGAAGCTACCTGATGACTGCTGGCTACCACTGGATGCTGCGGTGACTGGTACGCCGCCTTCTTCCTATCCTGCCGCTGGAAAGGAGCCGTCGGCCTCTTCTGCGAAGCCTTCTTCTCCTCCAAGTACTACTCTATCTCACCTTCCTGCTGACATGCCACGCTAAGAGCCTCATCGAGGGTACGATGGTCAAACGCCACTAACCTCGTCCTCAGTGATGGCTTAAGGCCCATCACAAACTTTCTTCGTCTTCCTGCGCTCATCAGCAATGATATGAGGTGCATACTTCGATAGCTCAGCAAACCTGGCCTCGTACTCGAGCACAGTCATGGAGCCCTGAGTCAAGGTGAGGAACTCTTGCTCCATCTTGTCCTTGATATGCTCGGGGACGAACTTGGCCCGAAAGAGCCTCACGAACTCATCCCAAGCAACCTCGACAGCACTGTTCTTGAATCGGGTACGCAGCAACGAGGACCACCACACGTCGGCTCTCCTACCTCAAATCATTCTCCTTAAGCACTTATCTAAACAATCTAACATTAATTTAATTAAATGCTTAAACAACAAACACATACATGTAGCATATAGGTGGCCAGGTTGACCTTGTCATCCTCAGCACACCTAATCGCCCAGAAGATCTTTTCGATCTCCCTCATCTAGCTCTCCGCAAGCAACGGATCGCTCTCCCCCTTAAAAGAGGGTAGAGCCATCCTCTTGAACCTTTCCATGATGGAAGGTCCACCATGGTCATGTGCCTGGGGAACTGGCACCTGAGCCTGTTACATCAAACAATATAATCAACACATATGCAATATAGCAACATAACAATAAAACAGACTACTCTATTTATTAATCTAACTTGAGCCTCCAGAAGAGCCTGGAGTGCAGACTGAGTATGGGCCTGTGTCTGCATAGCTTGCGCCAGGCCTTGCATGAACACCCCATAGTCTACTGGCTACGGTGGAGGAAGTACAGTAGGTCCCTGTGGGGCTGGGGCCTGCTGCTCATCCCTTTCCTCACGCCTAGGCTCATCCTCTCTGGCATGAGCACCTCGCCTGCCACGAGAAGCCATAGCCTGCAAAACAGATTAATCACAATTAGTAACTACACTAATCTAATTCCTAACTATTTTCTTAACTATGTGGACAATCTATAAAGACTTAGTATATAATGAAGATGATGGCATATGTATATATTTTTATGTACAATCTCAACATGTTTCTCTGATACCAATCTCTGTAACGAACCTCCTTATATCGGTACGGTTACACAAACCCACGTCGGTATAATGAGCATTACTACTGTGGGACATTGACCCAACATATACATTAAGTTGAGATGTACACAAATATAAACATATAACAGCGAAATTAAAAGAAACAACATCATCTGTATTCCATCATCCACATTAATATCCACAGTCTATATAGTACAAGAATATAAACTAAAGTTCACATAATTGAAATTCTAGCCAATTACATTGTCCACAATCGAATTACATAACATTATTGATTACATACTTATGGAATGAAAAATACAACGATACAATCTCCACAACAATCTCCTACTATCGCTCCGAGTCACTCCTGGCTATCTCCTCGGAAGAAGTGGAGACACCTGCACCTGTACGCCGAAGCAAGAGTGAGTCTAAATAGACTCAGCAAGCAATCCATTCACATTATACATACACACATCATATACACGTTTTACTTTCTAAAGGAAACAATCAACACATGTAGCATGGTTTGAACAATTCCAAAATTCTATGCATGCAATTCTTATAACATTAAAGGACATGATACATGCTTTATGTCTCCATTCACATTGAGTATAAGACCTATCACATGCTCTTTACACATTTACATATTTATTTACAATTTACACAATTTCATAATTCACTTGCACATAATCACATTGTTCACATTTAGATGCTGTGACACATAGTCCAAACCACCTCTAGAAGGACACACATGCACATTCACATACCCATCACCTAGGCAAAACAGTGATAGATCTTAGTTACTGCGCAGAATCGGGAGAAGCACTCTCCACCCTAACTAGTGGAACATGTCCACCTCTAGGATTTCATCCTATTGCCCATAGGATTTCACACACATGAACCTTCCCGTAGGGACTTTACTACGGTATGGTTCCACAGCCCTCTAATGTAGCAGTGTCACCCATGGCACAGTTACATATTTCACATTATCTACACATCGTTTGTACACCTTTTAGTACAATTATATCAAATTCCACATATATGCCTAAGCTTCAGTCTTCCTAGCATGATACTACTGTTCACAGAAATAGAATAACATCATATCCTGACCCTAAACATGTTGTTACTCACTAAATCACATAGATTTAATTATAGCATACTCAATGTGACTATTATCTATGGTATAACTAGCAAGCACACTTACTGTCAACAAAATGCATTCGGATTTTTATCATAGTTTAGAAATAGTAAACACATTACATGTTCAATTTCACAAAATTTCTGAATCCGTATACTATTTATAACAATTAAAACTATTTCAGGCCTATTAATCAATAAACTCAATTATACATGGTACACAGTAGGATAGTTCAGCCGAGTAGTCTGAAAACCTGTCCACAGTTCTCATGAGTGTACAAAAATTTTATAAACATCAAATATGCAGTAAACCTAATTAATCAGAATTTTCTATGATCATATCACACTCACAGTTTGTTTACAAAAATTATAATAATTAGGACAGTAATCAGAAATTTACCCTAGCCTCATGATACAACCTACTGCATGCACTGAACCATATATAAAATCTACAATATGTAATTACATCCAGAAGTCTAGAAAATAAATCACAAGGATCAAACATGCTTTCTGCAGAAACCAGAAGAACTTGGCGGCACACAGTTGGCCGCCAACAGGTGTTAACGACACCAAAGGCTGCCGCCAACCCTAGATCTTAACGGCACAACATCTTGCCATTACGTTCCTGTCTGCAAAAAGTGCAGACAGTCCATACAAAACACCAATGAACGGGGGTTCCAGGACATGAGAAAAATCTACAAAAATACCTAGGACCTACTAGACATATGTATGAACAATGGTCAAGGGTTGCATGCCTCTAAAAATATCGTTAAAGGTTTTGATTTTCCGATGAAGCTCTCCTCAGCCAGTGCCAAGAAGCCGTCAAATCCTTCCTCAAACCGGTTCTATGTTGCAACAGATGGTACACCGTCATCAGAGAAGCCTTCAAAACCTTCCCCGAACCGGTTCTATGTTGCAATAGATGGTACACCTTCGTCTGAGAAGCCTTCCTTGATGTTTAGACTCCCTCCCAGTCGTGGTAGAATGCCGGAAGAAGCCTCCAGTCGCCGGATCCAAGGGTCTAAAGCTCAGAGTTCGCACAAGGTTTTAGGGTTTTTGACAAAAGAGTCAAAAGGGGCTCAATCCGCCGATGGGGGGTGTTTTTTATTGGGTCAAGGGTTCGGGGACTTGATAAGGTAGGGGTTGTAGCCGTTGGACGAGGGTTTGTAAAACAGAGAGCGAAGAAATCACGGGCGTTTTCGGATCTGAAGCACAACAGATCTGGGGAAGTAGACATCCAGATCCTTGACCGCCTGACTGGGGTTGGCGTCCATCGATGTGGATGCTGACCTCCCATTAACATCATCTAATGTTGACGCCAACATGGTTTTTCGGCCAGAACACAGAATTGTGGTGATTCTGCTTACACTAGGTATATACATGCAATGTACCCTACATATAACTTAATTATTAAATACAAACATCATGCATAGAATATATATACATATATACATGTACAAAATAAATACTTGTACATATATACACGCATGTACTCAATTATATACATAAAGTATATACACATCACATGGCAAAAATCTGACTAAAATAGACCAAAATTCGAGGGCCTTACATTTCCTCCCTATTCAAAGCAATATGAAGCTTAGCATTAGATGCAAACAAGGCCGCCCAGTTATCATCAGAAGGGATTGCATTAAAAGCATCCTGCAAACACTGGACCTCCTTAGTATCCACCCTAACCATCTGAGAAACATGGCCAAAAACTTCTTTATTCCAAAGTTTTAGCGCCTTCTTCACTTCCTGGAGCTTTAGTTGAAGTCTAAGCAACGGGTTGAAATTGCTATCCCTTCTGGCCTCCAAAACCTTGGAGACAACCCCCATAAAAGTATCATGAGAAATCCACATATCCTGAAAGAAAAACGACTCAGGCCACGGATAGAATTAACACAAGACAAGGCAAGCAGGCAGTAATCCGAGGGCCCTCTTCTGAGATGCTTAACAACAAATTCAGGAAGAGACTCCTACCACTTCCCATTAAAAAGCACACAGTTAAGCCGAGCACTGATATTAGTGTTACCAATCCTGTTATTGTTCCAAGTATAGGTAGAACCAATGTAACCAGCATAAAAAAAACCAATGGCAGCAATGAACACATTAAAGTCTATCATACCAGTCAGATTGGTGAAGGTCCCTCCCTTTTTCTCCAAAGGCTGAGCAATACAATTAAAATCCCCTCCCACAAGCCAGGGAATATCCACCATGGAGGCGAAGTTAAGCAAATTAGAAAACAAAAACCTCCTCAAAGCATGATCACATGATGCATAAACACAAGTGATATAACAGGAATAAGAAGAATTCTTAGGCAGCCCCAAGGTAATATATTGATTAGTATTCTCCACCACATTGAGACAAAGAGAGGAATCCCAGAAGACCCAGATTTTAGAGTTCTGATCTAAGTTACCAGCATAATTCTCCAACTTGATGAACCTAGATAACTTAGATGCTTTATCCAAGGAAAGTTTAGGTTCCATAATAGCCAAGAACGACGGTTGTAATTGCGACACTAGCTTTTGCAGACTCCTGCAGGGAATTAGAGTTCCCTATACCACGGATATTCCTAAAAATAGTAGAATTCATTAGGACAAAACCTCCTTACCCCTGTCCACCGAACGAGCACAAGCTCTCGTTATCACCCGATCTCTGCGATCAATGTGTGCTCCCTCTCCTGCAATAGGATTCAAAGGCATGAGGAAGTTATCCATCTTCGCTAACTCAGTAGTATCCATCTCCCTGTCATGGCCCCGGTCCCTAAAGTAGACATGGCCCTCTCTGCATGGCCGTACACTTCTATCATCACCCAGGTAGATGATGTCTTTGAAAGCAACTGGGATATTCTCCTGGTTACATAGAGGTCTAGTAATGTCCTCTGGCGGTCATCCCTACGTTTATTATCTTCCATGCATGAACTTTTACTTTTGTCCTCCCTTACCCGATCACCAGTTGAATTATCGAAAGTAACAAACCCAACTTCTTCCTGCAGAGTGGTGCAATTATGTTTAATCGTAATCTGAAAGTTCTCATGTTGCACTAAACTGGTACTCCCAGAACCAGCTAAATTGTTAATATTAGTGGCTTCATCTACACCCAGGGTAGCAAGCACAGTAGGCAAAGCAGTGGAAACTTGTGGAACATAATCTTCGCCTATTCCATCATCAACTGGAGGACCAGCAGAACATGATCGTTCCGCCCCCATCCCATGACTAACAGGAACCCAGACTTTTGGAAGAGCGGGAGCCTTAGGGGGAGGTATATTGCGCTTAAAGGACTGCACCCCCTCCCCTGAAGAGCGACAATTGTCCTTAGCATGACCCAATCTACAAGAAGAACAACAGTATTCCAACAGGTTTAGGTAAACAACTTCCTGCCAATACCCTCCAAACTCTCCCATGCCAATCCAAACTCTCTCTGGCCTAGGCTTTAAAAGATCAATCTCAATGCATACCCCGGCCGCCTTTGTGTTAAGCAATAACTCAGTGGTATGCGCTATTTGCTGAACTGGACCCACATTAGCAACGATGGAAAAAATGAGGTTTTTCTAATAAAGGTTAACCGGTAAGGCAGGGAAGTCCACCCACACAGGGACGATAGAAGGTTCTTCAGAGGGTTTAAACAAGGGTGTCCACTTGAAAAATCGGAAGAGCTTACCTTGAACATAGAGGGATTCATGCAAGAGGACTCTGAGGTAATCATCCTGACACTTGAACCTCAAAAGAAGGTGCAGGTTATCCAAGGCGCTGATGAGAAAGAAGTCTTTGAAGCTGCATTTGGAGGAAAGATGAGAACATATTTCTGGAATAGCCGGCCTTCCATATGCAGTCTTCACCACCATCGAGAACATGAAGGGTTTGAGTGAGGCATCCATCTCCTCCTTGGAAAAGTACACCGTTTGTAGCACCCTTGATTTTTCAAATCAAGGAAAATAAAATTTTATTATTTAATAAATGAGATAAATTGATTTAATTTAATAAAGGGAGAATAAATGAAAACAAAGGGAATTAAAGTACTATCCATTAAGCTAAATTATTAGTGGGTTGCTCTAATAACCCAAACCCAATAGAATGGGCCCAAATAAGGATAGCCCATCATGGGATGAGAGGTAAATAAGTTAAATTCGTATATAATTAATTAAATAAATAGTAAAGGGTTAAGATAAATGTTAAATAACCCTTATATATCTAAAAGAAGAGTCCTAACCCATCCTAACCCCATTGGCCACAAAATTGGATCCCTTCCCAACTCTATTAGGTAGATAAATAAGAGAAAGTGAGAGATAAATGTCAATTTTCGGAGTTGGATGAGAAAGAAAGAGTTTTAGGTGATTTAGAACTCTATAAGCCATCAAAACACCCCCATTTGACCCTAGCACCCCACAATTTCGTGCTAAGACCTTTGGAGAGGAAGAGGAGAAGATCTGGACCAAGGAGCAAGGAAGGAGAAGGCTTGGAGCAAGAATGAGTTTTCTTATTTTCGTCATTCAAACTAGGGCTTTCTTACTTCAAGAAAAAGGTAGGCAATCTCTCAAGCAAAAATCGTGAAATAATTACCCTAGGTAGAGTTCATGTACCTCTTCAAAAGCCCTATCTTTTCGTGGTATTTTGTTCACCCATTTGGGCGAATTTAATTCGTGAAGTCCTGCTATTACCATGAACTGAGATCTTGTGTTTTCTGCAATCCCCAACGTGTACTTGCTCTCATGCCTTGATAAAATTCTTAGATATACTACATTGCATTATCTTTCAAACGCCCTTGGTTTCGTTCTATTTCGATCTTCCATGAGGGAGATTTAAATCTTTGAATCCCTATCTGTTGCCTGTACCTGACTCTTCATGATAACCTTTCAACTTCGTGCGTACTTGATGTCCTCCAATGATAAAATTCTCTAAAATACTAGTTCGTGTTAGCTTTCAAAAGCCGCTGGTTTCATAATTTTTTATCAAGTGTACATCTCTAATTAATTCATTGACCCCTGACTGCGCCTGTTTAGGTCACCGAAAAGTAACCTGATCAATGTATATCTGAACCTTATCTATTTTCAAATTAATCGTGCATGTTGATAGATGTACATGTCTACTTTCGTTTAGAACTGGTTTCATGCTTTTTGGATCACCGTGCTATTTTATATGGAATTTAGAATGTCCTTGTATCACAGAGGACTCGACCTGAGAAAAAGGGAAAAAAGGGCAACCACCTGTTATCGCGACGGCGCGACCCGCCGCGATATCATCTATGTCGCGCCCTGCCGGCATGTCGCGTCAAGAACGCGACGGCCTGTGACGCCGCGATTCACCCCGGTCCGAGCCAGGCCGGCCAGGACCCCGTGTCGCGCCCGACCGCCCTGTCGCGACTTGAATCGCGACGGGTAGGTCCGCCGCGTTTCAAAGATTTCGTTCAGAACTATTAAATTGTGTACATGCCCTGCTGTTTTGGCTATTTAACCCTTAATTAGCTACGATTAAACCATGTTATAATTAATTTGACTTGTTAGATTAATAAAAATGACATTTGCACGACTTGTCATATCCTCAAGATTTCTTTACACTTACACACACACAACATTATTACATGCCATTTGACCTTGATAAATTATGCAATAATATATTCGGTAAATTAGCGAAATAAATGACTAAAGTACCCTATTTTATTTAAATACAATTGTTTCTGTTTTTACTCATGCATTTTATCTACCGTTATCGTTTTCCCTCGGCCTTCGAGCACTCGAGGCACGACGGACCCGTTTTTACACACTTTTTCCTTGACTTGGACCACCTCTCCACCGGGAATACTCTCGATTGGACCAGGGACTCCTTGTCAAGACCTCCGTAAGTCTTCTTGGCTTTGGCGCACGTCCTTAGTCAACGAGCTGGTTGTACCCCAAAACCTGTTACATCCTAGGGATCAGTACGATCCAAACCTTAGTGTATTCCTTCTCGTCTTGAGTTCACACCGGACCACCTGACCCGTGTACACAGCACGGCTTAGGGGCGGTTGTGACTTCTACCAGACTGCCGGCACCCGACTTGGTGCTGTGCAACCGTTACTATTGTGTTTATCGTGTTTTACGGAATTGTCCCTATCTCATCTATTATCTATATCCTCTCATCTGTTCACGTTCACTCTACTCTCATCTATCTCGTCTAGTACTCTCTTATCTTTTCTTGGTACTTTATTGGCCATTCGTGTGATTGTCTAAGATAAAAGAAATGACTAATGCCAGCGCAATAGGGCCCGATCAGGTCCTGGGAGGAGCGCCCGAATAGTGCCAGTGCCCATGGGAGTTAAAATGATCATAGGATGTGTTACGGCATGCATCCAGCGCCAGTTTACTATCTAGATTAATCTATGACAATCAAAGTGCTATCTCTACAAGTGCAAGCGTGATCGTTACTAGTGCACCGTTGTGCAATTTACATGTTATATCGTTACATGGCCATTCTATTATCATTCTCGTTGTACTAATTTCCCTGTGCCAGTTGCAATTGTTCTCTCGTTATCGTGACATGCTCTACATGACTTTACTCTCTAGTTAACCTGCCTTTAAGATATTAACTATTTAAAGCATGCTTGTGTTCATGAGATATTAAGTCCTACTGGGCGTTATTCGCTCATCCTGCGTATTTATTTAATGTGTTCAGGTGAGTCGGATGGAGACGACCACACATACGAGGACGGGACTGAGGGAGATGCTCAGGAGTGACCATTTCAGCCACCAGTGCTATCTAGTAGTAGTAGTTAGTATAGTTATGAGTTAGTGAGTCAGTTAGTCATTATGTAATAGTTTGATTTTGAATAAAGTACTCTGGGCCCTAGTTTTGGCTCTGATACGTTGATGTAATGATGACTGGTGGATTATTAATGAAATTGGAGTTTATTTGGTATTATTCCATTGTGCAATGGTTTGCATTTATTTCTCGCTCTGTACTATTTAATAACTGTAATCCCGCCCCGATATTCCGCGTCGGGGCGTTACAGTTTTGTGGTATCAGAGCCTAGGTTATTCTTAAGTATAGGATGATCTAGGTTTGACCTACCTTGACTTAGAGTCTAATTTCCATACCTATGTGAGATGGGTAGAACCTTGGGTAATAAGATAAAATGGATACACACACGCACAAACTTAGTGCAAACTCAACGACTTACATTTTAATTCTCTTTTGAAGGAACTTAAACAATGGCAGCGGAGCGTGCTCAACTCCGTGACATGCAGCACACAATTCAGCAGCTCACTCAAGCTTTACTTCAGGCTGCTGGAGCCAACAACAACAATAATAATAACCGAGCAGCAGGTGAATTACATAGAAATTTCCGCAACCTGAATCCGCCTCGATTCAGTGGTACCACAGACCCTGATGAGGCCGAGAACTGTCTCAAGGAGATTGAGCGTATCTTCCGTGTCATGCAATGCGCGGATGAAGATAAACTTTTACTTGCCACATTCCAGCTTGACAGGGACGCCCGTGTGTGGTGGGAGTCCATTGAGGCCACACGGGCAGATGCTCAGTTTACGTGGAATGAGTTTAAGGAGCAATTCAACTCCAAATATTTTTCAGAAAGAATTCAAGAAAGGAAAGCCGCCGAGTTCGCCGCTTTGAAACAGAGAAACCTAACGGTTGCTGAATATGAGGCACAATTCTCTCGATTGGCTCGCTACGCCGATCATCTGGTTAGTACCCAGAGGATGAAGGCGAAGAGATTCCTCAACGGGCTTAGACCCGCATATATTACACAGCTGGCACCATTTGATATCCAGACCTATCCAGAGATGGTCAGGAGAGCACAATGCCTGGAAGATGCGACTGAACTCACTGAGCGCATCAAGGGTAGGATGTTCAGGAAAGAGCAAACTTCTGGAGCATCGAGCAAGCCTACTAACGGCAAGAAAAGGCCATTAAGTATCACTGACGGGCCAAGCCAGGAGCGGAAGCCCAAAATCCCCACCACTACTACTCCGAACAACAAACCAAGATGCAAGCATTGTGACAAGCTAGGTCACACGACGGAAGAGTGCTGGAGGAAGGCAGGTGCATGCCTTCGCTGTGGCAGTCGTGATCACCGCATTCAAGAATGCCCATTACTGAGAGAGAATGAGAAGCGTCCTGCGGGACCAAAGAAGCCAGGCAGACTCCAAGCCCTGCAAGAGGTGGAGACCACTGAGGAAGGTGGAGTTGTAGAAGGTACACTACCAGTCTTTTCTCAATCAGCATTTGTTTTGTTCGATACTGGCGCAACGCATTCGTTCATATCACAAGCATTTGCTGATACCCTAAATGAGAAACCTGCATCTATGACATTTGAATTATCTGTCACAACACCACTAGGAGAAAAGGCTCAATTAAATAAATATTTTCCATTAGCTGATGTTAAGGTTGGTGAACTTAACCTTAGAGCTGACTTGATCTGTATGCCCATGGAGGGCTATGATGTCATTTGGGAGCCGATTGGCTATCCACGTATGGGGCTATCGTGGATTGTAGAAGAGGGAAAATTTCTTTTAGTGAATTCCCTAAGCTGACCTTCACAGGACGTAGGCACAAGCGACACTTGTCCCTCGTCTCTGCCATAAAGGCACAAAACATGATAAGAAAGGGCTGTGTGGCATTCCTCGCCGCAATTGTAGTTGAGAAGAAAGCAACAAAGATATCAGACATTCATATAGTGCAAGAATATCCAGACGTGTTTCCCGATGAGCTGCCAGGCATTCCACCCGAGAGAGATGTAAATTTCTCAATTGATCTCGTACCTGGAGCTGCATCGGTTTCACGGCAACCCTACAGGATGTCCCCCGCTGAATTAAAAGAGTTGAAAGAGCAACTGATGGAACTTCTAGAAAAGGGTTTCATTAGGCCAAGTACTTCTCCTTGGGGAGCACCAGTGCTGTTCGTCAAGAAGAAGGACGGATCTATGAGGTTATGCATCGATTACAGGCAGTTGAACAATCTCACTATCAAGAACAAGTACCCCCTGCCGCGTGTCGATGAATTATTTGATCAGATATCAGGAGCTAAATATTTTTCTAAGATTGACCTTAGATCAGGATATCATCAGATGAGGATTCAAGATGCAGATATTTACAAGACAGCTTTCAGGAGCAGGTACGGTCATTATGAATTTGTAGTCATGCCTTTTGGACTAACCAATGCTCCTGCAGCTTTTATGCAATTAATGAACAGCATCTACCGGCCCTACCTCGACAAGTTCGTCGTGGTATTCATTGATGATATTCTCATATACTCCAAGACCAAAGAAGAGCACGAGGAGCATCTGAGGATCGCTCTGCAAATCTTGCGAGACAACCAACTCTATGCCAAATTGAGCAAGTGTGAATTCTGGCTCGAGGAGGTGTCGTTCCTAGGCCATGCCATTTCCAAGGATGGTATCGCCGTCGACCCTTCCAAGGTAGAAGCTGTGCTGAACTGGGAAAGGCCGACCAATGTCACCGAGATCAGAAGCTTTCTCGGACTCGCTAGATATTATAGACGGTTCATAAAAGACTTCTCCAAGATAGCTGTACCTCTTACGCGTCTTACGCGGAAGGAGAACCCATATGTCTGGAGCAAGGAGTGCGAGAAGAGCTTTCAGACACTCAAGCAATTGTTGACATCTGCACCTGTCCTCGCATTACCAGTCGAGGGCACAGGATTCTCAGTCTACACTGATGCATCTGGAATCGGTCTAGGCTGCGTGTTGATGCAGAATGAAAAGGTGATAGCATATTCTTAAAGGCAATTGAAGCAACATGAGGTTAACTACCCTGTCCATGATTTAGAATTGGCTGCAGTAGTGTTTGCACTCAAAATTTGGAGACATTACTTGTATGGGGAACAATTCATTGTTTACTCTGACCACAAGAGCTTGAAGTATTTATTTTCTCAAAAGGAGCTCAATATGCGCCAAAGGAGATGGCTGGAGTATCTGAAGGATTTTGATTTCAACATTCAATATCACCCAGGCAAAGGTAATGCAGTAGCCGATGCACTTAGCAGGAAGCCAGTAGTTTCGATATCTTGTCTAGTCATGGGTGAGATGCAATTGTTAGAACAATTCGACAACTTGAATCTGAACATTGAAAAGAGGAGTGATAAGATGATCGTGGCTAATCATAAAGCTCAACCCGACATTTTTTTCGAGATCAGAGAGCAACAGGCTAATGATCTGTTTCTAGTCAGAGTCAGAGAGACCATAGCTGACAAGCCCGACTTCTCCATCGCTGAAGATGGAAGAATATTATTCCAAGCCAGGACATGTGTGCCTGACAATGAAGAGCTGAAAAGGAAACTGATGGATGAAGCCCACAAGACCAAGTACACAATACATCCAGGTGCAACCAAGATGTACCAAGATATGAAAAGGTCATTTTGGTGGCCAAACATGAAGCGTGAGGTAGCTGAGCATGCCGCGCACTGCCTCACTTGTCAACAGGTAAAAGCAGAACACCGTCGTCCTGCGGGTGTACTTAGGCCCCTGGACATACCTGAATGGAAGTGGGAAAGCATTGGAATGGATTTCATCATGGGTTTACCCCGAACTCGTGGTGGACTTGATGCTATATGGGTTATTGTGGACCGTTTAACCAAGTCCGCACACTTCCTTGCCGTTAAGAGCACTTGGAGTGTGGATGTGTTAGCAGCATTATATGTAAAGGAAATAGTAAGATTACATGGAGTCCCCGTGTCCATTGTCTCAGATCGTGACCCCAGATTCACTTCTAGATTCTGGAAGGGACTTCAGACTGCCTTAGGCACAAAACTCAACTTTAGCACAGCTTTCCACCCACAGACAGATGGACAGACTGAAAGGATAAATCAGATAGTGGAAGACATGCTACGAGCTTGTGCAATAGACTTTGAGGGGTATTGGAATGAGCAATTGTCACTGATAGAATTCGCCTACAATAACAGTTATCAGGCCAGCATCAAGATGGCACCATTTGAAGCACTGTATGGCAGAAGCTGCAGATCGCCAGTCTGTTGGAATGAAGTAGGTGAGCAACAATGGCTGGGACCAGACATGGTGCAGAATACCAGTAGAGATATCCAGATTATCAGAGACAGAATTAAGATAGCTCAGTCCAGGCAAAAGAGCTATGCTGATAAAAGAAGAAGGGACTTAGAATTTCAAGCTGGAGATCATGTGATGCTCAAAGTATCCCCGACCCGAGGATTTCAGAGGTTTGGGATGAAAGGCAAGCTGAGACCGAGATTCATAGGTCCATTTGAAGTATTAGATAGAGTTGGTGAGGTAGCATACCGTCTAGCACTACCTCCCCAGTTCTCGACAGTACACAATGTTTTCCATGTATCCATGCTGAGAAAATACGTATATGATCCGTCATACGTAATCAGCTATGATGACATTATTTTGAATAAGGATATGACCTATGAAGAAAGGCCAGTAAAATTTTTGGATAAGAAGATGGAACAGCTTCGGAATCGGTCTATACCCGTGGTGAAGGTATTATGGAGAAACCATGAAGTCGAAGAGGCCACGTGGGAGCCCGAAGCGTTATTACGACGGAATTATCCGGAATTATTCAGTAAGTCATTCTTCCTCTTACGATTCTATGAATTTGGGGACCAAATTCTTTCTAAGAGGGGGAGGATGTAGCACCCTTGATTTTTCAAATCAAGGAAAATAAAATTTTATTATTTAATAAATGAGATAAATTGATTTAATTTAATAAAGGGAGAATAAATGAAAACAAAGGGAATTAAAGTACTATCCATTAAGCTAAATTATTAGTGGGTTGCTCTAATAACCCAAACCCAATAGAATGGGCCCAAATAAGGATAGCCCATCATGGGATGAGAGGTAAATAAGTTAAATTCGTATATAATTAATTAAATAAATAGTAAAGGGTTAAGATAAATGTTAAATAACCCTTATATATCTAAAAGAAGAGTCCTAACCCATCCTAACCCCATTGGCCACGAAATTGGATCCCTTCCCAACTCTATTAGGTAGATAAATAAGAGAAAGTGAGAGATAAATGTCAATTTTCGGAGTTGGATGAGAAAGAAAGAGTTTTAGGTGATTTAGAACTCTATAAGCCATCAAAACACCCCCCATTTGACCCTAGCACCCCACAATTTCGTGCTAAGACCTTTGGAGAGGAAGAGGAGAAGATCTGGACCAAGGAGCAAGGAAGGAGAAGGCTTGGAGCAAGAAGGAGTTTTCTTATTTTCGTCATTCAAACTAGGGCTTTCTTACTTCATGAAAAAGGTAGGCAATCTCTCAAGCAAAAATCGTGAAATAATTACCCTAGGTAGAGTTCATGTACCTCTTCAAAAGCCCTATCTTTTCGTGGTATTTCGTTCACCCATTTGGGCGAATTTAATTCGTGAAGTCCTGCTGTTACCATGAACTGAGATCTTGTGTTTTCTGCAATCCCCAACGTGTACTTGCTCTCATGCCTTGATAAAATTCTCAGTTATACTACATTGCATTATCTTTCAAACGCCGTTGGTTTTGTTCTATTTCGATCTTCCATGAGGGAGATTTAAATCGTTGAATCCTTGTCTGTTGCCTGTACCTGACTCTTCATGATAACCTTTAAACTTCGTGCATACTTGATGTCCTGCCATGATAACATTCTCTAAAATACTACTTCGTGTTAGCTTTCAAACGCCGCTAGTTTCATAATTTTTCATCAAGTGTACATCTCTAATTAATTCGTTGAACTCTGACTGCGCCTGTTTAGGTCACCGAAAAGTAACCTGATCAATGTATATCTAAACCTTGTCTATTTTCAAATTAATCGTGCATGTTGATAGATGTACATGTCTACTTTCGTTTAGAACTGGTTTCATGCTTTTTGGATCACCGTGCTAGTTTATATGGAATTTAGAATGTCCCTGTATCACAGAGGACTCGACCTGAGAAAAAGGGAAAAAGGGCAACCACCTGTTATTGCGACGGCGCGACCCGCCGCGATATCATCTATGTCGTGCCCTGCCGGCATGTCGCGTCAAGAACGCGACGGCCTGTGACGCCGCTATTCACCCCGGTCCGAGCCAGGCCGGCCAGGACCCCGTGTCGCGCCCGACCGCCCTGTCGCGACTTGAATCGCGACGGGTAGGTCCGTCGCGTTTCAAAGATTTCGTTCAGAACTATTAAATTGTGTACATGCCCTGCTGTTTTGGCTATTTAACCCTTAATTAGCTACGATTAAACCATGTTATAATTAATTTGACTTGTTAGATTAATAAAAATGACATTTGCACGACTTGTCATATCCTCAAGATTTCTTTACACTTACACACACACAACATTATTACATGCCATTTGACCTTGATAAATTATGCAATAATATATTCGGTAAATTAGCGAAATAAATGACTAAAGTACCCTATTTTATTTAAATACAATTGTTTCTATTTTTACTCATGCATTTTATCTACCGTTACCGTTTTCCCTCGGCCTTCGAGCACTCGAGGCACGACGGACCCGTTTTTACACACTTTTCCTTGACTTGGACCACCTCTCCACCGGGAATACTCTCGATTGGACCAGGGACTCCTTGTCAAGACCTCCGTAAGTCTTCTTGGCTTTGGCGCACGTCCTTAGTCAACGAGCTGGTTGTACCCCAAAACCTGTTACATCCTAGGGATCAGTACGATCCAAACCTTAGTGTATTCCTTCTCGTCTTGAGTTCACACCGGACCACCTGACCCGTGTACACATCACGGCTTAGGGGCGGTTGTGACTTCTACCAGACTGCCGGCACCCGACTTGGTGCTGTGCAACCGTTACTATTGTGTTTATCGTGTTTTACGGAATTGTCCCTATCTCATCTATTATCTATATCCTCTCATCTGTTCACGTTCACTCTACTCTCATCTATCTCGTCTAGTACTCTCTTATCTTTTCTTGGTACTCTATTGGCCATTCGTGTGATTGTCTAAGATAAAAGAAATGACTAATGCCAGCGTAATAGGGCCCGATCAGGTCCTGGGAGGAGCGCCCGAAAAGTGCCAGTGCCCATGGGAGTTAAAATGATCATAGGATGTGTTACGGCATGCATCCAGTGCCAGTTTACTATCTAGATTAATCTATGACAATCAAAGTTCTATCTCTACAAGTGCAAGCGTGATCGTTACTAGTACACCGTTGTGCAATTTACATGTTATATCGTTACATGGCCATTCTATTATCGTTCTCGTTGTACTAATTTCCCTGTGCCAGTTGCAATTGTTCTCTCGTTATCGTGACATGCTCTACATGACTTTACTCTCTAGTTAACCTGCCTTTAAGATATTAACTATTTAAAGCATGCTTGTGTTCATGAGATATTAAGTCCTACTGGGCGTTATTCGCTCATCCTGCGTATTTATTTAATGTGTTCAGGTGAGTCGGATGGAGACGACCACACATACGAGGACAGGACTGAGGGAGATGCTCAGGAGTGACCATTTCAGCCACCAGTGCTATCTAGTAGTAGTAGTTAGTATAGTTATGAGTTAGTGAGTCAGTTAGTCATTATGTAATAGTTTGATTTTGAATAAAGTACTCTGGGCCCTAGTTTTGGCTCTGATACGTTGATGTAATGATGACTGGTGGATTATTAATGAAATTGGAGTTTATTTGGTATTATTCCATTGTGCAATGGTTTACATTTATTTCTCGCTCTGTACTATTTAATAACTGTAATCCCGCTCCGATATTCCGCGTCGGGGCGTTACAGTTTTGTGGTATCAGAGCCTAGGTTATTCTTAAGTATAGGATGATCTAGGTTTGACCTACCTTGACTTAGAGTCTAATTTCCATACCTATGTGAGATGGGTAGAACCTTGGGTAATAAGATAAAATGGATACACACACGCACAAACTTAGTGCAAACTCAACGACTTACATTTTAATTCTCTTTTGAAGGAACTTAAACAATGGCAGAGCATGCACCTCTGTGTATGCCAGAGCATGCACCTCTGTGTTAACCGAGGGTAGTTCGAGAGATGCAGCGACCACCCTAGCAAACGAAGGCCCAGTAGTAGGCAGGGGCGTCCCCCCTCCTGCAGCCGCCATGGCCATCCAGGCCCCCACGGGCCGGCGGTGCCAAACCAGGCAAGAAATCTCAGAGCTTCTCTCTCTAGAAACCCTAGAGAGAGAAACACAATGACATATATGGCTAATGTATCATCCCTATTTAATATATTGTGTCCCACATTATATTTTTAGATTTCAATTCATTTGTATAAAAAAAATTGTAATTAATAAATATTTGATATATAGGAATCCGATAAGAACCAATCAGATGGAACTTTTGTCCAAAATAAACATGTCAGCAGAGGATGTTACAATTGGCCGGTAACAACTGAACGAGTCCAACCAACACTGTCGATTTCGAGTCCATTGGTATCTTACTCTAAATCTAATAATCTATTTAGCTATTATTTGTCTTTTGATATTGTTATCCTTATGTCTTATTGTTATCTATTGAGCATGTGTTTGAAGTTCTCTAACCCAATGACATTTATGTTTATACTGGACAATATGAAATATTACAGAGGCCAAATGTGGAAAATGCAACATGAAATATGCCTGTTGAGAATGAAGATATCCATGGTTCAGAGGAGGTATAAATATTGATATAAATAGATATGCTTATTTTAATTGTATCATTATATCATCCCTTAAAGTATTAATGTCACATGTTTTATTTTATGTTTCAATTCATCTGTATAAAAAGATGAGGCAGACAACAAACTTACATTCATTAATATGATTATTTTTTCACATTTTATAGTCATTTGTAATCAGTAAGTGTTTGATATATAGGACGTAGAGAAGAACCTATCAGATGGTGCTATTCATAAAAGTTGGATTCATGGACCATGGTACAATTATTTCCGATTAAGCTATGTAACTTTAATATTTAAATAGCACAAACATTAACCACTTTTTGGCACTTGGTTGAAATAGGGCAAGTGATGAGTACAAAGTTGGAATTAACAAGTTTTTAGACTACACATTTCAGAAGATAGCCATTGGAAAGAAAATATTATGTCCTTGTAACAGTTGTAACCGTTGTCTTCTCATGTTCCGTGAAGATGTCTTTGATCATCTTATATGTGAAGATTTTACTTGAAATTACACCTGTTGTACTTTCGTGGTGAAAAAATGAACAATTCTACGCAGAACGAAACTCAAAATCAAGGAAAGGACAAATGCAATGAAGATCATGAGGCAATGTATGGACATTTAGAAGATATACATGGTAGTACATTGCAAACTGATGATTGAACTCAAAATGATCAAACGGATCACATTTACTTGGAGACAGATAAGTTCTTTACTCTACTAAAAGATGTTGACAAAGAGCTACATCACGGTTGTGATACTTACACCAAACCTTCATTTCAAATTGCATTATTTCATGTTAAGTGTCTTAATGGATGGAATGATATGTCTTTTGGTATGTTGCTTGAAATACTAAGAAAAGCCCTTCCAGATGGTAAAACACTACCGAGTACTTATTATGAGATGAGAAAAGTGATTGGAGATTTAGGACTTCATTATAAGAAGATTCATACTTGCCCTAATGATTGTCAATTATATTGGACAGAGTATGCTAATGATCATTCATGCAGCATATGCAAAACTTCACGATGGAAAAATCCTGAGCTTGCACAAGAAAAAGGTTTCAATTCTAAAAACGAAAAAGTTCATGTAAAAGTTCTCCACCATTTTCCTTTGATTCCAAGGCTTTAAAGACTGTTCATGTCATCAAAGATAGCTTCTTTCCTTAGATGGCATGATGAGCACCGGGTCAAAGATGTTTTACTTTGTCATCCTGTAGATTCACCCGCATGGAAAACTTTTGACTATCAACATCCTTTGTTATCTGCCGATGCTTGCAATATCAGACTTGATTTGGCTAGTGATGACTTTAATCCATTTAGAACCATGAATACTACACATAGTACATGACCTGTTTTATTGGTGATATATAATTTGCCTCCTTGGATGTGTATGAAACAACCATCTAGCATCATGTCATTGCTTATTGAAGGCCCTCATAGTCTAGGAAATGATGTTGATGTATTTGCAACCATTGATAGATGAGTTGAAGGAATTATGGAACATTGGAGTAGATACATATGATTCCTCAAAGAATGAAACATTTCAAATGCATGCTGCACCGATGTGGACCATTAGTGACTTTCCTAGTTATGCTGATTTATCAGGATGGAGCACTAAAGGGATGTTAGCCTGTCCTAAATGTCACAAAGATATATGCTCAAGGCAATTGAAACATGGACAGAAATAGTGTTATTTGGGGCTTCGAATATTTCACCTACATGATCATAAATTTAGAAAAGAAAAAGCTGCATTTGATGGTAGTGAAGAATATCGAGATGCACCACGTCCTTTGTCAGGTGACACTGTGCTAGATGAAACAAAGGATATGAATGTTACATTTGGAAAGAAGTGCAGTCCTAAAGGATCTGCAAAGAAAAGAAAAAAAGATCTTCCTCTACAACCAACATTCAATTGGAGAAAAAGAAGCATCTTTTTTGACTTACCATATTGGAAGGACAATCTTATTCGACATAACTTGGATGGTATGCACATTGAATAAAATGTATGTGATAATGTACTTGGGACATTATTGGATCTTGAAGGAAAAGATAAAGATAATATTAAGTTTCGATATGACTTAATAGACATGGGTATAAGAAAGGAGCTACACCCGCAACACCATGGAACAAAGGCATATCTTCCTCCTGCATGCTTCAATATGGATGATAAAGAAAAATAGATATTTTGTAGAGTGATGAAAGAGATTAAAGTTCCAGATGGTTATGCTTCAAATATATCTAGATGTGTTAAAGGGAAAAAGCTTTTGAACTTAAAAAGCCATGATTGTCATGTGTTGATGCAGCAACTACTTTCATTAGCTTTGTGGAGATCTTTGCCTAAGAAGGTAACAATTGTCTTGATTGAATTATGCCACTTTTTCAAGGCAATTTGTTCAAAGACTCTTCGTATCAACGATCTGCAATTATTCGAATCTCATATTGCTTTAACTCTTTGCCAAATGGAAAGAATTTTTCCACCATCATTTTTTACTATTATGATGCATTTACCAATTCATTTGGCTGAAGAGGCAAGATTAGCTAGACCAGTGCATTATCGCTGGATGTATCCTATTGAAAGGTATGTATTACATTACAATACAAATTACTTATTTGATTACTAACATATAGTGAGCTATATTCTTTTAATCAAGTTCTCATTCTATAGGTACTTGATGACATTGAAATCATGTGTACGCAATAAAAGTCGTCCAGAGGGTTCAATTACTCAATGTTATCTAGTAGAAGAATGTTTAACATTTTGTTCAAGGTACCTGCATAGCATAGAGAGCAAATTAACACGGCCTACAAGGAATTTTGATGAAACATTAGATGTCTTTGAATCATAGGAGTTCTCTATTTTTTCAAGAGTCCTAGGTAGTTTTGATGTGGTTTTATTAGATCATACGACATTAGTACAAGCTCATCGCTATGTGCTCTTCAATTGTGATTCAATCAACCCTTTTATTGAGTAAGTAATTCATTAAATGTAAAGTTCATATCTCATAGTTATTTGTGTAATATATTCTAATGACTTGAAATTTGCAGGATTCACCTCAATAAATTAGGAACACAATATCGTCGAGCCAGGGATATTGAAAGAAAGCATAATAAGTAGTTTCATATATGGTCTAGAGATAATGTAAGTGGATAAATATTACATTTTTTGTACATATTACCCACAAAATCTAAATTAATTGACATTATACGTATTTAAACATTGGAAAATGTTAGGTTAAAGGATTGACGGTAGGAAGGGATGCACTTCAGTGTCAACAACTTGAACGCTTAGCGCTTGGCCCAAATTGTTTGGCTCGGAGGTACAAGGATTTATATTTAATGGATTTAAGTTTCATATCAAAGATGTGGAAGTGGAAAGAAAAGTGCAAAATAGTGGAGTTATGGTTGAAGCTAAAACATCAAGCTTTTCAAGTGTCAAAGATACAAATCCTATCACAGGAGATGTATCTTACTATGGTGTACTAAAAGACATGATAGAATTAGAATATGGACCACAATTCACAATCGTACTATTTAAATGTGATTGGGTTGATGTTTTGTCTGGGTCTAGACTGAAGATAGATGAGTTTGGTTTAAAAATCGTGAATCTTGATAGAATATTAAATAGCCATAGAGTTTCAGATGAGCCTTTTATCCTGGCATCTCAAGTTGAGAAAGTGTTCTATTCAAATGATCCTATTGATAAGGAATGACATGTTGCTGCGAAAGCTCCACCAAGAGATTTGATTGAACAAAATGATTGTCAGACATTTACAGAAGAAGAAGGTCAAAAAAAATTTGATACTGAGCCACCTTCAGGTGAAGTATTTGAAAATTTTATTCAAAATGAAGGGAATGATCTAAGCTGGTTAAGAACTGACATTGATGGTAGATATGATGATTTTTAACATTAGGTTATTACTATACTTGTTGTTGCATTATTCATATATGTTATTAATTTACTTGTTACTTTTTGATATGTTTCAGGATTCTTTGTGCAAAAAGAAGCGGATATTGAGAATTCAAAAATAAAATTTCATTCTTCAACAAAAAAACCATCATCAATATTTACTATATTGCATCCATCTTTTTGGTTTACATTTAATTTATTTATTCCTATTCTTTGCTGTGTATAATCTCGTATTTAGCTTTTCATTCATACATTTATTTTTGTATTTTTGTTCCAAAGCCAAAGAAGTGTATAGATTATGCAATCGTACATAACAAAATCTAATGTGAGAACTTTATTTTTAAAAAAAAAATCTCCTACGTCAATCAACTGTGGCACTCACATATCACAGGTAGGGTAGGGTGGGAGCCAGGGCATGCTGTAATTCTAATATATAAACACCACTCTCTCTCGCTATATACATATATATGCACAGGTGCCCCCTATCATGGCACTCTCATATATTTTATTTATATGTATGAATCAGGTAAGACCGTTTTCTCTTAATTTAATTTGGTTAGGTAATATGTGTTTATTACAGTATAAAGATTATTTATACCAGTTTTAGTTTATACATCTGTTGTTATCTACACGTTGTTATCTGCACGCACCTATAATATAATGATTATATTATTGAATCTCCTACCTACTGTAATTTTGTACTTTGTGTTTATATGTGAGTTGATTTAATTTTTTTCCTATGGCAGGGCATGCATGGAACTTCTCAGCCACAACCAACTTCTAAATCCAGGCTGACAAATCAAACACTCTATCTCAAACAAATCTAATCTAGTAGGGGAGCAACAATACATACTAGAGAGAACTTTGAATCAATCACACAGACAACACATGTTGAAGAACAAGATGATCATGTAGAAAAATCTCCTATGAAATCTAATATATAAAGATTATATCATTGAATCTCCCATCTACTGTAATTTAGTACTTTGTGTTTATATATGAGTTTATTTAATTTTTTTTCTATGGCAAGGCATGCATGGCACTTCTCAGCCACAAGGCCCACAACCAATCCAAGGGTCCCAGGTATAATACGGTCCTGAACACACACCACTCTCTCTCTCGCTATATACATGTATATGCACAGGTGCCCCTTATCATGGCACTCTCATATATTTTATTTATATGTATGGATCAGGTAAGACCGTTTTCTCTTAGTTTAATTTGGTTATGTAATATGTGTTTATTATAGTATAAAGATTGTTTATACCAGTTTTAGTTTATACATCTGTTTTTATCTGCACGTTGTTATCTACATGCACATAATATAAAGATTATATTGTTGAATCTCCAATCTACTGTAATTATGTACTTTGTGTTTATATGTGAGTTGATTTAATTTTTTTCCTATGGCAGGGCATGCATGGCACTTCTCAGCCATAACCAACTTCTAAATCTAGGCTGAAAAATCAAACACTCCATCTCAAACAAATCCAATCTAGTAGGGGAGCAACAACACATACTAGAGAGAATCTTGAATCACTCACACAAAACAACACATGTTGAAGAACAAGATGATCATGTAGAAAATTCTCCAAGTCATGATTTACATAACACTACAGGTGAAAGTTTAATGGTATTCAATAGATTTATAACTTTTTTTAATTATATTATATATTTACAAGTGATTCTCTAAATATTTTACAGGTGGACAAAAGAAAGCTCATGAGATTACTCAGTATCTAGATCTATTAAATATGGATAGAAGAAAACTTTTAACTGTTGATGTAAATGATTTAGGTCAGCCAGTTGGACCTAATACCAGAAAGTTGGCAAGCTATTTAGGCACTATTGCTTACAATCTACAATAAGCTCCATTGACATGGGAAGATTGGAGGAAGATGCCAATAGAATATAAGAATCACATGTGGGATCTTGTGAAGGTACAAATCTATAATTATTTGCATCCTTTACAAATTCTTATGTTGATCTCTATTTTTTTTTTTAAACTAATGAACAGGAGAAGTTTGAGGTTGATGATGCTTTGTATATATAGGTGATGAAAAGCCTTGGAAATAAATGGAAGAACTTTAAATTCAGCCTTAAGAAAAATATTTGAATGTTGTCATAACTGGCGAGGATGTTCTAAATATATCTGACCCACGAGTAGATCCAACACAATGGAAGGATCGCTTCTCAACTTTTGAAGGTCTGAAAAAAGTCAAGTAAGAAATATACCAAAATATGTAATATAATAATATGTTTTACAATTCTCTAATATTTCTTCTAAATTTATAGGAACAAAGTGCCATAAACAAGTTCAATCGTGAAAAGCAAATAGTAGGTCACACTGCTGGATCAAAGAGCTTTGCAATGATACGCGAGGAGATTGTAAGTCTGCTATATAACATCGTTATATTTGCAACATACATTATATACTGTCTTGATTCATTTTTTTGGTATCTTTGAATACAACATCAAAAAAGAGATGATGTAAGAAATCCTTCTCGAGCAGAATTGTTTAGTACACCACATACTCGAAAGGATGGTCATCCAGTAAATGTAGAATTAGCTAGAGTTATGGTAAAAGATTTATTAACATATAAGGTCTTTTCTTTTATTCTTAAATGATGTCTATTTTTTTGTTGGTTCTTATTAGAGTATGTTGCAAGAAGAATCCTCTCCAGAAGAAAATACATCTCCCAGGTGTATGAAGGATGACCTCCTATCCTAAGTATTAGGAAAGGATAAGCCTGGATGCATAAGAATGCTTGGACTAGGCTCCACACCTTCTAGTGTATATGGCCTCCTGCCCACTCGTGCTCAAGCTCTACAAATGGTGAATCAAATAAAGACGTCATCTGAGACTGTTATATCTAAGATGTTTGAAAAGATATAGGAAATGAAGGTGGAAAATGAAAAAATTAAGGAATTATATGAGAATCGTCTTAGCACTTTACATGGAGAAGTGGATACACTTAAAAATTTGATGCAGCAAAATAATGCAAATTGTCAGGTAAAATTCTTTATTTCTACCATCTTGCATGCAAATTTGTTTAGCAATGTATTGAATAAACTTCAAAGATATATATAGTCACACGAGGACAATGCGTCGCCCTCCATTTGTTCATCTGCTTCAAGTCGTGAAGTACAATGTCACAATTTAAGAATTATGACAATTCTTTTATGCATATTAGTTAATAGAATTCTCTTGTTTTTCATAAATATTAACTTGATGTAAATAATGGATAACATTAGGTCAATAGAATTCCCATCCAAGGCTCACATGACAATTTAATTTCAAAAAGGAAAACACAACTACATAGTGAGGTATATATTTGTGATGTTATTATTTTTTCTAACCATATTTTTAGATCTTTGTTGAATGAGTTGTACTCTTGTTATCGAAAGGTGTAACGAAGATCAAAGAAAAGGGGAAGGAATGATGACATTTTGAATGCCTAGGTAAATATAACTCTTACATTGGCTATTTGTTAGTGTAATGTGATTAAAAAATTTTATCTTTTTTTTTGATAGGGAAAAGCTATGGTTTACTTAAAGAGTTTCAAAAAGTCACTTGTCAATGTAGCTCTTGCTACTATTGAAAGTAAAGATCCCTTAAAGAAGGTTGGAGGTTGTGATTAAGGATATGAGTATTGAGAAGTGGCTATAAATGTTGCTCTTGTTCACAATGAACCTCTCCCAAGGCCTTATGCACAATTGAAGACAATTGGAGATGCAATTGGGACAACCATTGCTTGGCCTTTCACTCTTGTACGTTTATTCAACATTTCTTTTATCATTATTAATAATGTTGTCAATTCTATACTAAATAAATATATTTTCTCTTACAGGTCACTAGAGCAGAAGAATGATCTACATGAAGACAGCTTGAAATGAACTGATTTTTTGTCTCTTTTTTCTTCTCTGGTTGACATTTAATGGTCACCTAGAACAAGTTGTATATATTTTGGATGTTGATTGAACAATGTTTGAAACACATATTTTACTCATTTGTATTTGTCATTTCTAAAAATATGTGATGGCTTGTAAGAATGGATATGTATGATGTGATATTTTATCTGCACAATTTTTGGAAATGAATCATTTGTCATGGAGAGATTGAGAATGGATATGTATGATGTGATATTTCAGCTATACAAAGTTTGGAAATGAATCATTTGTGATGGAGAGATTGAATGCGTATAGAAGAATGTACATTTATTGATGACATAATTGCAAAACAGGTGATACTTTATATACAACTATAGTGACAATTTTAAATTTCATTATTATAAACTTTTACTATAGCACCCAAAAAAATTCAGCAATTTAAAATTTTAAATAAATGGAAATAAATAATTTCCCGAATATATGAATGTTTAAAACATACGTTTCATTATCGTACGTCCAAGAACACATCGGAAAATTCCATAAAAATTATAAATCAACCCCAAACATTATCCTTAAATGTTCCACAAAGAAATTCGTGCAACGAAAAATCCAATTGGCCACGTATACGTCACAATATGACTAATTATCCAAATTAGGAAACTAAGTCGGAAGACTATTAACACGGAAATATAACACGATTATAAATTAAATAAACATGTTGGAGTGACTTCCAACATCATGTATTGATGACCCATTATTAGAATTGGGCAAATGGATCACTTTTGGCCCAAGAATTAAATGTAGCAAGAAAAATACAAGAAATTCGTAACCCTAATTGAGCTGAAAATAGAAGGAGGTATTTAGGGAAAATCCTAAGGCAATTAGCTTTCTTGGCAACCCAATTTCATGGCTAACCATGGAGGGAGGTTTCCTAAAGTCTCACACACACTATTGGGGTGAGAAATCATCAAAATATGGAAGGTGGAAAGACAAAACTGCACCTTTCCATTCCTTCACCCAATGGGAGTTCTAAAACACCCTAGATGCATATATACATGGCATGAAACCCTAGGGGACGAATTTACACATTGTTGGGGTTGTGGGAGGCTGTTCTTCAGCACCCAAGGAGGAGGAAATCACCCCAACATGGAGCTTTCTTCTCTGCTGCATTCTGCATCAACCTGTGCAGATAGCCCTTCTAGGAGTCGACCAAAGGTAAACTAAACCCTAACCAAACCTTGCAAGACTTATACCTTGGGAAATAGGGTCGAGTCTAGTTCCTAATCTCACTTGTTAGCCCAATTTTCATCCATAGGATCGAGAGTATTAAGTATCCTCCAACAAGTGGTCTGAACGAGGACTGTCTAGAGAACACGACTTCTTCAACCCAAAAGGTAGGTGATATCAGGCCAAATCTAATTAAATCTTATATCAATGTTTAGATCATTGAGTCTACTTTCATGTCCAAGTGATTTCATCAAATTTCATTGAGTACATCTCGAGTTTTAACCGTTTTGCCAAAGTCGCGCATGTTAATAAATTTTTATGTTCATGTTGATTTCTTGTGCATACCGAGGCCATTTTTAATGATTCCAAAATCGCAGTTCTCATCTATTCCATGTTCACAACAAGTTTCATGTTGACACTTTTGTCCCCAGAGCCCTAGATTAGAAGTTATAAGCGTTGCATAGATCGAGTGCATGTTTTCTGTGTTTTCGGGCAAGAACCCAAAACGCGACAGGACCAGGGGTCGCGTTTTGGCTTGCATGAACGTGACGTATGAGTCTGACACGTTCATGTAAATCACGACCATGCCCTACGTCGTGATTTTGAGCTCACCGTACGGTTCTGACGCCTCAAAATGTGCACTGCATGGTTTTCAGCGCCTACATGAAACACGACGTGGACCTCTGTCGCGATTCAGCCCGTTTTCCCGCCCAAGGTTTTTAGTCTATTTTTATATTAGTATTTTTAACGGATTTCATGAACGCGACGGGATATCCCTTCGCAATTCAAGCATAAAGGCGATGACAGTGGCCGTCGCGATTTGAGTTTTCACAGGTTAGGCTTGTTTTGACTATACATAGTGTTATTAAATGCGTCGACTGTGTCCAACATGAATTTCAAGGCCTACCCGAGACCTATTTTTATAGTCTTTAATGTTAGTCTTACATGATATGTTCTTAAGATGCATTTTATAGTCTGTCTATTGACTTAAAAGCCAGCAACCCATGATAAAGACATAACAATGTAAAGACTATTCTAAATGTTCATTAATGCTATGATCTACTCTTATAAACTATTGATTGAATCATCTCTTGTTCTAGATTGTTAACGTGATTAATTGCTATATTAAAATATTCCAAACCATGTTTAGTTAATTCCATAGTTCAATCTCATGTTAGCATGTTAATTGTTTTCCGCAGGCTTGGAACCGATGGATTGTAGATTGAGACACGTGTTCACTACACACTGTGGATGCCGCTTTTCGTTCCCCTTTTTAGTAGGGGTACCGAAGAAGAACGACCCACAAAGAGGATATGGGGTGAGATGAAAAACGTGATCGCCAAGTACGCGAGGGTATCGAATAGAGGATGCACGCGCGAAAGGGGTACGGGTAGAAGAATGAGTGTGTGCGTGGTGCGCGAAGGGCGCAAAATAAAAGGGTGATCGCGGATGTGACCTTTTGGAGCATAGGGAGATTGCGCGGGGATGTGGGTTCCTCTTCTTCTACGAGCACGGCCGGCCATGGTAGAAGGTGTTTTTCTCGTTTGATTACCCTGCAAAAATAAAGAATAAGGAGAAGAGAGGGATTAGCCGAATGTGCAGTATCAAATCTTAAATAAATGAAATGAAATAAATGACATGAGGAAAAACACACGTTGGGTGGTGGTTATTAAACCCCTAAAAATAGGTATGTGTGTGTGTGTATGCATGCATGTGTGTGTGGAAGAAAAGGAGTATAGGAGCCACGTGGGGGCCCGAAGGAGGTAAATGAAAAGAGCCACGTGGGGCCCGGGGGAGATGAAATGTAAATAAAGAAAGGGAGAAAGGGGAGGGGGTGCTTCCCCAAGCGTTGGATGGCACGGTGGCACTGCCGATTAGACAGATGGAGAGGGGGAAGAACGCTCTCGCCTCATTCTGGTTCGCGTGGACGATGGAGGGACGCCGGCTCTGGACTCCAAGGGATCGAATGGATGGCTTGAAGTAGAAGGTCCCCTTGGGCCGGAGGTCGAGGTGAGAATCGGGCAGGGCTTCGCCGTACTAAATGGACACCCCTTGAACAACTGACCCTCGGGTCTGTATTTATAGGCAATAGATCCTTGAATCGCGTTGGCTACAGCGGACGCGTCTCTGATTGGAGACGCGTCGGCTATGGCCGCCGCGATTAAGGAGCACCGCATTTCCTGCTTGATTTGACCATTGTAGGGTACGAGCTATGGTTGAGAATTGCGTCGGGGATGACCGCTGCGTTCTTGAAACCCGTTGACCTACCCCGTCGCGACTTCATTTTGGGCACGTGGGCCATAAATGCGATGACTTCCAAGGGTCTAGGGTTCAGGTACTGGACCTAATCACGTTGGCATGGACGGACGCGATTCAGAGATTTGCAAAGATTCCAAACATGGGTGCCCTCACGTGCGACGACTTTTGGGGCCTAGGGCCTAATCACATCGGTACGGTCCGACGCGTCTCGTATTTGAAATGCGTCGGGACAGCATGATGCGATAAAGTATTTCCATATTTTATTTATGAAAATCCTGCCAAAACTGACATTAGAATCGCGTTGCCTATAGCAGATGCGTTCATGAAGTGGCAATGGGCAGTTTCCATAAATAAAATAAGCAAATTCCTTGTTGCGTTGCAGAAGGCCATTGCGATAAGGACCATTTGGCCTAGTCACATTCAAGATACCCGGCGCGATAATGGGAATCAATGGAATTGCATCCACGGTGTCGGACGCGTTTCAGAACGCATCCCCCAGGCCCGTCGTGACTTCATGAATGCGCCCCGGAGACCCGTTGCGACTTCATGAACGCACCCCGAAGGCCCGTCGCGACTTGAAATGAATGCCCACAACCTCCAGCCAGCCTTGGAAATGAAGGGGAAGCACCGGGGAAGGATGGGTGAGATCCAAAAATATTGGGAAAACACTCTTGCAAGGCAATATGAGGGCCATTTGTGGCATTATGGTGCAATATGAAATTTGTCCGTAGTGGAGTCAAAATCGCGTGTCTACAGCTGCCACGCCTTGGCATCTACTTTGCGGGGGAGCGAAGCGGAGGGACACGAAGTGGAATGTAATGGAGTGAATGGAATGAAGCAGAGTGTAATGAAGTGAAAGAAATGAAGTATAGAGAAGTGGAGTGCAGCGGGAGCGGACTGAAAAGTAGACGCCAAGGTGAAAAATAGACACGCGTGACAATTGGTGACTGCCACCTGATGAGAGTCTGTCACCAACACCCAAGGAAGTCACCACCAGGGAGAAGACCAAAAGGAACAAATGTTTAGATTGGAAGAAAGTAAAGTGTGTGCACGAGGGGTATGACAGGAGGTGTGTACGTTGTACACGAAGAAAAGCGCCACGTGGGGCACGAAGGAGAGATCAACTTCCAGCGTAGGGGAAGTACCTAAGGACACAATCCGTTAGGTTGCACCATCGGGGGTGTCTGCCACTGCCTCAGGTGGATCTCTAGGAGTAAAGATGAAATGTAGGGGGATAAATCCAAACAAGAGTTCTTAAGGAAATCAGTCCGGAGGTGACAACAAAGGGAGTTGGGTACTTGACCCAGATTGGGGTATTTCAAATTGCTTTAGATTTGGAGCGAGAATGGCTCTCAAGTTGCGTTGGAAGAGTGGTTTCCACTGTGATTTCAATATGCATGTATGCTGGGCTAAAAGAAAAATAGGTTAAAAGGAGTAGGAAATAACCAAGGATAATATTGTCACGATGGCGTTGAGCTAGGACCGGAGTTTTATGCATGGGTCAGTCGTCCTAACGTGCCAAGCATAACGTCCTATCCGTGCGGCTAAGGATCCTCTGGGATAATCTTCATTTTTGATAAAGGGGAACTCAAATCCCAGATTCCTCAGAGCCACAAGGTCCTTGGTATGCTCTAGAGGTATAATTATAGTAAATGCAGATAACTTATGGTGAAGGCAGCAGTTGCAGCTTGATGTAGCGCCAGATGAGGTAACTCGAATTCTCTGCTCAAAACTCATTAGCCAAGAGATAACAAGCATTATGGAAAAAAGTATTATTCATTCATAGCATGGAGTATGTATAAAGTAGTCAACAACAGACATAGCTCACACAATTTGTTTGTTTAACCATGAGGATGAGTAATCTTTGGCCGAAGGAGTTTTGGAGTTCAGGATGGGAGGAACCCATGAAGGGGAAGAATTGCATCGATCTGACGCAGAAGGAGATGCAACGCTGGCCCTATGCAATACCATCATGAATTGTTTTGGATTTTTGAAAGATATTTGAATTTTTATGGATTTTGGAAAGTATTTGGATTTTTTGTGATTTTGGAAAGTATTTGGATTTTTTTGTGATTTTGGAAAGTATTTGGATTGTTGTTGATTTTGGAAAATATTTGAATTTTTGTGGGTTTTGGAAAATATTTGGATTTTTTTATATTTGGAAAATATTTGAATTTTTGTGGACTTTTTTTGAAATATTTGATTTTTTTGTAATTTTTTTGGGAATATTGCCATGCCATGGCGGCATTAGAGTTATAAAAATTGACTGACGAGGGGTCCTCATTACCTCCCGTGTCATTAAAGGATACCTAGAGTAGGGTGTGCATTCAAAGTGGTGCCCAGCAGCTGATTGCATGTGGTCAATAATGCCGCTATTAAAGCCATGCCTGAAAAGGCGACTAAGTCTGGCAGGGAGAAGGGAAGAAAATTTAGAGATGAGTTTTGCATGGATGTTCGAAGAGTTGGGTTTGACTTCCTTCCTTGGCACAGCCGTCAGGAGATTCAGTCTCATTTGGTTATTGGGGCTTTTGAACTTGATTGACTGATGACCATTGAATTGTAGGGACATGTGTTGGGGATATCCCGATCGGCAGCCCTCTCGTACACGACTCACACGTAGAGATCGGAGGAGAGATTGAAGAAGAACACCAGATTTTACGTGGTTCGGAGGCAACGCCTTCCTACGTCCACAGCCACAGTAGCGATTCCAATACTATGTTAGAATCATCACAGTACAACGAGAATCCACCCCACTTTATATACTGGGAGGTTAGGGTGCCATAATCAAGAATTACAAGGACAAAAATGCCCTTAACTCAGAAACATGAAGTCATCTGTCCTGGGGTGTGAGAAGTCGACTGCCTTGAGGACTTCAACTGCCTTGGGTCTTGGAGTCGACTGCCTTGAAGACTTCGACTCATTCTCTTCTGTAAGCCAAATTTAGCTTCTGGGGGTGCTGCCCCCGGAGATCCGCGACTCCGAAGTGGTCCACTTTGAGAGTTCAGGCTCCACACTCTAACAATCTCCCACTTGGAGTCTGAACTCCAAACAATAACAGGCATCTCAAAGTCTTGATCCTCCTCAATGCAGCAAAAGAAAAGCTGGCTGTGGCATCCCTCCATCAATCATTCATGGAGACCAATTGAAGCTTGGCACAACTTCAATTTCTCTCTTGTGACCACCTTGGTCAACATGTCTGCAGGATTTTCTGTCCCTCGTATCTTCTCAAGCAAAAGAGTACCATCTTCAATCAACCCATGGATGAAGTGATACTTCAGCTGTATATGCTTCGTCCGTGCATGGAAGATAGAATTCTTGGCAAGGTGAATTGCACTTTGACTGTCACAAAACAACACACTATTGTTTTGTTTCTTGCCCAATTCCTTCAGAAAATTTTTCAGCCACACCATCTCCTTGCAAGCTTCAGAGACAGCAACATACTCTGCTTCTGTGGTTGAAAGAGCAACAACTTTTTGAAGTTGTGAAATCCAGCTCACTGCAGTCCCACCCAAAGTGTACACATAACCAGTGGTGCTTCTTCTTGTGTCCAGATCACCACCAAGATCTGCATCAACAAAGCCTTGTAAAACGACATCACTTTATCTGAAACAAAGACATTTACCTGAAGTGCCTTTGAGAGTTCAGGCTCCAAACTCTAACAACATGCGTACGACCGGGTCCATTTGGATCTCCGCGGGGACTTTGCCACTCTTTGCCATGCCGTATTATAGTGATTGATTGATTTTGACTTTGCATGCATACGTCCAGGTCCATTTGGATCCCTGTGGGGACTTTGCCGCTCTGGGTTGGTTGCCTTGCCCAGACTACCTCTATTACTCATACTTCGGCCGAATAAGGGGAGAAACAGACATTTGTGCCTTTCAGGCATGGCTGTGACGTGACGGTGTCTTCCTAGAGCAATCGGCTTAGGGTGCCGCGAAATGTGTGAAGTGCCCATGCTAAGGGAAAACATGAATGACCCAGGAGAGAACTTTTGTAACGATCCTCTTTCTACCGGTATGGTTATACCAACCCACATCGATATAGAAAGCGTCGCCATAGTGGGACATTACCCAACACATTCAATCGACTGAGACGTACACAAATATGAACACATAACAGCGGAATAAAAGAACTGAATGTAAATTTATTATTCCATCATCCACATTTATCCACAGTCTATATAGTACAAGAAAGAACTAAAGTTCCCATAACTGAAATTTAAATCAAGTACATTGTCCACAACTTAAATACATGTCGTCCTTTATTACATACTTATGAAAATAAACTACAACGTCGATATTTCCATAAGATCTCCTACTCTCGCTCCGTGTCACTCCTGACTGTCTCCTCGGAAGAAGTAGAGATACCTGCACCTGTACGCCGAAGCAAGAGTGAGTCTAAAAGACTCAGCAAGTAGTTTCCAATCACATTAAACATACATACACCACATGGACACTTTACATTTAAACAAAATAACTAATACATGTAGCATGGATTAAACAATCTTTAAAGAAAATCAAAACATTTTACTTCTACAAGTTTATAATACATGGTCCATCCTTTTGTTTCTTTCACAATAAAGTAAACCTACCACATGCTTTCTACACATTCTTTAACATGCTATCTTAAGTCAACACTTGTTCCATTCACGCTACATTATAAAGATGACTTAAGCATGGTATTGCACATATTGGAAAAGATATTCCTAACATGGATTCTATGTACAATCGCACATTTATAACACATTTATAAACATGAATAGCTTGCTATTTTGATATAGATATAACACATTTATAAAATGATTCACAATTTCACATATTATCTCATTAGTTCACATTTTCACATGAACATTTACACACTTTACACATGCACATTTCACACATATATAAAAAATCACATTATTTTCATTACATGCCATAACACATAGTCCAAACCACCTCTGAGAAGGACACACACTTATCACATTCACACACATACTTATCACTTAGGCAATATAGTGATAGATCTTAGTTACTGTGCAGAACCGGGAGAAGCACTCTCCACGCTAACCAGTGGTACTAGTCCACCTCCAGAATTTTAATCCCAATGCCCATGGGACATCACACACATATGAACCTTCCCATAGGGACTTTATTATGGTACAGTTCCTCAGCCCTCTAAGGTAGCAGTGTCACCCATGGCACATTTACACATTTTTCCCATTTATAAACACACTCACTTTTGCATACCGTTCAACACATTAACTCCATATTCACATACATGTACATGGTTCAGGTTACCTAAGATGGTACTACTGTTTACAGAGTTAAACAGTTACAATTCAATCATAAATCATACTGTAATTATCTAATTTATCACTAATTACTCTAAATATGTTTTAACTAGCTATTTCAACATATAATAATCAAAGCAGTACCTACTGTTGTCCAATTCAGATGAAAATTTAACCACAAAATGTTTACAGGTTGCGCATCATGCATACCTAATTTCACATTTTCCAGAGTCATACACAATTTATGATAAATAAAACATGCATTGTACCTAATTTATAAAGTCATCAATTAAGCATGGTACATAGTGCCATATACATATTTATCTATTCTAAAATTCGTGACCAAAAGTCATGATATTATATACAATTTCTGAGAATTTATTTTACATCATACAATTTATTAGAGATTTAAAACTGATAATGCATGCTCTCTGATTTACAGTTTATAAAATATAACTATTTACAAAGATATTATAAAATTTCCAAACACTCATGGCATGAACTGATACCCATAAACAATGTACAGAAATTCTCTAACATATAAATTCCACATGGATCACACAATCAGTAACTTTCAAGGTTGGAAAAACTATCTCACATACATTTCAAAAAATTTAATAAATAGAATATTCAACAAAAATTCCACAAAATTTCACAACATCATCCACTCGAAATATTACATAGTACATAAAATTTACAGTATATCCTCATGCGTAGAAATCTAAAAAATAAATTATAAAGTGGCAAACACCACACTGTTCTTGCTTGACGAACTCAGCGACAAGGGTGTGGCCGCTTACCTGGTTGACGGCAACATAGGTGGCCGCTAACCTCGGATCTTAACGGCAGCAAAGGTTGCCGTTATGTTCCTGTCGGATGTCCAGTAATGTCATCGCCGGATCTCAGAGCTTAAAGTTCAGGTTTCACACAGAAGAGAACTAGGGTTTTTGACAAATGCCAAAAAGGTCAGATCTAGTTGGAGATGGGTATTTTTATAGGCTAAGGGTCGAATACGCAGTTAGGTAGGGTTTCCTGACCGTTGGGGGTCGGTTACCAAAACAGAGGCGACATTTTCGGATGCGTTTCCAGATTTGAAGACGCAACAGATCTGGGAGGTTAACGTCAACATCACTGGTCGCCAGTCTGGGGTTGGCGTCCATCGATGTGGCCGCTTACTGCCCATTAACGCCAACTCATGTTGACGCCAACAGGTCGTTTGGCCAGAACATAAAAACTGCAGAAACTACACTTACTCAATGCATATACATGGAATATACAATGTATACATTAGAAAATAATATCGTTCATGCCATGTAAATGAATAATATATATACAATAGATATACATATATATATATATATATATTTACAACAATACATCAAATAATTTATTTATATGCACATACATATATCTACACATACAAACATCTATTTCTTACTCAATCAAACTCCTATATAAGAGAGAAAAATTCTCAGGCCTTACACCCTCTCCCCCTTAAAGAAACTTCGTCCTCGAAGTTAGACCGATACTACTCAAACAACTGAGGATACTTCTTCTTCATTGCATCCTCAAGCTCCCAAGTAGCCTCCTCTCGCGAGAAGTTGCGCCATAGCACCTTCACCGACACAATGCTCTTGTTCCGGAGATGCTGAACCTTCCGTTCAAGAATAGCTACCGGTTGCTCTACATAAGATAGATCTGGCTAGATCTCCACTGGCTCGTGGCTAATAACATGAGATGGATCTCTAACATACCTCCTGTGCATAGATACTTGGAAAACAGGATGAACACTAGCTAACACTGAGGGTAAAGCTAGCTCATATGCCATGTTGCCCAATCGTCTGAGAATCTCATACGGGCCAATGAATCTAGGACTTAACTTACCATGCCTGCCAAATCTAACTATACCACGAGTAGGCGAAATCTTCAAGAAGACATGCTCACCTACCTCGAACTCTAAATCCTTCCTCATGTTGTCGGCATAGCCCTTCTGCCTATCCTGTGCCGCAACAAGCCTCTTCCTAATTAGCTAGACCTTATCCGTAGTCTCCTGAACTAGCTCCAGACCAATCAGCTGCCTATCGCCAGTCTCCTCCCACCATAAAGGAGATCTGCAAGGCCTACCATAAAATGCCTCAAATGGAGCCATACCAATGCTCGCATGGAAACTGTTGTTGTATGCGAACTCAACAAGAGGTAAATGGCGCTCCCAATCATCCTTCCAATCCAACACACACTCTCTCAACATATCCTCGAGCGTCTGGATAGTCCTCTCGGACTGTCCATCTGTCTGGGGATGGAACGCCGAACTGAGCTTCAGCTTAGAACCTAACGCATCCTAAAGACCCTTCCACAACCTCGAAGTAAATCTCGGATCTCGATCCAAAATGATCAACTTCGGCACACCATGCAATCTAATAATACTACTAACATACAACCTAGCTAAACTCTCAACCGACTGCTTCTTCTTCATAGGCAAGAAATGCGCAGTCTTCGAGAATCTATCTACTACTACCCAAATCGAGTCATTACCCCGCCTAGATCGTGGCAAACCCGAAACAAAATCCAAAGTGACAGCTTCCCACTTCCATACTGGGATCTCCATCTTCTGCAAAAGACCAGATGGTCGTTGCCGCTCGGCCTTCACTTGCTGGCATACTAAACATCTAGACACATACTCCGCTACATCCTTCATCATGCCTGACCACCAAAAAGATCTCTTCAAATCCTGGTACATCTTAGTGTTACCCGAATGAAAAGAGAATCTTGACCTATGAGCTTCTGCTAATACATGCTCACGGACATCTACAATATTGGGAACACAAACACGGTGATGGAATCTAATCACACCATCCTCATCATGAGCAATGCCTGCCTTGCCCACCAACTCTTGGAGTCTAGGGTCGGCTTTCTGTTGCTCGATCACCTCATCCAACACCAAAGACCTAATGGACAACTGAGCTATAAAAGCCTGACATAGAGATGTCTCTAACTCAGTCATCGCACACGCCGCATCCTCTAACATCTTCCAATCCTGCTGGAGTGATGACCTCTTCCTACTAAGGGCATCTGCTACAATATTCGCCTTTCCATGATGATACTGAAGATCGAAGTCATAGTCCTTCAGGAACTCAATCCATCTTCTCTGCCTAAGGTTTAATTCCTTTTGGGAGAAAAGACACTTCCTAGAAGATACTGTTCCCGCAGGTGTGTGCATAGACAAAGGGACTTCTAACTCCTCAGACTCTAATCCTGACTCTAAAGCTAACTGCCTAGAAAAACGCTCGGAGATGAACGAGTGAGTGGCACCCGTATCAAATAAAACTCGAGTGTGCACACCCATGAAAAGAACCGTACCTTCAGTAACATGCTCCGCCTGCTTGGCGTCCTCATGAGCTAACGCAAACACTCAAGCTGGGGCTCGAGGCCTTCCTGGTCTTCCTGTCGCTAGTGCTGCTGCTACTGCCGTTGCTGGAACTGGTGCTAGTCGCTGGACTCCCTGCTGAAGTCTAGGACAATCCTTGATCTTATGCTCGCTACTCCCACACTTCAAGCACTTCCCCGTCATCTTCCAACACTCCGTACCACCATGTGCCTTCCCGCAATGAGGATACTCCTTCTGGCCACTCAGGGAATGCTGAGAAGGTACCTGACGACTGTCAGTTGCCACTGGACGCTGCGGTGACTGATACGCCCCCTTCTTCTTCTCCTGCCTCTGGAATGGAGCTGGAGGCCTCTTCTGCGAAGCCTTCTTCTCCTCGAGATACTGCTCCATCTCTCCCTCCTACCGACAAGCCGCGCTAAGAGCCTCATCGAGGGTACGATGGTCAAATGCCACCAACCTCGTCCTCAGAGATGGCCTCAGACCCATCGCGAACTTCTTCGCCTTCGTGCGCTCATCAACCACAATATGAGGGGCATATTTCGATAGCTCGGCAAACCTGGCCTCGTACTCCAGTACGGTCATGGAGCCCTGAGTCAAGGAAAGGAACTCCTGCTCCATCTTGTCCTGGATGTGCTCGGGGACAAACTTGCCCGAAAGAGTCTCACGAACTCATCCCAAAACACCTCTACAGCACCGCCCTCGAACCGGGTACGTAGCAACGAGGACCACCACACATCGGTTCGCTCCTGCCAAAACATTCCATAAAGACCAATCCAGACAATTTAGGCTTAAAGAAATAAATACATAAATAATTTACACATACCTGTAGCATATAGGTGGCTAGCGTGACCCTGTCACCGTCAGCACACCTAATAGCTCGGAAGATCATCTTGTTGGCCCTTTATGTACGGCAGCAAGGTAACCTAGCTAGAGGGGGGGGGGGTGAATAGGTTTTTCTGAAATCTGAAATCAAAACGTGAACACTTAAAAGTTTGGTTAGTGTTAGTGTGATGAAGAGTGGCAGTGCAGAAGCAAAAGAACAATCACACAAAAGGACACAGGAGATTTATCCTGGTTCAGCCCTTCCCACATGGAAGTCCTACGTCCAGTCCCCAAGCAAACTCTTGGGATTTCACTAACTGAAGGTACAGTCCCCTTCAAGGACACTACAGCACCCTGGATACCCCACCAGATCTTCTTCTCTTTCCCGGGCAAGAAGGCAGCCCACTTCTTTTCTAGGCTCAGAAGCAAACCTACTTCTTTTACTGGTTCAGAAGTAAACCTCCTGGAACAAACCCCAGTACGGTTCTGCTAGACTTAAACCCCCAGCTAGGTCCTGTTGGTACAAACCCCAACAAGGTTCTGCTAGACACTAACCTCTAGCTAGGTTACACACTGTATACAGTCCTACAGCTGGACAGAAATCTTTCTTAGAAAAGAAAGATCAGACTGAGAGCTATTACAAGATGAACACTCAGGACTTAGCTCACAGTCACAGACTCTCCCCCAAGACTACAATGAGCACAGGGAGAATGGAAGAAAAGAAGGCTTGAAGGCGATGAAGACTTCTGCTTTGAAAGCTTCTGTAGATTTTTGGCTCGAGCTCTTCTCTCTTTCTCTGAGTGTTTGTGGAGTGAAGGTTCTTCTCACAGTTGTACACTCCTTGAAGGATTTTCAGGAAGGCTCCTATTTCTGTTCTTTAGCAATGCTCCATCTTTTATATGAGCAGCTTTAGAATAGATCCGTTGAAGAGATCCGTTGTATCTCTTCTAGTCGTTGCTGATATCTTGTCTTGATCTACCTTTGGTGGTCTTTGAGATCTGTGAGCATGGAGCAGTGTGTCAGCACAAAATAGTGTTTTCACGATGATAGTGCACTCTGCTGTATTTCTCTTAACATGCTAAAACTGATAGGTCAAATCTTTTTCTGACACTGCTTTGAATCAAGCATGCAGCTTTATCTGTCAGAAGATATTTGACTTTTCAATGAGCGCCAAAAACACTTTCAAAATATTCAAGAGAAATCTATGTGAATATGACTTATACAATCGTTGTTCATTTACAAGTAAATCGTTGCAAGTTTATGAACAAATCGATGTGAAAGACAAGTCGTTATGATCATTGAAGAAATCGTTGTGATCACTTAAGAAATCGTTATGGGAACGATTTCTTAACAAATTGTTGTGAAGACAAGTCGATGCGTTCACTTAAGAAATCGTTACGGTCTAAAGAAATCGTTGTGAGAACAAATCATTGTGCTCACTTAGCAAATCGTTATGGAATCGATTTCCTAGAAAATCGTTGCGCTTACAAAACAAATCGTTATACGATAAAATCGATGTTTCACTTAACGAATCGTTACACGATCAAATCGTTGTGTAACTTATGAAATCGTTGTTAGTGAAATCGATGTGGCACTTTTGAATAGAAATCGATGTATATTGAATGAACTTAGCATTTTAGTGCGCCATATTGCATCAATGTGAGACTCAGCATTTTGCTATGAGATTGATGCGACTCAGATGAAACAAAATATTCAATAGTATTTAATCAACAAAGATATATATGAAATCATCATAAGTTTTGTTATCACCAAAATATAAGGACAACCATAAAGTGGTTCAACACTTCTCGATCTCCCTCAGCCAGCTCTCTACCAACAACAGATCGCTCTCCCCCTTAAAAGAGGGTGGAGCCATCCTCTTAAACCGTTCCATAATGGAGGGTCCACCATGGTCCTGAGCCTGCTACAGCAACCAACATAAGCCACACATATACAATATAACAATTTAACAAACATGCAAGTTAATGGATCAAACTACTCTATTTACTATTCTAACCTGAGCCTCCAGCTGAGCCTAGAGTGCAGCCTGGGAATGGGCCTCTGTCTGCATAGCCTAAACTAGACCTTGCATGAACACTCCATAGTCCACTGGTGGCGGTGGAGGAAGCACAGGACCCCTGAGGTGCTAAGGCTTGCTGCTCACCTTGATCCTCACGCCTAGGCTCAACTCTCTCCTCTCTTCTCTGCTCACCCTTACGAGCAGAAACACCACCACGCCTACCACGCGAAGCCATATCCTGTAAAATGATTTAATCCATTTAGAAACTTCACTATGTAATTCCTAACTATCTTCATAGCTATGTGGACAATCTATAGAGACTTAGCATATAATGAAGATGATGACATATGTATATTTATGTACAATCACAACTTGTTTCTCTGATACCAATCTCTGTAACGACCCTCTTTATACCGGTACGGTTATACCAACCAACATCAATATAGAAAGCGTCGCCACAGTGGGACATTTACCCAACACATTCAATAGGCTGAGACGTACACAAATATGAACACATAACAGCGGAATAAAAGAACTGAATGTAAATTTATTATTCCATCATCCACATTTATCCACAGTCTATATAGTACAAGAAAGAACTAAAGTTCTTATAACTGAAATTTAAATCAAATACATTCTCCACAACTTAAATACATGTCGTCCTTTATTACATACTTATGAAAATAAACTACAACGCCGATATTTCCACAAGATATCCTGCTCTCGCTCCGAGTCACTCCTGACTGTCTCCTCGAAAGAAGTAGAGATACCTGCACCTGTATGCCGAAGCAAGAGTGAGTCTAAAAGACTGAGAAAGTAGTTTCCATTCACATTAAACATACATACACCACATGGACACTTTACATTTAAACAAAATAACTAATACATGTAGCATGGATTAAACAATCTTTTAAGAAAACCCAAACATTTTACTTCTACAAGTTTATAATACATGGTACATCCTTATGTTTCTTTCACAATAAAGTAAACCTACCACATGCTTTCTACACATTCTTTAACATGCTATCTTAAGTCAACACTTGTTCCATTCATACTACATTATAAAGATGAGTTAAGCATGGTATTGCACATATTGGAAAAGATATTCCTAACATGGATTCTATGTACAATCGCACATTTATAACACATTTATAAACATGAATAGCTTGCTGTTTTGATATGGATATAACACATTTATAAATTGGTTCACAATTTCACATATTATGTCATTAGTTCACATTTTCACATGATTATTTACACACTTTACACATGAACATTTCACATATATATACAAAATCACATTATTTTCATTACATGGTGTGACACATAGTCCAAAGCACCTCTTAGAAGGACACACACGTATCACATTCACACACATACCTATCACCTAGCCAATATAGTGATAGATCTTAGTTACTGCACAGAACTGGGAGAAACACTCTCCACCCTAACCAGTGGTACTTGTCCACCTCCAGGATTTTAATCCCAATGCCCATGGGACATCACACACATATGAACCTTCCCGTAGGGACTTTACTACGGTACAATTCCTCAGCCTAGTAAGGTAGCTGTGTCACCCATGGCACATTTACACATTTTTCCCATTTATAAACACACGCACTTTTGAATAGCACTTAACACATTAACTCCATATTCACATACATGTACATGGTTCAGGTTACCTAACATGGTACTACTGTTTACAGAGTTATACAATTACAATTCAATCATAAATCATACTGTAATTATCTAATTTATCACTAATTACACTAAACATGTTTTAACTAGCTATTTCAACATATAATAATCAAATCAGTACCTACTGTTGTCCAATTCACATGAAACTTTAACCATAGACTACAGGTTACACATCATGCATACCTAATTTCACATTTTTTGGAGTCATACACAATTTATGATAAATAAAACATGCATTCTGCCTAATTTATGAAGTCATCAATTAAGCATGGTACACAGTGCCATATACATATTTATCTATTCTAAAATTCGTGACCAACAGTCATGATATTACATATAATTTCTGAGAATTTATTTTACATCATACAATTTATTAGAGATTTAAAACTGATAATGCATGCTGTCTGATTTACAGTTTAGATAATATAACTATTTACACAGATATCAAAAAATTTCCAAACACTCATGGCATGAACTGATACCCATAAACATTGTACAAAAATTCTCTAACATCTAAATTCCACATGGATCACACAATCAGTAACTTTAAAGGTTGGAAAACCTGTCTCACATACATTTCTGAAATTTTAATAAATAAAATATTTAACAAAAATTCTACAAAATTTCACAGCATCATCCACTCGAAATATTACATAGTATATAAAAGGGCAAATTAATTAGAAGTCCCTGACTGTAATAGGGAGGTCCTTACTGTAACATGGCTTAACATATACTGTAACAGGTGATAACACTAACTGTAATGAGTTACAGTTCTGTTAGGGACTAATAAATAAGTCAAAAATCTGATAGGGACTCCTAATTAATTTACCCTATATAAAATTTTCTGTATATCCTCATGTGCAGAAATCCGAAAAATAAATTATAAAGGGGCAAACAACACACTGTTCTTGCTTGAAGAACTCAACGGGAACGGTGTGGCCGCTTACCTGGTTGACGGCAACATAGGTGGCCGCTAACCTCGGATCTTAACGGCAGCAAAGGTTGCCAATAAGTTTCTATCTGTGCAAAACACAGACTGAACTCCAAAAATTCGATAGAAAGGGGTTTCTAGGACACGAATAAATGTCGTAAAAATGCCTGAGACCTACGAGACGTATGTATGGACAATGGGTATGGGTTACTTGCCTTCAGAAAAATCTGCAAATGAAGGATTAAGTCGGAGAAGCTCTCCTCAGCCTGAGCGAAAGAGCCTCCAAATTCGGGTTCTGTGTTGATCCTTCAAGCACACCGTAGTCGGGGAAGTCTTCCTCGATGCTTAGACTCCCTCCCAGTCGTCGAAGAATGCCAGATGAAGTCTCCAATTGCCGGATCTCAGAGCTTAAAGTTCAGGTTTCACACTGAAGAGAACTAGGGTTTTTGACAAATGCCAAAAAGGTCAGATCTGGTCGGAGATGGGTATTTTTATAAGCTAAGGGTCGGATACGCATTTAGGTAGGGTTTCCTGACCGTTGGGGGTCGGTAACCAAAACAGAGGCGACATTTCAGGAGGCGTTTCTGGATTTGAAGATGCAACAGATCTAGGAGATTAACGTCAACATCACTGGTCGCCGGTCTGGGGTTGGCGTCCATCAATGTGGCCGCTTACTCCCATTAACGTCAGCTCATGTTGACGCCAACAGGTCGTTTGGCCAGAACTTAAAAACTGCAGAAACTACACTTACTCAATGCATATACATGGAATATACAATGTATACATTAGAAAATGAATACCATTCATGCCATGTAAATAAATAATATATATACAATAGATATACATATATATATATATATATTTACAACAATACATCAAATAGTTTATTTATATACACATACATATATCTACACATACAAACATCTATTTCTTACTCAATCAAATTCCTATATAAGAGAGAAAAATTATAGGGCCTTACAACTTTGGACTCCTCGCTCAGAATCCTCATAACAGGAATGCTGCGATAGCATAGCAATGTTGGATATTCATCTTTTTTTATGATTTTTGACACTGATAAATATAGTAAGAGTTTGGAAGATAAGAGAAGGACGATGCCCCGTTGGGGCTATACTCAGAGGTCTAGAAGAATTTGCAATTTTATTCAGAAATTAAAGGGTTACATGGGGACTGAAGCCCCGAAAGAGGGTAAAGAGAGGACGAATGCCCTGCGTCGGGGCGAGACTCAGAGACTATGAAGAATGTATATAATTATTTGAAAATTAAAAAGATACATGGGGATTGAAGCCCCGAAAACAATGAGAGAAAGGTCGGATGACCTGATTGAGGGTGGAGAGGAGAGAATTGCGGAAAGAATTTGGAGACTCCGGCGGGGCCTGAGGGACTTGGAGAAGAAGGAGGGCACGGTGCCCAGTAAGGGGAAAAGAATCCAGATGGTCCGGAGGAGGGAAAATAAAAAGCGGGCCACGAGGGGCCAAATAGGGAGGTGCGCCGCGTGGGCGCAGGGAGGAAAGGTATCGCAAGGGGCACAAGAGGGAGATGTGCCTCATGGGGCACAAGAAGGAGTTGTGCCTCGTAGGGCACGGGAAGGAGATGTGTCTCGTGGGGCACTGGAAGGAGATGTGCCTCGTAGGGAACAGGAAGGAGATATGCCACGTGGGGCACGGAGGGGAGAGTAAGGATTATAAAAAGGGGCACGATGCCCGGTGCAAGAGAAAAAAAGATGAAAATAAAATGCCTCCCATGGGGAGGGAATGTGGAGAACCCATGGGAAGGTGTTGAGAAGCACAATAGATGATTGAAAAGAAAATGGAAAAGATGGAGGCCCCCTGGTCTTTCGCCTTGCCCGGCTTCGGCAGTTCCGCTTGGGAATTGGCCTTTTAACCCTCAGGTATTTCCTCACAAAATGTTCCCAGTGGGCGGATTGTCTTGTCTTCTCGCACAATTTGAACGGCTCTCAATGATTGGATTGTTGGCTTCCATCGGAGTTTCAACAAATAACGGTAACTCCCTTGGAACGTAGTTCGGTGAGAAGGTGGGGAGTTCCACTGGTGGAGTTGGAAGCAACAGTAAGGGGATCGTGCCCAAAGATTGTATAGCGTGTGATATGAAAAGGGGCACGTCCCCTTGAGCAATTGATTGTGCCAAGGATTTAGCTCTGTTATGTGTAAGCACAAGTTCTATGGTTGACCACTTCGCTGAAGTGGGAAGGTTCACAACAATTGTGTGAGGGGTCATGAGAGCTTGGAGGAAGAGATTCCCTATGAGTACTTTGAATGAAGCACAGTTGGCAACTTGAATGATTGGCATTTTTTTAGAAGGCCTCTTGACGGCCATGATTGGAGGGGAGGACTTCCGCTCGGTAAATGTGCTTGGTACGGAAACAATGACCGGCATGCAAGGAATGTATTCTTAGATTTTGAAAAGCATGCCCGGTCTCGGGGCTTCCTTCTGCTGACTCGGCTTGTTGCTCCTTAAAAACTTGCACCCGCTCCGTTGGATGGGGGTGGATGTGGGGGTAGTGGGAGGTTGTATGGCCTATGGAGGTGTAATGGGTATGATGGCAAGGGTTTGCTCGGGCTCGGTTGCCAATGGTGTTGGTATAATGGGAGGTGTAATGGTTGGTGTTATGGTTGGTGGAGGCTTAATTATGGAAGGTTTGGTGAAAATAGGTGGTAATGTGGGAGGAGTAGGTAAATGGCGTACGAACATGACCTCGGAAGGTTCATCGTCTTAGCACCAAGTGGTTTCGCACATAGGTTGGGCATTAGCAACTTCAGCCTGAGCAACAGGCTATGATGAAGGTGTAGGTTATTGTGGGGGTAGTGGCTGTTGTGGTGGAGGTACGAAAGCTGGCATGGGCGCCGGAGCAGGTGCAACGTAGGGCATTAGAGCTTCTTCACGCACGGGGGCATCGTAGGGCCAAGTTGGAGGTTGTTGGGTCCGAGGAGGATGAATCAGTGGATGCCTGGGTGGAGATATGTTGTGGTAAATGGGGGTTTGTGGAGGGGCATATGATGTGGATGTTTTATAGTGGTGAGGAGGATGGTGGATGGCATCCACTGATCCATTTTTTCTCGGATTAATTTGATGGAAAAGATCTACGATCTGGCAGTCCATTAAATGTGTTTGAATGTAACGTCTTCGCTCGTACAGCTCTTCCATCGTCTCGATTTGGTTCATGGCCTGGATGTGCTTGAACCTCGGAGTGGAGTTGGAAATAATGACTTTGATTTGCTCCGACTCTGAGAGCTCATGCTGCAAGCGGGTGGCCATTGACCTCTAATGGTCAGCAAATTGTACAAGTTCCTCGTTGGCCCTCATCGTCTCGGATGCTAGATCAGTGATAGAGAGATAGGGGCTAACACGGTCTTTGTACCTCTGAAGGAATTTTTTATGAAGGGGGCGGAAATCTCCTGCCTCACTTGGCTCTAGGGAGTAGAACCATTCGAGTGCAGTGTCGTCAAGAGATTTTCTAAATAAATATGCCAAGGTGATTGGGTCTCGTTGCCAACGAGAAGACTCATAGAGGAATTCCTTGACATGAAGGTAGGGATTACCCATGCCATTGTACATTCGATACATTGGCATCTCCGAAGGATGAATATAAATTTGAGGGAGAGCCGGCATGGCGGCGACGGGGTCACCCATGGGATTGGAAAGCTGATTTATTTGATTCTCCAAATTGTTCAATATCTGGAGAAGAGCATTTTGGAGTGGAGTGGGTTGCTGCTGGGCATATGAGGGAGTATATGGGGGTAGCCTTGAGTTAATGGGTCCTCCCAAGGGGTGGTCTGTACAGATCGGAGCACGGGAGTGCAAATGGCCAGGGGGCCAAGATGATGAAGAATGTACAGGGGTACGTGGTGAAGTCGCCGGAATATACAAAGGCGGGTGCCTAGGAGAAGGAGAGGGAGGCGGAGTCACACCCTCAACTAAAGATTGTATGAGATTAAGTTGTTGAGGTGTGAGTTGATCGATTGCATGCAGGACATTCTGCACAGTGAAATCATGGCGGGGGGAAGGCTCTCGCTGGGTTTTGATTGGAGTGATGTGTGAAGGGACATCAAATTGGTTAGTGCGTGGTGTGCGCACATAACCATAGGATGTGGAAAGTTGTCCCTCATGGTGGTGAAATGAACGGACATGGGATTGGAAAGATTGGCCATCTGAATTATCCATATAATTAAATCCAGCATTGTATTGGTCCATTTTAACAAGGCAAGCAATGAAACAGGTTGAATAAAGATTAATCAATCGATAATTATTCAATCAAGTTATGATGCTTAGCGTTTACTTTTAGGAGTCCCACAATTAATTAATGCATTGAATGAGCATGTGTCACTCCAGGTGAGATCCTAGTTGGGTAGAGTATGAATACTTTGGGGTGCAACTAGAATCACCTCTCACCACACAATGGGATAGCTAACCCGGGTCAACAGAGGGGTACAACCAGCTCGGTCTGCCGTGAGGGAATCCACGGGGTACGGAGACTTATGGTGTTCCGGGAGAAAGTTCGCTAGTCCAAAGGGACGGAATGCCCAATGGAGAGCTTGCCTTCACCGGAAGGGTGTGTGTAGCCTAGGATATGAGGGAAGGAGGTCTCTCGACCGATGCATTATGCCCTGTATGCAGAAGTTTATAGAAAAAATGACAAAGGGGGGCGCATTTCTGTCAGTAGTTTGAATCACGTCGAGTACAGTCGCCGCGACTCAAACTGAATCGCGTCCAGTCACCTGGACGCGGATCTAAAAGCCCCAGAAGGCTGCTAGAGCCGCGCCTGGTCCTTGTGGATGGACTGTCAGACAGAAACGTGTCGGCCTTTGCCGTCGCGATAGAAAACAGTGACGCGTCGGCCTTAGCCGCCGTGACACGAAGATAGTAACGCGTCGGCTTTAGTCGCCGCGACAACAAAGTGAAACGGGTCCGGGGAAGTGGACGCATTATAAACACATCCTCTGTGTTGGACGCGACTTCAGAAAACCACCAGAGAACAACAAAAAAGCAAGAAAGCAGGATAGATGTATATAAAAAAAATAAACGAAAAATAAAATCAAACACACAGCATGCTTGCACGGTATAAAGCAACTATAAAAGAAGGACAGTGCCATGTGGGGCACGATGGAGAGGGGTAATCAAAAGGAAAATGCAAAAAGAGGTCCCACCGTGATCGCCAACTTGTGGACGCCGCTTTTCGTTCCCCTTTTTAGTAGGGGTACCAAAGAAGAACGGCCCACAAAGAGGGATATGGGGTGAGATGAAAAACGTGATTGCCAGGTACGGGAGGGGACCGAATGGAGGATGCACGCGGGAAAGGGGTGCGGGTGGAAGAATGAGTGTGTGCGTAGTGCGCGAAGGGCACAAAATAAAAGGGTGATTGCGGATGTTACCTTTTGGAGCGTGGGGATGTGGGTTCCTCTTCTTCTATGAGCATGACCGGCCGTGGTAGATGGTGTTTTCCTCGATTGATTACCCTGCAAAAATAAAGAATAAGGAGAAGAGTGGGATTAGCTGAATGTGCAGTATCAAATCCTAAATAAATGAAATGAAATAAATGACATGGGGAAGAACACACCTTGGGTGGTGGCTTTTAAACCCCTAAAAATAGGTATGTGTGTGTGTGTATGCATGCTTGTGTGTGTGTAAGAAAAGGAGTATAGGAGCCACGTGGGGGCCCGGAGGAGGTAAATGAAAAGAGCCACGTGGGGCCCGGGGGAGATGAAATTTAAATAAAGAAAGGGAGAAAGGGGAGGGGGTGCTTCCCCAAGCATTGGATAGCACGGCGGCGCTGCCGATTGGACGGATGGAGAGGGGGAAAAATGCTCCCGCCTCGTTCCGGTTCGCGTGGACGACAGAGGGATGCCGGCTCCAGGGGATCGAATGGATGGCTTGAAGTAGAAGGTCCCCTTGGGCCAGAGGTCGAGGCAAGAATCGGGCAGGGCTTCGCCGTACTGAATGGACCCCCCCCCCCCCCCCCCCCCCCGCTTGAACAACTGACCCTCGGGTCTATATTTTTAGGCAACATATCCTTGAATCGTATCGCCAACAGCAGACTCGTCGGCTACGGTCGCCGCGATTAAGGAGCGCCACATTTCCCGCTTGATTTGACCATTGTAGGGTACGGGCTATGGTTGAGAATCGCTTCGGGGACGACCGCCGCGTTCTCAAAACGCATCGGCCTACCCCGCCGCGACATCATTTTGGGCACGTGAGCCATAAATGCGACGACTTCTGGGGGTCTAGGGTTTAGGTACAGGACCTAATCGCGTTGGCACGGACAGATGCGATTCAATGATTCGTAATGATTCCAGACATGGGCGCCCTCACGTGCGACGACTCTTGGGGCCTTGGTCCTAATCGCGTTGGTACAGTCCCACGCGTCTCAGATTTGAAATGCGTCGGGACGGCACGACGCGATAAAGTATTTCCATATTTTATTTATGAAAATCCTACAAAAATCGACATTAGAATCGATTCGCCTATTGCAGACACGTTCATGAAGTGGCAATGGGCAGTTTCTGTAAATAAAATAAGCAAATTCCTTGTCGCATCACAGAAGGCCGTCGCGATAAGGACCATTTGGCCTAGCCGCGTCCAAGATGCCCGGTGCGATAACGGGAATCAATGGAATCGCGTCTACGGTGCCGGACGCGTTTTAGAATGCGGCCCCCAGGCCTGTCATGACTTCATGAATGCACCCCGGAGACCCGTCGCGACTTCATGAACGTGCCGCGAAGGCCCGTCGCGACTTGAAATGAATGCCCACGACCTCCGGCCAGCCTTGGAAAGGAAGGGGAAGCACCAGGGAAGGATGGGTGAGATCCAAAAATATTGGGAAAACACTCTTGCAAGGCAATATGAGGGCCATTTGTGGCATTATGGCGCAATATGAAATTTGCCCGTGGTGGAGTCAAAATCGCATGTCCACACACACTTGCACTCATAGGAAGCCCTTTCTTGGGGGATTGAAAACTCACGGTCGGTCATTCCGTATCGGCAGTCTAGTGATCTTTCTCTTAAGACCTCCGTAATTCTCCGTACTTCATAGATTCCCTCATAGAGACCGAGTTGGATGTACCATTGAAGTTCCCTAGAGATAGCGTGCACTTCCTCTCTCATCTTGTTCTCGTGAGTGTGATTTATAATCTAGACATAAGCCATTAATGTAAAAGAGTGAACTAAAGTATAAATTGTGCCGTTATGCTGTCGAAATTATCTCTTGACTATTGTTATCATGAAATCATGTTCACCATACTTGCTACTTGTTCTCATCATCATTATGAACATGACATTACACATGCTTACATCTTGAAACTCTTATTGGCCATTAATGACTGTGGGTATCTACATTTAAAAATTAAGTGAGATGCTGACTGGGCACGATGAGTGTCAAAGGGCTCCAGTCTAGCCCCAATGACAGAAAGTCATAAATATACTGTTAACCATGGGGTATAATGATTACTGGCATTGCATCTGTGTTGGGAAATAGTGTCATGTTGACTGCTAGATACAATATCCATATACATGCGTCCTAGTGTGCATTTCAAGGTGGATCTTTCCTTGGTCTACATTAGTGTCTTTGTGCCTGATTAGTGTTACATGATCGTGCTCGTGCTCGTGCTTGCTTGCTTGCGTGATATGGCCATCCTGTAATTATTGCAATTTAAGTGATATCTTGTGTGCTTGTTACATGCCACACTATTGATAATATCTTGCTCGTTATATCGTTCTAGATCTTGCTCTATCATGATCACTCTATCTAGCTTGTTCATCTATCATGTTTTAATGAGTTTTATTCGTACATGCATATCCTGATCATCGTGCTTACCTAGTTCTAAATTGCTAATCACTTATATCATTGCCCGCACATTGAGATATAAATCTTACTGGACTAGTTTGCTCATTCCCTACTTTTAACCATTCTAGGTGACTATGAAGCACATGAAGAGGAACAAGTCGAGGATGGGGATGCGTCCGAGTGATGAGCGTCCCAATATGAGAGTCTATTACTAGTTAATATTTGAGTGTTAGATTCATGTAGTAGGAAGTGAGGATCTATGTACTTTTCCTTTTATTAAGTCTTAGTCCTGTATTAGTTCCCTTTGAAACAATGAGTTAACCATGGTATACAATTTCAATTGAGTTCAATATTTGGGCCCTATTATGATGTTGTGTTGTTACACATTTAGTGCGTGCTAGTTAGAGGCTTATTTGCCGAATGTTCATGTCTCGTAATATCAATTCGAATTATCTGAATTAATATCTGCTACGTAATTCTCGAGACGAGACAGTTTAGTGTTATCAGAGCCTAGGAAAACTAAATAGGATATATTTCTCAGGATTAAGAGATACCTATAGAACCTAGGTCATGGAAATTAAATATAGTACCTGGTGGGAATGGGTAGAGACTGGGAATATGATAGAATGAACAAAACACTCCTACCCATCGACTCTCATAATGTATCTAGAGACATTAATTGGTTTCTATCCTTTACTCAGGAACCTCATAACTTTCTCATTCAACTGCAATGGCTCGCAATCAGTGGCAAGCTATGAAAGAAACAGTAGCTGGATTGGCTCAAGCTTTACAGAATGTGGTTCAGGCTGGTAATCATGCTGTCGCGGCTAGAAATGGAGCTGGTGATCTACACCGCAACTTTAGGAGTTTGAACCCACCTCGTTTCTCAGGATTCCCTGATCCAGACAAAGCGGAGAATTGGCAGAAGGAAATAGAAAGAATTTTCCAAGTTATGCAATGCACCAATAGGGAGAAGTTGGTATTGGCCACTTTTCAATTTACTAACGATGCCCGAGCATGGTGGAAGGCCACATCGGCCCGTCTGCCTAATGTAGCTGAATTGGAGTGGGCCATATTGCTGGAGATATTTCAGGGAAAGTATTTCTCTAAAAGAGTTAAGGAAAAGAAGGCAGCAGAGTTTGCAGCATTGAAACAAAAGAGAATGTCTGTAGCTGAGTATGAAGCTCAGTTCACTCGCCTGGCGATGTATGCCCCACATCTGGTGGGCACGAAAGGTTGAAGGCCAACTGTTTCATGGGTGGGCTCAGGCCCATGTACATCAAGAAGCTCGGACCTCACAACATTCAAACCTACACTAAGATGGTCCAAAGAGCCCAGCTGGTAGAAGACACTATGGCCAAAGTTGAAAGCATGAGAGGAAAGGACAACTCTAAGCCAGTCTTCGTCAAGAAGGGGGCACCTAATACTGCTCCAACTTTCCGTAACAACAACAACAACAACTTTAATAACAATAACAAGAGGCCGAATGTTGGAAGAGACTATGCTATCAACAAGAAGGTCAAAATGGAAGGTAGGCAGTTAGCTGAGAATTGCAAATTTTGCGATAAACCAAGGCACCGAGCTGAAGTATGCTGGAAGAAGCTTGGAGCGTGCTTGAAATGTGGTGGTCGTGACCACCAAATTCCTAGTTGTCCTATACTGATGGACCAGCCAGGAAAAGCCCAGAATGTACCACGACGTCAGGGACGCCTTAATGATATCGTAGAAGCTGACCTACTCGAGGAAGGGGGTATAGTGGAAGGTACCATTTCCATACACTCTCAACCTACTTTTGTGCTTATTGATACTCGAGCTGCATATTCATTTATTTCCACCACATTTGCTGCAACTCTACCTATCAAACTTGTACCTTTGAAATCCAAGATCACTGTGACCTCTCCCCTTGGCTCCGAATCTAAACTCACCCACTACTTGCCAAAATGTGAAACTATAATTGGAGGACACAATCAGCCTGCCGACCTCATTTGTTTAGATATTTTGTTGTGGTGTTCATTGATGGCATCCTCATTTACTCCAAGTCTAAAGAAGAACATGAAGAACACTTGAAGGTTGCTCTACAAGTGCTTAGAGATAATCAACTCTATGCAAAACTTAGTAAGTGTGAATTCTGGATGGAAGAAGTGTCTTTCCTTGGCCACATCATATCCAAGGAGGGAATCTCTATAGATCCATCTAAGGTAGAGACGGTAAAGAACTGGGCAAGGCCGACAACTATGTCAAAGATCAGGAGCTTTCTGGGTTTAGCTGGTTATTATCGCCGTTTCATCAAAGATTTTTCAAAGATAGTTGTACCATTGACCAGGCTTACCAGGAAGGAAAATCAATTTGCATGGACTGCCAAATGTAAGGAAAGCTTCAAGGCATTGAAAGAGCACTTCACCTCAGCACCTGTACTGACATTGCCAATGACTGGGGGTAGTTTTGAAGTATACACAGATGCATCCGGGATCGGCCTAGGCTGTATGCTGATGCAAAATGGGAAAGTCATATGCTACGCGTCCAGACAATTAAAGAAGCACGAGGACAATTATCCTGTATAAGATCTGGAGCTTGCTGCTATAGTCTTCGCCTTAAAGATATGGCATCATGATCTATATGGTGAGAAGTTCATTGTGTTTTCTGACCATAAAAGCTTGATGTTTTTATTTTCTCAGTAGGAATCGAACATGAGACTACGGAGGTTGTTGGAGTATCTCAAAGACTTCGACTTCACTATCCAATACCATCCAGGTAAAGCAAATGCTGTGGCAGATGCTCTAAGTAGAAAGCCAATGATCACATGTGTTGGGTTCTCACATTCTAATTAATCAATACAACATGTTTTTGATGATGAACATTGATGTGCAATGATGTACAATGCAAGCAAGTGATAAACATTGTGAATTGAGTTTTAAATGAATGAGATCTTCAAACAATAACTTGTCATAACAACTTGGTACAATGCTTGATTTTATGTTCATAATATCTCATTAATTATGTTTACTTTTGTAGGAGATATACCATGTAAGACATGTGCCAAAAACAAGCTTGAAAGATCAAGTAAAAGTCAAAAGACAAGGTACCTGTCAACAGCAAGCAAGGACATGTCGACAGATACAAACAGTCAGAAAGCAGCCAGTTCTGCCAAGGCATTGCCTGTCGACAGCAGGAGTGACCCTGTCGACAGATGCAACCAGTCCGAAGATCAAAAGCTCAGGAAGGTCTGCGCCTATCGATAGCAACAGAGCACCTGTCGACAGATGCACACAGTCAGAGCCTTCAGCCTTCTGATTCTTCAAAAGCTGTCTTCGCCTGTCGACAGCAGATGCAAGACCTGTCGACAGACAAGCGGAAAACATATTACGAGAAGTTTTGCAAGTTGCCAAACTTAGTGTTTCTATGGAGTACGACTCTCCATATGGTAACACTCATATATAAGCAACCTTTTGCAACAAATCTCGTACACAAGCAGCCTCCAAGCAAAAACCCTAAAGAGTTCTCACAAGAAGCCTTGTTCTGCTGCTCTGCTTCAACCTACGGCCCAGAACCAAGAATGGAAGATTCTTGCAGCGGAAGGTGAAGTCCGAACGTCTTGGATTCAAGCATCTACATCAACATCTGATCTCAAAGTCGAAGCTTGGACTCCAGGAGGACGTTCAGAGAAGAGTTTGCTTATTGGATTTGTTCTTCAACTCTCAAACCCTTCCCTGTTCTTTCTATTCCATACTTGTGTGTGTGTGTGGTGTTTCAAGCGGTTGTTGTGCTTGATACACGTGTGTGTGTATTAATCTGATCGTGGGTTCACATAGATAAACACGTGTGTGAGTTGTAGTTCGTGAACTAGCTCATAAGCTGGTGATTCTGCATGTGTGTGTGGCCCGTGGATGTAGGATACACGAGTTGTGTACTCCGAACCACGTAAAATCTACGTGTCTCATGGTTTGCACGAATTTGCATTAGATGTTTGGTAGGCACGACACATTGATACACATTTGAGTACTTGCTTATTCATCTATCAATCACTCACACACATCCACACATAGTCTCATCCTTGCTAACACTTTAATTGTCTGTGCTATTGTAAAAAGAGGGCGTTAAGCTTTTAAATTGTCCGTAATCTATTCAACCCCCCTTCTAGATTACCATTTAGGGAATTCCGCATCTCTTCAATTGGTATCAGAGCCGAGTTTCTCTGATTTACTGCTTTATCTGGTTGATCCTACGATCAGGAGATTCACGGTCAAATGGAATCTAACAAGGGGTATATGGCCGAGGGACACTCAGTGACCAGGCCACCCTTCTTTGATGGCACTGACTATCCATATTGGAAAAATCAGATGCAGGTTTTTCTCCACGCACAAAATTTCGAACTATGGAAAATAGTCAAAAAGGGAGCATACGAACTGCCTCAGGACGAGGACACCTGGACCAAGGACCAGATCGCCAAGGGGACACTCAACTGGAGCGCCCTCAATATGATGCAGTGTGCGGTCCATCCGAAGGAGTACTCAAGAGTCTCCACATGCACCTCAGCTAAGGAGATGTGGGACAAGCTTGAGCTCATCTATGAAGGTACGTCCGAGGTAAGAGAATCAAAGGTAAGCATGCTGGTTTCAGAATATGAAATGTTCAAAATGAATCATGATGAAACCATTTCAGACATGTTTGCTAGATTCATGATAATCATAAATGGATTGAAAGGTCTCAAAAAGGAATACTCGGAGAGTGACTTGGTGAGGAAGATACTTCGGTCTCTTCCATCCTCTTGGAACACCAAAGCCACTGTCATTGAAGATTCCAAAGACCTCTCAAAAATGAAAGTGGATGAATTAATTGGCTCCTTGATGACTTATGAGTTGAATGTTAAAAGAAAAGAAACTGAAGAAAATCCTAGGAAGCCACTTGCCTTGAAGGCTTCCAGGAGGACTTCTTCAGTTTCCAAAAAGGAATTGATTCAGGAAAGTGAAGTCAGTGAATCGTCTAGTGAGAGTGACAATGATGAAATGGCTATGCTCACTAGACAATTCAAGAAATTTCTGAAGTTCAAGAGGAGAGGTACAGGTAACTCTAAACCTTTCCAAAAGAAAGACTTTTCTAACAAGTTTGATTCTAACAAAAAGTCTGAAGTTGTTTGCTATGAGTGCAAGAAGCAAGGGCATATGAGAGGAGAATGCCCCGAGCTCAAAAAGAAGCTTAAGAAGGACAAATTCACCTTCAAGAAGGCCAAGGCAATGGTGGCCACTTGGAGTGATGAGGATGACGACCAGAACAGCCAAGCTACCTCCGGAGATGATGAAGTCCACTGTCTCATGGCGAGAAGTGATGACTCGAATGAGGTAAATTCCTCCTTTGAAACATACTCTATTATTCAATGGGAAGAAGCTTACACTGTTCTATTTGAAAAATACTGTGAATTCAAGTCTGAAAATAAAGCACTCAAGAAAAAATTCAATTCCCTTGTTCATGAGTCAAACAACCATGATGAAATTGAATCCTTGAATAAGGTAATTGAAATGATGAAACTTGATGAACAAACACACAGTGATGAATTGGACAGCATGAAACTTAAATTTCAAGAAGTTCAAAAGGAAAGAGATGATTTAATGAACTCTCTTGAAAGCCTTAATAGTGAGCATGAAAAGCTAAAGGAGAAATTGGAAAAAGCTGAAAATGACTTAAAAGGTAAGTCAAAAGATTTATCTAGTTTTGTCAAAAGTAAGCAAAATCTGGATGCTATTTTAGGTTCAAATGTTTATGTTGCTAGACATGGGATTGGGTTTCAAAAAGTAAAGCCAAAGGAAATTGGCAAAAATCTGTTAACAAACTTCATTGATACCAGCCCAAGTTCAAGCAAACGAACCCCTTCAAAGAATAGGAAAAATCCTTCCAAGGGAAAGAAACAAGAATCTAAAATGGTCAAGTTTGCTCTGGCCAATCTAAGGAATTTGCAACAAGCTCAAAACAGGACAAACAGCAAACTCCTAAAGCTAAATTTACAAGGCAACAAAAAGGAAAAATGCCAATGCATGCTCCCACAAAGGTAAAGCACAATGTTGTTCAAAAACCACCATCATGCAACATATGTAAAAAGGTTGGGCACACTGAAAAACAATGCTGGAATAACCCAAATCAAATGAAAATCAAACAAGTTTGGATTCCTAAGCATTTGTTATTTGGCATGAATGATACAATGGGACCCAAAGTAATTTGGGTACCAAAACCTCTCGTCTGATCCACATGTGCAGGAATGCCTAGCAGCCCACAATCAAAACAAATGGTACCTGGACAGTGGCTGCTCGAGGCATATGACGGGCGACAAAGCTAAATTCAGTTTGCTCGTGGAAAAAGACGGAGGTCAAGTGATTTTGGAGGTAACAACAAAGGCCAGATCATCGGCTCAGGTAAAGTTGGTAAGTTTGCCTCTAACTCTATAGACAATGTGCTACTAGTTGATGGCCTTCATCACAATTTGCTTAGCATAAGTCAATTGTGTGATAAAGGTCATAAAATTGTCTTTGAATCCAATTCATGTCAAATTCTTGATAAGGAAACAGGAAGCCTAAAATTTTCTGGAAAAAGAATGAATAACATCTACATGGTTGACTTAGATGATCCAGAAAATAACAATTTGTGTCTTGTAGCAAACAAACAGGACGAGCTTACATTGTGGCATCGTAGGCTCGGTCATGCTAGTTACAATGTATTGCACAAGATCATGAGGCTTAAGTTGGTAAGTGGTCTTCCTGAAATCTCCTTTAACAAAATGAAAATTTTTGTGATGCATGTGCACAGGGAAAACAAACCCGAAAATCCTTCAAATCAAAGGCACCGGTAAGTACTTCCAAAGCTTATGAACTCTTGCACATGGACCTATTTGGACCTACGAGAACACTCAGTCTCAATGGCAAGCGTTATGGTTTTGTCATTGTGGATGACTTCTCCAGGTCACTTGGATAAAATTCCTGACTCACAAGAATGACGCATTAAATGTTTTTGAAGAATTCTTCAACAAAATTGAGCATGGGAATGTCAATAAAATCTGCTCCATCCGCACTGATCACGGGGGAGAATTTGACAATCATTCGTTCTCCGAATTTTGCAGGAACCAAGGTATAGACCACCTATTTTCCTCCCCGAGAACTCCCGAGCAAAATGGAGTTATGGAGAGGAAGAATAGAACCTTGGTGGAGATGGCTCGTACGCTTCTGGTCGAGAATCAATTAGCACGAACCTTTTGGGCAGAAGCGGTAAACACATCTTGCTACATCCTTAACCGAGCCATGGTAAGACCCGTATTCAAGAAAACTCCTTACGAACTTCTGAAAGGTAAGAAACCACCATTGGGTACTTTAAAGTTTTTGGTTCAAAGGTGTTTATACATAACAATGATAAAAATGACTTGGACAAGTTTGAAGCCAAAAGCGATCAAGGTATTTTTCTTGGATACTCTGAACATTCTAGAGCATATAGGGTGTTCAATCTGAAAACTAGAACTGTGGAAGAAACTCCACATGTCATTTTTGATGAATCTCAACTCAAGCCTAACATTTAAATTCCTACAGGTTTGATGACATGGAAGGAACAACACTTGAGGAACTTCAAAGAAAAGAAAAAGGAAAAACTCAAGAAGTTTCAAAAGGAAAGAGTGGATTTCTTCGCAGGTACGATGATGAAGATGACGGTTGTTTGATCAGAAATCATGATGAAGTCCCTGCTGAAGATCCACAACAAGAAGAACAACCTCAAGATGAAAGTCCTCCAGCCACCCCTCCTCCAGAACATCCTCCTCAATTGCAAGATCAACCCGGGCCTTCAACAATCACTAATGTGAGGTACTCTAAAGCTCATCCACTTGAGAATGTCATAGGTAACATAAATGATTCCGTTCAAACTAGGTCTCAGGTAAATCAAATAGTTGAACAGGATCATTTAGCCTTTGTATCTCAAGTGGAACCCAAAACTGTTGAAGAAGCACTAAAAGAAAATTCTTGGATTGATGCCATGCATGAGGAGCTTGGGCAGTTTCAAAGAAATAATGTCTGGAGTTTAGTTCCTAGAACCCCTGAAATTTCTGTCATAGGGACAAGATGGGTCTTTAGGAATAAACTAAATGAAGAGGGTAAGGTGGTTAGAAACAAGGCTAGACTAGTTGCAAAAGGATACAATCAGGAATTTGGTATAGACTTTGAAGAATCCTTTGCACCTGTAGCTAGACTAGAAGCAGTTAGGATCTTGTTAGCATATGCATGTTCAAACAAGTTCAAATTATTTCAAATGGATGTCAAAACTGCTTTCTTGAATGGCTACATAAAAGAGGAAGTCTATGTCTCTCAACCACCTGGCTTTGAGGACCATGATAAACCAAACCATGTATTTAAATTGCACAAAGCTCTCTATGGTTTGAAACAGGCACCCCGAGCTTGGTACGACAGGCTGAGCACCTATCTGGTAAGCAAAAACTACTCAAGAGGTAAGGTGGACCAAACTCTCTTTACAAAGAAAGTTCGCAATCACATAATTGTTGTTCAAGTTTATGTGGACGACATTATCTTTGGTTCCACTAATCCCACACTGTGTGAAGAATTTTCACAACACATGCACAGTGAATTTGAGATGAGCTTAATGGGGGAGCTTCAATTTTTTCTTGGTTTGCAGGTCAAGCAGCTTGAAGATGGATTCTTTATAAACCAAGAGAAATATGTAAAAGAACTGCTCAAAAGGTTTCAGTTGAACAAGCCAAGCCCGCTTCAACACCAATGAGCACAAGCATTAAGCTAGAAATGATGAAAAGGTAAACCGGTAGATGCCAAACAATTTGAGGTATGATTGGCTCACTCCTTTTCTTACTGCAAGTAGACCGGACATACAATTCAGTGTTTGCCTTTGTGCTAGATACCAATCTAGTCCAAAGGAAAGCCATTTAATTGCAGTCAAGAGAATCTTCAGATATCTCTCAGGTACGCATGCCTTGGGTCTTTGGTATCCAGCTGGTAGTAGTTTTGAATTGATTTCTTATTCTGATGCAGACTACGCTGGTTGTAAAATTGACAGGAAAAGCACTAGTGGCTATTGCCAAATGCTTGGTGGTTGCATGGTTTCGTGGGCATCCAAGAAGCAACACTCGGTTGCACTCTCTACTGCAGAGGCAGAATATGTTGCTGCAGGGAGTTGTGCAACACAAGTGTTGTGGATAAAAAGTCAGTTGTGTGACTATAACATCGATATTGGATGCACACCTATCCTATGTGACAACACTAGTGCAATCAATCTATCAAAGAATCCCATTCAACATTCCAGGACGAAACACATAGAAATTCGTCATCATTTCTTGAGAGATGAAGTAGCCAATAGATCATTGGAAATCAGTTTCATACCCACAGAGAAACAGCTGGCTGATATCTTTACCAAACTCTAGCTGAAGATAGATTCACCACATTGCGAAGAGAGTTGGGGTTGTGCAAATTGCAATGAAACTTAACTCAAATGTTAAGCATATGTCCCTTGTGTCCACTAACTGTGAGGTATATCAAATGGTGATGTGTGGAAGAACAAGTCATGCTTGTTTGGAAACTCTCATTATGCATGAGAAATATTCTCCGCCAAGTATCCATAGTCATGTGACATAAAAGGGACATGTACTCTACATTTGGAATTAGTTTCTTTATAATTTTGCCTATTCAAAACTCTCTTTAAAATTCTGAAAACACTTGTTGGTTTGTCTTTCTACATGCTTGGTGTTCTTAATTGCTTGGTCTTTGTGTGCATATATGTCTTCATGAACTTGAGTCCTTTTGTATCAAATGGCACACATTATGGGGGAGCAAGTTAGGGTTAGATGAATGCAAATGTGAAGGAAATTGTTCAACCTTTGTCCATCTCAACTCCCTCACAACCATTAGTCCTTTCAGACCTTCATTCTACCCTTAAAACTGCATTGAACATGTCCCTGTCGACAGGCTACAAGGGCCCTGTCGACAGCTCAGCCCAGACAGAACTCTCAATCTTCTGCCTGTGTACATCTGTCGACAGGCTCTCTACCTGCTGTCGACAGATGCACACAGTTACTGCCTCCCCGAATTCTGCAATTTTTGTCTGTGTGTTCCTGTCGACAGGCCCCTTCTCCCTGTCGACAGACATATTAAATCTTGGTACTCCATGCTTATTTCTTCACCCATTCAGTGAGCATCTTCATGATTAACATTTAAGGTGTCTATAAGGTGTTAATGCATGTTTGACCACACTATATACAAATGATATTTAAGCTATTCTATATACCACTATGATTTTCACATACTATTCATGTTTGGATTTAGGTTCTATCATTTAGGAAACATTTAATAACTATAAAGGATATCAACCTCACTCCTCTACATTAATTCTTTGTGGGCAAACATAGTCTCAATTTACTTGATAAGCCTTTTGGTCATGAAAGTGCATGTCTAATATTGATAGGTACTCATATCACCTACTTGATATTGGCTTTTACAACAATACTTGGAGAAAAGCTACCTATTTCTGAAAAATCTTTCACAAGGAAAACAATAAAATATAGATAATGAAAATCAACTTTACATTGGGATGAATATAGAGCAATGTTGGGTTATGCTGAGTAACCGGGGTGATGGGCATCACAAATGTCTGCCCTCGCGTCAAAAGGCTAACTCATCATCTCTGTACAACGGTATGATAGAAACTTCCACTAATTAACTGGGGGTATGGGCACGTGTAATGTCTATCCTCACGTCAAAAGGTGTGACGTCTTCTTAAGTACCATTTCCTCCCATTGTTTCTCTAAATTACAAAAAAAAAAGAAAAGAAATAGTGTGTAGCCTCTACTGAGTCATAATTTCCAAGGTCATTGGTCTTGTGATTGTCTTGACATATAGATATTATTTCATGCATCATTTGCCTATCCACATAATAGGGATTGTGTTGTCTTACATTACATTTATACAAAGAAGGGTGAGTGTGCATTGTTCTTTATTTACGTGAGTGTTTTCTTAATGCTTTAACCTTAAATTCCTTGAGTATTATGTTAAAACCATTGAGGAAAATAATATGGTTTATTATATCCTTGCATATGGTAGGTTAACATACATGATTCACCTCTCATACACCTTCATCTAACATCTGGAAGACATTGCTCAGAGCTTCAGTTCAATAAATCACCAAAAATCATCAAAATTGGCCATTTTCTGAATGTTCCTGTCGAAAGGCACCAATGGCCCTGTCGACAGCAAGTGGCCAGATTCAATCGGGAAGCCCAACGGGCAAGGGTTTAAACCGGGTTTTTGTGGGACCAACCTTTCAAATCCTTTCTAAACTCTTTAAAAAGGATCCCACCCCCCTTTCCCCCTTCTACCTCCTTCCAAAAACCCTTCCCCTCCCTCCTTCCACCTAAAACCCTCCCTCTCCAGGGCGCAGGAAGAGATCCCGTCTCCTTTGCGGATTCTCTCTGTCCCGTGTCTCCTCTTCCTCCACCCTCTCCCTCCTACTCGAGGATCATCATCTCATGGCTCCCAAGGTGAAGAAGCTGGCATCTCGTCACCGTGCAAGATCTCCCGAACCAGGCCAGGGCTCCAGGGCGCACACTGAGCGTCGCACGAAGCACCGGGAAGATCGCTTGCCGGAGCTCATGATCCCGCCAAATCTCCAACTCCTCAACGTCCATGGCATCTTCACCAAAGTCTCGCAGCCCCGCTACGTCGACTTCATCTCTTTGTAGGACATGTTTCTCGGCCTTCTGCCTCTTTTTGATGTCCAGGGTTGGGCACCCTTTTGTTACGATCACAAGCGGTACTCTCCCACCGCTGTGACGGACTTCTATACCAATCTTCGCTTGTCCAAAGATGACAAGCTCATCACCAAAGTCAAAGACACTCCCTTCTTTGTAACTCCAAACATTTTATCCACTACCCTTCAAATTCCCAATACATGAGTTGACATCAAAACCTTTCATCCAACTCCCGAGGAGTTCCACACTCTCGTCGTTCGGCAGCCCTACGACCCCACCAGTCGTATGCATTTGAATGCCAACTCTTTCCCTCCACTTCATCGCCTAATCCACCACATCTTCACCACACTAATTGTTCCAAAGGATGGAAGCCGTGAACTTGTGTCCTCCCTTCACAAGTCTCTGCTTCACCAATTCATCCACACTAATCTCATCAACCTTCCACTCCTCATGATCTCTATCTTTCGCCAGTGTGTTCGAAGTTCAAAGAGATCAATGCCCTATGCATGACAACTCACATCTCTATTCCTCTTTATTGGCATCCACATCCCACAGGAGGAGATGACGGATCTTTCTTCTTGTAGCTCCTATGACCTTATCGCAGCTCAGAGGATGGGCTACAAGCTAGTTGATGGGATAGTTTCAAGAGATCTCAAGGGCAAGGGAGCAGCTGTAGCTGAAGAGATTGGTGTTGGTGTTGAAGAGGTACATGAAGATCAAGATGAAGCTGAGGAAGACGCTGAAGATGAAGATGACTCCCACACTGAGTCGTTTGATGCTCCGAGAGATGTCACTGTTGGTGCTACTGAGCGGTCCATCCGTCAATTGCTAGCTCAGTTGCAACTTCAGATGACCACTGGTTTTGAAAGCCTCAATGCAAGATTGGATACTGTGGAATCTAGCATTGCAGCTCTAGATTCACGCCTGGGCCACGTTGCTCCTGAGCGTCATGCTGATCAACCTGCTCCTTCACAGCCCGCTAATGAAGATGCTTAGAAAGCTTAGTTGTCTAGGATTGGGTCTAGTCCTGTAGTCTAAGTATCATTTTATTCATGTCATGTTTAATGTACTTTTGCCTTTTCTATGGTCATCATGCCATGACTTTCCCTTTACTTCTTATTTCATTTCATTAGCACCCAATGTCATGTGTATGCACTCATGAAAATCAATGAAAATCTTTGCTCTGTGCATTCTACTTGTGTCTATGGTGTGCTTTTGGATGTTGTCAAAAGGGGGAGAAAAACTCAATTATGCATTAATTGATTAATTTTGTCATCATCAAAAAGGAGGAGAATGTTGGGTTCTCACATTCTAATTAATCAATACAACATGTTTTTGATGATGAACATTGATGTGCAATGATGTACAATGCAAGCAAGTGATAAACATTGTGAATTGAGTTTTAAATGAATGAGATCTTCAAACAATAACTTGTCATAACAACTTGGTACAATGCTTGATTTTATGTTCATAATATCTCACTAATTATGTTTACTTTTGTAGGATATATACCATGTAAGACATGTGCCAAAAACAAGCTTGAAAGATCAAGTAAAAGTCAAAAGACAAGGTACCTGTCGACAGCAAGCAAGGACCTGTCGACAGATACAAACAGTCAGAAAGCAGCTAGTTCTGCCAAGGCATTGCCTGTCGACAGCAGGAGTGACCCTGTCGACAGATGCAACCAGTCCGAAGATGAAAAGCTCAGGAAGGTCTGCGCCTGTCGACAGCAATAGAGCACCTGTCGACAGATGCACACAGTCAGAGCCTTCAGCCTTCTGGTTCTTCACAAGCTGTCTTCGCCTGTCGACAGCAGATGCAAGACCTGTCGACAGACAAGCGGAAAACATATTACGGGAAGTTTTGCAAGTTGCCAAACTTAGTGTTTCTATGGAGTACGACTCTCCATATGTTAACACTCATATATAAGCAACCTTTTGCAACAAATCTCGTACACAAGCAGCCTCCAAGCAAAAACCCCAAAGAGTTCTCACAAGAAGCCTTGTTCTGCTGCTCTGCTTCAACCTACCACCCAGAACCAAGAACGGAAGATTCTTGCAGCGGAAGGTGAAGTCCGAACGTCGTGGATTCAAGCATCTACATCAACATCTGATCTCAAAGTCGAAGCTTGGACTCCAGGAGGACGTTCAGAGGAAGAGTTAGCTTATTGGATTTGTTCTTCAACTCTCAAACCCTTCCCTGTTCTTTCTATTCCATACTTGTGTGTGTTTGTGGTGTTTCAAGCGGTTGTTGTGCTTGATACACGTGTGTGTGTGTTAATCTGATCGTGGGTTCACATCAGATAAACACGTGTGTGAGTTGTAGTTCGTGAACTAGATCATAAGCTGGTGATTCTGCGTGTGTGTGTGTGGCCCGTGAATGTAGGATACACGAGTTGTGTACTCCGAACCATGTAAAATCTACGTGTCTCGTGGTTTGCATGAATTTGCGTTAGATGTTTGGTAGGCAAGACACATTGATACACGTTTGAGTACTTGCTTATTCATCTATCAATCACTCACACACATCCACACATAGTCTGATCCCTGCTAGCACTTTAATTGTCTGTGCTATTGTAAAAAGTGGGCGTTAAGCTTTTAAATTGTCCGTAATCTATTCAACCCCCCTTCTAGATTACCATTTAGGGAATTCCGCATCTCTTCAACATGGTCAAGTCTAATGGTGGGCGAATGGAGATTATTAGAAGATTTTGCTAAGTTAAATATTGATGCTGACATCAAGAAGAAGGGATGCCTTATTGCTAGTGTTAGGGCACAATCTACACTATTGGAGGACATTATAGCACTCCAAGACAATGACCCTGTGCTCGTGGAGATTAAGGCTAATCTAGACTAGAGGCCGAATTTCTCTCTAACTGAACAAGGAAGATTATTATTCCGGGATCAAGTCTGTGTACTAGACCATGCGGAGACAAAGAAGATGATTATGGATGAGGCTCACAAGACCAGGTATACCATTCATCCTAGAACTACAAAAATGTATCATGATCTAAAAAGAAGCTTTTGGTGGCTTAATATGAAGAGGGAAGTGGCAGATTATGTCACCCGATGCTTAACATGTCAAAAAATCAAGGCGGAACACTTGCGACCTGCAGGTAAACTTAAACCCCTAGAAATCTCGGCATGGAAATGGGAAGGTATAGGGATGGATTTCATTTTTGGACTACCTAAATATAGAGGTGGATTTGATGGCATATGGGTTATAGTCAACCGCTTAACTAAGTCCGCTCACTTTCTGCCTGTAAAGAATAAGGGGTCAGTAGATGTTCTAGCAGCGTTGTATGTGAAGGAAATAGTTAGATTACATGAGTACCGGTGTCTATCGTGTCTGATAGAGACCCTAGGTTTACATCCCACTTTTGGAAAGGACTGCACTATTCCTTGGGATCTAAACTAAACTTTAGCACAGCTTTCCATCCGCAGACTGATGGTCTGATGGAGAGAACCAATCAAGTAATTGAAGATATGCTTAAAGCCTATGTTCTGGACTTTGGAGGTAGTTGGCATGAACACTTACCTCTTGTGGAGTTCGCCTACAATAATAGTTTCCAAGCTAGTATACAAATGGCACCATTCGAAGAACTCTATGGCAGGAGTTGCCGATCTCCAATATGCTGGTATGAAATTGGTGAAAAAACAAATGCTAGGACCAGAGATTATAAGGGAAACTACAGAGAAGGTGAAGCATATCAGAGAAAGAATGGTTGTGGCACAACAAAGACAAAAGGCATATGCAGATAATAGAAGGAGAAACCTGGAGTTTCAGGTTGGTGATCATGTATTCTTGAAGGTGTCTCCATGCCGTGGGATCAGACAGTTTGGCATTAAAGGCAAGTTGTCACCAAGGTTCGTCGGACCTTTCAAAATCCTCGAAAGAATCGGTGAAGTTGCATACCATCTGACATTACCACCACAAATGGATGGAATACACAATGTGTTCCACATATCCATGCTGAAGAAGTATGTACGAGATCTGTATCATGACATAGAATATGAACTTCTAGAGTTCAACAAAGACGGAACATACCAAGAGAGGCCAATTAAGATCGTGGAACGAGAACTACGCCAACTAAGGATCAAGGTCATCCCACTGGTAAGGGTTAGATGGAATCAACGCATGGATGAAGACGACACGTGGGAAACTGAGGAAGCAATGCGAAAAAGATATCCGGAGTTATTCATAAGTAAGTACACCTCACTCGTACAATAAATTCTATCTATGAATTTGGGTAGAAAATTCTCTTAAGTGGGGGAGGGTGTAGCACTCCGAAAAATTCAGCAATTTAAAATTTTAAATAAATGGAAATAAATATTTTCCATAATATCTAAATGTTTAAAATATACGTATCATTATCGTACGTGCATGAATACATCGGAAAATTCCGTAAAAAATATAAATCAACCCCAAACATTATCCTTAAATATTCCATGAAGAAATTCGTGCAACAAAAAATCTGATTAGCCAAGTGTACGTCACAATATGACTAATTATCTAAATTAGGAAACTAAGTCGAAAGACCATTAACACGAAAATATAACACAATTATAAATTAAATAAAAATGTTGGAGAGACTTACAACATCATGTATTGATGACCCAGTATTGGAATTGGGCCAATGGATCACTTTTGGCCCAAGAATTAAATAGAGCAAGAAAAATACCAGAAATTCGTAACCCTAATTGAGCTGAAAATAGGAGGAGGTAATTAGGGCAAATCCTAAGGCAATTAGGCTTTCTTGGCAACCCAATTTCATGGCTAACCATGGTGGGAGGTTTCCTAAAGCCTCACACACACTATTTGGGTGAGAAATCATCAAAATATGGAAGGTGTAAGGCCAAAACTGCACCTTTCCTTTCCTTCACCCAATGGAACTTCTAAAACACCCTAGATGCTTATATACATGCCATGAAACCCTAGGGAATGAATTTACACATTGTTGGGGTCGAGGGAGGCTATTCTTGAGCACCCAAGTAGGAGGAAATCGCCCCAACTCGGAGCTTTCATCTCTGCTGCGTTCTGCATCAACTTGTGCAGATAGCCCTTCTTGGAGTCGACCAAAGGTAAGCCAAACCCTAACCAAACCATACAAGACTTATACCCCGGGAAAGAGGGTCGCGCCTAGTTCCTAATCCCACTGGTTTTCCCAATTTTCATCTATAGGATCGAGAGTATTAAGCGTTCTCCAACAAGTGGTCTGAACGAGGACTGTCTAGAGAACGAGACTTCTTCAACCCAAAAGGTAGGTGATCTCAAGCCAAATATAATTAAATCATATATTAATGTGTATAGCATCGAGTCTACTTTCATGTCCAAGTGATTTCATCGAATTTCATTGAGTACATCTCAGGTTTTAACCGTTTTGCCAAAGTCGCGCATGTTAATGACTTTTTATGTTCATGTTGATTTCTTGCATACACCGAGGCCATTTTTAATGATTCCAAAACTATAGTTCTCTTCTATTCCATGTTCCCAACAAGTTTCATGTTGACACTTTTGTCCTCATAGCCCTAGATTAGAAGTTATAAGTGTTGCATAGATCGAGTTCATGTTTTCTGCGTTTTCGAGCGAGAACCCAAAATGCGACGGGACCAGGCGTCGCGTTTTTGCTTGCATGAAAGCGACGCATGAGTCTGACGTATTCATGTAAATCACGACCATGCCCTATGTTGTGATTTTGACCGCACCGTACGGTTCTGACACCTCAAACTGTGCGCTACATGGTGTTCAGCACTTGCATGAAACGCGACGTGGACCCCCGTCACGATTCAGCCCGTTTTCCCGCCCAAGGTTTTTAGGCTATTTTTATATTAGTTTTTTGAACAGATTTCATGAATGTGATGGAGTATCCCGTCACGATTCAAACATAAAGGTGACGACAGAGGCCGTCGCGATTTGAGTTTTCACGGGTTAGACTTCTTTCGACTGTACACAGTATTATTAAATGTGTCGAATGTGTCTGACGCGTATTTCAAGGCCTACCCGAGACCTATTTTTATAGTCTTTAATGTTAGTCTTGCATGATATGTTCTTAAGATGCATTGTATAGTCTGTCTATTGACTTAAAAGCCAGCAACCCATGATAAAGACATAACAATGTAAAGACTATTCTAAATGTTCATTAATGCTATGATCTACTATTGTAAACTATTGATTGAATCATCTATCATTCTAGCTTATTAATGTGATTAATTGCTATCTTAAAATATTGCAAACTATGTTTAGTTAATTGCATAGTTCCATCTCATGTTAGCATGTTAATTCTTTTCCGCAAGCTTGGAACTGATGGATTGTGGATTGAGACACGTGTTCACTACACACTTGCACTCATAGGAAGCCCTTTCTTGGATGATTGGAAACTCATGGCCGATCATTCCGTATCGGCAGTCTAGTGACCTTTTTCTTAAGACCTCCATAATTCTCCGTACTCCGTGGATTCCCTCATGGAGACCGAGTTGGTTGTACCATTGAAGTTCCTTGTAGATAGCGTGCAGTTCCTCTCTCATCTTGTTCTCATGAGTGTGATTTGTAATCTAGACTTAAACCATTAATGTAAAGGAGTGAACTAAAGTATAAATTGTGCCGTTATGCACTGAAATTATCTCTTGACTATTGCTATCATGAAATCATGTTCGCCATACTTGCTACTTGTTCCCATCATCATTATGAACATGACATTACACATGCTTACATCTTGAAACTCTTATTGGCCATTAATGACTGTGGGTATCTACATTTAAAAATTAAGTGGCATGCTGACCGGGCACGACGAGTGTCCAAGGGAACCAGTCTAGCCCCAATGACGGAGAGTAATAAATATACTATTAACCATGGGGTATAATGATTATTGGCATTGCATATGTGCTAGAAAATAGTGTCATGTTGAATGCTGAATACAATATCCACATACATGTGTCTTAGTGTGCATTTCAAGGTAGATCTTTTCTTGGTGTACATTAGTGTCTTCGTGTCTGATTAGTGTTACATGATCGTGCTCGTGCTCGTGCTTGCTTGCTTGCGTGATATGGCCATCCTGAAATTATTACAATTTAAGTGATATCTTGAGTGCTTGTTACATGCCACACTATTGATAATATCTTGCTCGTTATATCGTTCTAGATCTTGCTCTATCATGATCACTCTATCTAGCTCGTTCATGTATCATGTTTTAATGAGTTTTATTCGTACATACACATCCTGATCATTGTGCATACTTAGTTCTAAATTGCTAATCACTTATATCATTGCCCGCACATTGAGATATAAATCCTACTGGGCTAGTTTTCTCATTCCCTACTTTTAACAATTCTAGGTGACTATGAAGCACATGAAGAGGAACAAGTCGAGGATGGGGATGCGTCCGAGTGATGATCGTCCCAATACGAGAGTCTATCCCTAGTTCATATTTGAGTGTTAGATTCATGTAGTAGGAAGTGAGGATCTATGTACTTTTCCTTTTATTAAGTCTTAGTCATGTCTTAGTTCCCTTTGAAACAATGAGTTGAGTATGGTATACAATTCCAATTGAGTTCAATATTTGGGCCTTATTATGATGTTGTGTTGTTACACATTTAGTGCGTGCTAACTAGAGGCTTATTTACCGACTATTCACATCTTGTAATATCGACTTGAATTATCCAAATTAATATCCACTATGTAATTCGTGGGACGTGACATTTACACTTTTAACAGTAATTGCATCTGTTGCTAAAAATAGTTATTAGTAGCCAATTACTTTTTTTCAGTAGCCATTTATAATGCATATATGTAATCTTTAAAAGTAATAAGAAATGCTGCTAATGCATTTATTGACAATTATGTTCTAATTTTTGAAAAATAAATAGCAACCATTATGTTAGCTTCTACTGATATACAGTAGCTACAATTTTTTTTTCTACTAAAAGTAAAAAATACTAGCCAATGGATTAGCTACTAAAAATAAACATATTTAGCAGCATTTTGAAATGTTTTTAATGCTATGCTATCGCAGCCATGTAAATTGCGGCTAAAGGCTTTTGTGACGCTTAGACGACAATTTTGAAGATTTATAACAACATTTATATTAGTCGCTAAAAATTACTTTTTGTAGCCATTATTGTGAATGGTTGCTATTCACTTTTAGTGACGGGACTTATAATAGCAAATTTGTGAATGGCTGCTAAAGTGTTTTAGCAACAATTCTTTTATCTATAGCAGCATATAAAATCGCTACTAAAAGTCTTTTTTATTGTAGTTAATGGAATCCAACTTATACTATTCACTGTACATGCTATAGATTATTGAATCCCTTCTATTTGACAAATGATCGTACTGTCGTCCATCCCATTGGTAATTGTTCCTTCTCACATAGTAAATGTCATTGGATTTTAATTACTGAATCGTTCTCATACATGTTCTACTTTTCGAATTTGATCCATATATATATCATGATCATCTTAGCCATGAGTATTACATGATAGTATCTTGCTTGATAAAAATATTAATTTACTTAAAGCATGTTCGCACCATGAGATGTAAATACTACTAGACATTAGCATGCTCACACCTACTTCTTGCACCATTTTAGGTGATGACTATGAAGAAATAGAGAATGATGGGGCTGGGGAAGAGTGAAGAGCTTCTCAAAGCGTACCTATCAACGTAGCATGTCAGTCAACATGATTAGAGTCAATAGAGTTTGTATTAGTTAGTTTATTTCTTCTTGAGACAGATGTACTTTGAATTTCAATAATGGGTCCTATGTTTGGCTCTGATTATGAAAGGTTGTAAGTTAACATTGAAGAAAATGAAATAAAGAATTATTTTGGTTGGAACTATTTTGTCTCAAGTCTTTTGTTGTACTTAGTTATCGCTCTAAATTACTCGACTGTTGACATTTGTACCTTCATGCTCTCAATTTATTTCCACTGCTAAATCAGGGAGTGACACTAATGGTCGGCCGAAATTCTCGGCCGAGTATTACTCGATCTCACAAAATGGGTGTGAGTCTTATTGTCATTATTGTAGCGGGGGCCCTCACTTGTAAGAGAGGACAGCTCGACCAAACATTAAATTTTTCATTCTTAGATGAGTTTAGACATGATGTCCGGCCCACTTGGACCCCTCGTCTCTTGTGGCTAACTATGTTGCAGACTTGACAAAAGAATAGTCTTCCCTCATGTTAGATAAACAATTTTTTATCAAAAAATTTCTAGTCGACACCAAAGTCGGCTGATACGCCAATAGTATCTAGGGTTTTAGGTAAGGGTGTCAATCGAGTTGGGCTGCCCATTGGTCCAATGGACAACCTATTTTCGGCTCAATCAGGGCTGAAACATAATGGCTAATTGATCTCCTTTGAACCTCATTTGTTAATCCCATTAGTTGATGTGATGGGCTCGGATAGGCAAGTCAGGCCAACTCTCAGAAGCCTACCACATGGGATTGCCATCATCTCTACAACCTTATGCAGCCACCACCTCCACTTCCCCCAGAAGGTACACTATCTCTTAGACCATTACCCTCTATATAAACTTCTTCTCCTCCTCGATCCCTTCGAGTAGCATGGCCACAATGCTATTGCCCTCGTCGGGCTATATAGATGCTGAGGAAATGCAATGTGGGTTCATCTGTTGGAGGGCCTCCTCCCCTGCGCATCTTCCACAGTGCAAATCGCTTCCCCCATAGCTTTCACCTTGATCTTGTGATCGCCTCCATCTAACACATGACATGTAACATACAACTAAATGTTGGAAATATCGATGATTCCCATGGAAATGGGAAATGGGTACATGTTTAAGGGGAAAACCATCCTGAGAAAGTGTAATGATAGGGATTGTTGAGATGAAGACACAAGGGAATACATGCATAATTTCAAGTGCGTGTTGATCGCACATTGATTCCCCAATCACTTTATCAATCTCGGAATCAACAACAAGTTTTATGACCATCTTCTCTTGCCTCCTCGTTGTGGCACTATGTTGTGAAGGCAGTGGTGAGCTATTTAGAGTGACAGTAGTGGCACTATGCTAATAGGGCAATGGTGGTGGCACTGTAGTGTTGGGAGGGCAGATGATGAAAGTGAAGAGAAGGAGACAAAAAGGAGATCATTGGAGGTCAGACGGGTGGTGGCACTATAGCACGGAGAGAACATATGAAGAAAGGGAAGGAAGGAGCCAGAAAGGGGACCATTGGATGTCAGACGGGTGGCAGCGACTATAAGTAACCGGGTGAGCAAAAGTAGTAACGGGAAGAAGAGGAAGAGGGAAAGAAAGATTTGGTGAGGGAAAGAAAGAGATCTCAAGGGGGAAGAGAGGAAACCGATGAGAGAGAGTGTGTGATCAAGGGAAGAAGAAGGAATGGGAGAGGGGTTTCACAACGGTGGCAGGAGAGGGGTTCTGGGCTCCCGTGGCTTCCCTTTAAGGCTGAAAATAGAACCCAAAAAATTGATATTTCAACCCGATTCTGTTAAGAATTATCAGTTTCAGAATTGAAATATAATATCAATAATTTATTAGAATCGGTATCGATTATTCCGATATGTCATCGGAATCGAAATTGGAATTGAAAAATATTCGAAATCAATATTGATTATCTTGATATATTATCTATAAACTCAAGAGACAAAGCCGCACTAAACACCTTAGCTTATCAGAATTTTTGTTTCGATAATGTAATTAGAATGAGATCAAATCGAAAATGATTATTCTAATTATATCAGAATAAAAAACTTTAAATAGTTAGCGAAATTGGTATCGAAAACTCATATTTTTGATACGGAACCAGACCCGGTTGCACTCCTTGTTCGCTTCTTTTCTTTTTCTTCTTTTTTTAGAAAATATCATGATCACATAGCTCTTTCTTGCATAAATTCTATATAATTAATGTCTATCTGTACTTTGATCCATTGGACTAGAATGGGTCCCTACAAGCCAGTTTGAATTTTATTTACTTTGGTTTATTAGATTGGGTTTGAGGTTGGGTTGGTCATCTTGGCCTTAGGTTGGGCTGAACTGGGCTTGAACTGAGATAGCTCAAATCCGTCCATTGATACATTTAGTTTTAGATAAAATAATCTTTCTCCAGACACCTCACATGTTCCCTTATAGTTCAAGTACACTCAAAAGTTGCCACCTATTTAGCCTCGACGGCGATTCCCATCCCACTAGTTTGAATTAACCTCCTTGAAAGAAATCCCACCAAGGATCAAAGCCAAGGGGCCTGAAATGAGTTTAAAGAATGCTTCAATAAACAAGAATCAACCTTGTTGGCACCTGGCATATATATGGCACCATACTTTAGTAATCAGTTCTCTCACAACTTTTATACATGTGTGCTAGGGCCAATTTCATAACAGAATAAATAATTTTGAGTTAAAGAATCTCAAAGTTAATCTTTATGGTTCATGTTAGAGAAATACTAGTTACTCGGATGGCCGGATAACTAGCCGAGGTAGTTCTCTTCAAGTTTTAAACTTGATAGGCAAATTTGTGAAGTGGGAATAATAGCCGGTTAAACAATATTCTGACATCCCTAGCCAAGTTATTAATTGACCAGTTAAAAGGATCTATCTCAAAATGAGGCCGATAAACTTATAACACAAGCATCAAATAGTAATTGATCATAAAAATCTCAGATTTTATGCTTCATTGAAACCAATTTCAATAGACGAACACTTCATAGGAAAATCCACATGAAAGTTTCATTAAGATTTATTATTGGTTTTTTTTTACATATAACTCCCTGGAATCTACTAGTACTTAAATAATATCTTGAACCCTTCAAATTTAAAAATAACTCCCTGCAATCTATTTGTCATTCCAAAAATGAAAAAGAAAAACTCCCTGCCACCCACTTCCGTTGGAAACTTTCACTTAACTGGGGTTAATGTTAAGTTATAAAATGTCAATCTCAACCCTACTCCTCCCTCAACCTGCAATCACACTACCGACCATTTTGGGAAGTATTGCCTTTTACCCTTGGTTACATGGATATAACACTACAAGAAAAAGCGTCGATAGCGACCGACTAAATCTGTCACTAATCGGCCGCAATTTGGTCGCTATAAGTTTTACCGACCGAATTGTCACAAATTAGCGACCGATGTAGTCGGTCTGTAAATTCTGGTCGCTATTAAGCGACCAAAGTCATTCGGTCTCTATATCGGTCGCAAATAGCGACAGATGACCTTCAGTCACACGATCGGTCTCTAATAGTGACCGATATCAAACAGTCACTGATTCAGGGACCGATTAGCGACTACCATAATTTCGGTCGCTACCTGAGTAGCGACTAAAAACAACGACGAAATTGCGACCGTTATTTTCGATCGCAAATGGATCGCTATTCTTCCAAAAAAAATTTTATAATTAAACATAAATGACAATAAATCACCTAATAAACGACAATAAGATAAAACCACAATACATCTACTACACAAATCACAATATCTTATCACATAAACCACAACAAACATGTACACAAACCAATCATACATCCATCATAAAATTATAACATCCACAAAACTAATATGAAATTGCAAACCACAATATACCCATCAGAAAATCACAAATCCTCTACGTATGTGTCATCCTGTTCCTCGTCTCCCCCAACGCCTCGCGATGGATGCTCCTGTATATCATTTATGAAAAATTAAATTCAAATACTTCATAAATAAATTATTTTTTCTTTAAAATTGACAACAAGATATTTTTCATTTAACTTAATTTGACGAATAACAGTTTTGACCGTTTTGCTCAAATCAAGAGTCAAATTTGGACTCCGTCAGTTTCTATAAGTCACTCTAACCTTTCTGGTCGTGTTGGAATCATTGACAAATTAATCGGACCTATATTTTTTATTTTGACCCTATTAAATCCATGTTTATTGACTTTAAACTAAGTTCTTTTAGAATATATAAATTTGAGCATCGAGCTCAAACCTGGAGTCCAATTTAGACTCCGTCAGTTTCTACAGGTTACTTTCACCCCCCAAGTCGTGCTGGAACAATCAATAGGCTGATTGGACCTATATTTTATATTTTGGAGCCTTAAACCCAAGTTCATAAATTTTAAACAAAACTAGTTAAGAAAATGAAAAATTGATTGCCCAATCTAGATAAGGAGTCCAATTTGGACTCTGTCACTTTCTATAAGTCAATCTCACCTTCCTGGTCATGTTGGAATCAATGACAAATTAATCGAACCTATATTTTTAATTTTGACTCCCTTAAACCCGTGTTTATTGGCTTTAAACTATGTTCTTTTAAAAGATGTAAATTTGAGCATCGAGCTCAAACCTGGAGTCCAATTTAGACTCCATCAGTTTCTACGGGTTACTTTCACCCCCCAAGTCGTGTTGGAACAATCAATAGGCTGATTGGACCTGTATTTTAAATTTTGGACCCTCAAACCCAAGTTCATAAATTTTAAACAAAACTAGTTAATAAAATGAAAAATTGATTGACCATCATTACGTGGTGGTCGAGTACGACGAGTTTGTATCTCTTGGTCAAAGTACATTGAATAGAAATTTGATATTTCTTCCATAATGTATGCCTCCGCAATGGAAGCCTCTACCTTTGCCTGGTTGCGAACTTTCATTTTATGCATGCACCTACCAGAAGGTTCATAGGATAATGTAAAACATATCACATGAGATAAAATTATAAGGAAACAAAATATACAAATTACCTCTCAAATGGATACATCCATCTAAATTATACTAGCCCTCCTACATTAGCCTCGTATGGTAGGTGTATGAGCAGGTGCTCCATCAAATCGAAAAATACGGGTGGAAATATCTTTTTCAATCTACAAACTGTCGTGATCACATTCTATTCAATATTTTCCACATCTTGATATCTGAGCTCTGATGCACATAAAATCTTCAAAAACTGACTTAACTCAATCACTGCTCCCCATATCGACTTCGGCAACATATCACGAAATACTATAGGTAGCAACCTCTGCATAAACACATGACAATCATGACTCTTCATTCCATATATTTTTCCCTCATTTGTATTCATGCAACGAGCAATGTTGGACACAGCCATCTGGAAATCTCAATTGTTTTAGACAAAAACATACTTCTTTAATCTATGCAGCTCCATGGGCGTAAATTGCTTTCAGTTTAACTGTTGTACCATTTCTATCAAGAAGTTTCAGTTCAAGACATTTGCAATGTATTTTAAAGTCTTAACGAGCATTCATGTTGTCCTTTGTTTTGCCTTTTATGCCCATAATGGTGTTGAACATATTATCAAAGACATTCTTCTCAACATGCACGACGTTGAGGTTATGTCGTATAAGAAGAGTTGACTACTAAGGCAATTCCCAGAAGATCCTTTTTTTGTCCCAGTTGTGATCCTTCCCAAATCCAGGGAGTTGTCTTGTGCTGCTCGACAATTGTGTTATATCTTGTAAGTTCTGTACCCTTCCCGCTAAATGTGAACCAGACAACCGTTCAAAATCAGCTTCTTCCAATTCAATTTTTTTCTTTAAGAATGCATCTTTTTACCTTCTAAAAGGATTGTCCCTTGGTAGAAATCGTCGATGACAATCAAACCTGTAAGGCCCTCGAATTTTTGTTATTGTATTACTTTATTGCGTGTAAATAATTCATGCTTGTGTATGCATAGATGTACATATCTACGTACGTATTAACTAGTCATACTTATGTGTGCATGTGTGTAATTAGTTGTAAATAGTGTATGAATTGCATGGTGGTAGTGTGTACATGATAGTATATATATGGCATGTATATACATGTATAAGTTAAGCATGGTTTCTGCATGTTTTAAGTTCTGGCCGAAGGGCCCATTTGGCATCAAGATGGTGGACGTCCATTATAGTCAACGTCAACATCGTTCGACGCTAATACTTAAGTCAACGGGCATGGATGTGGATGTTAATATCTCTGACCTGCATGCGTTGCAGACCCCGAAATTCCGGGGGCAAGCAAGACCAGCCATTGGGGAGATGTCCCCAACGGCTATCAGGCCATCCCATCACCCCTCCGGGATATCCCAAACCCCTTCTCCTATAAACCAAACCCCTTTTGCAACCAGAAGAGCTCTCTTGACTCTTTGAAGAGAAGAGAGAAACCCTAGCTCTAGCTGTGAGAAAAACCTAAAGTTTGCATGCTTTGATCCGGTAAATTGGAGTTCATCCGGCGACCTACAGCAACTGGAAGCTAGCTGGAGCCTAGAGGAAGGCTTCCCCGACTCCAACCTGCTGTGGAGATCGACCAAGAACCTGAAGGAGTGGTGTTTTGGAGGCTTCTTGGGACTACCCAAGGAGAGCTTCAACAACCTCTTTGATCCCTTTGAAGATTTATTTAGAGGCAAGTAACCCATTCACTTCGTCCATGTAGGTGTCTAGTAGGGTTTTATCATTTTTACAGATTTTTCCTAGTGTCCTGGATCCCCACACTTCTCTTTCTTTTGGAGCTCGGGTCTGTGTTTTGTACAGACTTGAACTTGATGGCAAGACCCCTTACCGTTATGATATTCCATTAACGGCCAACGATGTTGCCGTTAAGCTCCATTAACGACCAGACTGTGCCGTTAAGTTCTTCAGGGCAGAACAGTGGGCTGTTCTCCCTTCTCTATGATTAATTTCTGAAGTGTTGTCGCATGAGGATATAATGTAATCGTATATGTTATGTAAAATAGACAAGGTGATGTGTGTGAATTTTTCTGTGCTTTTTGGGGAATGGCATAAATTGTTAGACTTATTGAAATACATGTTGGAAAATGGATTATGCATGTTTACCTACTGTCTACATGATCCCTGAGGAATGGAATGCCCTAAATTTTTCTAAACCATGTGTATGCATATCAGTCCTTGCCCTGCAATTTTGGGAATTTTTCCATAATAGTGGAATTTACTGTAATTTCTGTTTTGGAAATAGAAGACATGCGTAGGATTTGTAAAGTTTACAATAAATTGTGTGTTGTGCAATAAATCCGGGGGAAATTCCTGTGATAATGTGTATGTTAGGTTCAGGGCTGTGAACTTTCAAACTGGATATTCATGTTATGTTCCATGATAAATTGAATTATGAATGGCATGAAACTGAATGTTTTAATTTCTGTAAATATAATATGACTCAAAAAAATCTAGAAATTTGTATGTGAGGTCATGAACCTCCAATTAGTATGTGGTTAAAATTTCATGATAATTGGATAACTGTAAAGTGTATTATGAAATTTCCATGTGAAAACATGTGATAAATGCATGCTATCATGAATATGATTTGATGATGTGATTGCCAACCTGAGTAATGTGAGCTACTGAGTGTTTGATTCCCGTCAACAATAGTATCATGATTAGGAAAACAGAGCCATGTGCATAAGAGAGAGTATGTAAAGACATGTGTAATATGTGTGTTAAAAATCGAAATGTGTAATGTGTAAAAGTGTGTGCCATGTGTGACACTGCTTCCATAGAGGGCCGTGGAGCCGTACCATGGAAAAGTCCCCATGGGAAGGTTCAATGTGTTAAGATCCTAAGGGCATTAGGATGAAATCCTGGAGGTAGACAAGTAGCACTGGTTAGGGTGGAGACTTGTTCTCCCGGTCTGCGTAGTCCAAGAGTCGTCACTGTATTGCCTAGGTGGCGTCTATGTGCATGTGTTATGTGATGTGTCCTTCTAATAATGGTTTGGACTATGTGTCACGGCACTAAATTGTGAAATGTGAATGCGAAATGTGAAATTTGAATGTGACTATGTGTAAATTGTGTAGTGTGAAAATGTGTAAATGTGCAATGTGTAAAAAGAGAACTATGTGAATGAGTGATTGTGCAAACATGTGAAACCAATAAGTTAGATTGTGAAATTGTGATCCATGATACATTAATGTGAAATTATGTTACAACAGCAACCTAGTTGTGTTTATAAGAATGTTTTATATGTGTAAAAATGCGTAGAATCCATGTTAGGAACAATTCTTGCTTATGTGTAAACGTTTCCATGTTTAAGTGCTATCACGTTGTAGTTAATCGAGAATGTAGCTCTCATGTGATAGGATGTGAATTGCTAAATCCATGTCAAAACAGCAACCTTAAAGTGTATAAAATGATAATGTGCATGTGTAAGAATGTGTAGAAACCATGATAGAAATGTTTCTTTTATGCATGCAAGAATCCCATGTTTGGTTGTTTCCATGTTATAGCCTCATTTGAAATGTAGCTTTCATGTGATTACATGAGTAGAAAGCATGTGATAGGATATTTACTTTGGAATGGCTTAAATCATGTACCATGTGTTTTAAAGTTTGTAGAATTATCATGATAGGTTGTCTTTATCAATTCTCAAGCATGCTATATATTTTGCTTTGCAAATTGGAATGAAAAACCTATTGTGATATATGCATGTATGAGGTGTGTGGTGTTATTTGCTATGTCTTTGAGACTCATCCCTTGCTTCGGCGTACAGGTTTGGTTGGTGACCCTACATCGTTAGAGGAGACCGTGGAGAGTGACTCCGAGCGTGGCGAGTAGCCTGGTGGAGTCGTCATCGTGACATTTTGCTTTAATTGTATGTAATTGAGGCATTGTAATGAAACTATTATGTAATTGTGGACAAGCTATGTAATCTGATTTTTAGCACTTTATTTTCGTGGACTTTAGTTATCTTTAAATTGTCATTTGAATCATGTATGTTAAATGTGGATGATGAAATGAAGACAAGTAGTTCTTTTGTTTCCGCTACTCTGTAATTATATTTATGAGTATCTCAATCGTATGTTATTATTTGGGTAAATGTCCCACTGTGATGACGTTCATTATATCGACGTGGATTGGTATAATTGTACCGGTATAAAGAGGGTCGTCGCAAAACCAGTATGACTTGCCACCATGCTTAAGTACAAATGATTTGGTACTATTCATACAGTAAGGACATGCTAGTTTTCCATGAGTGCTCTAGTCAGATAACATTCCATATGTAGGAAAGTCACTTATCGTCCACATCAATACAACCTTCCTACTAAAATTTTGCTTTCTAGATGCATCATAGGTAGTCACCCCATCGGTCCATATCAATTTCAACTCATCAATCAATGTCCTGAGATATATGTCTAGTGTTTTCCCAGGACTTTTTGGACTAGGGATCAACAAGGATAGAAATAAATGCTCTCATTTCATGCACATGTTTGGCGGAAGGTTGTATGGTGTCATGAAAACTAGCCAACTGGAGTAAGAAGTCACTGAACCTCCAATGGATTGAAACCATCAGTACATAAACCTAGTCTCACATTACGCGACTCTTTTGAGAAACTAGGGTGAGCACGGTTGAAGTGACTCTAAGCTTCGGCATCAGCAGAATGACTGATTACATTATGTTCACGACGAATTCTTTCTACATGCCATCTCATATGTTGAGCTATCTTTGATGACATATTCATTTTCTGCAGTCTCAGTGTAAGGGGAAAATACCGCAATGACATGTATGGTATATCTTTTTGCTTTGAATTGTCCCCTTTCTTAGGCTTTAATCTATCATGACCACACATGGAACATAATACCTTATTTTTATCCTCATTATAATATAGCATGCAATGATTAGGACATGCATCTATTTTCTCATATCCAAGCCCTAAGTCATTGACCATCTTCTTTGCACGGTAAAAATTTTCAGGTAACTTCTCATCTTGTGGCAACATACTTTTGATAATGAGCAACAAACGATCAAAACAAATCACACTGATCTGAAATTCAGATTTGAAGTTCAATAATTGTGAGACCGCAGACAGTCGAGAGTGATTTTGACATCCATTCCACAATGGCTCATCAACATCCTTAAGTAGCTGATAAAATCTTTCAGCTGTCTTGTTTGGCGGTTCTTCATTGTGTACATGCTCGTAATGAACATTGAATCCTGGACCAACAACATCTATGACCATATCAACGTATGAACTTCCACTTCCAATATTGGTAGGCTCGTAGCACCACAATGTTTCACCATGACATGTCCAGTTTGTATAAACTTTAACAAACCCCTTTCTGTATAAATGACGTTGTACATTCCATGTTGCAAGCCACTTCAAGTTCTTACAGACTACACAAGGACATCGGATACGACCCTCATAATCTACAGTTTCAATAGGATTTCTCAATGCTAACTGAATGAATCTCTCAACTCCATTTTTAAATTCCATTTTTAAATTCCATAGATAAGAAAATGGTTAGGAAGAAAATTAACATAGCTCTAATGGTGGCTGAAATTTATTGCAGCCATGGCTTCGAGAGGTAGGCGTGGTGGAGCGCCGGCCCGTGAGGACGAGCCGAGACGTGAGGAGCGGGTGGAGCAGCAGGACCCGACACCGCACGGTCCTGTACTTCCCCCACCGCCGCTTGTGGATTATGGAGTGTTCATGCAAGGTTTGGTGCAGACCATGCAGACATAGGCCCAGACCCAGGCTGCACTCCAGGCTCAGTTAGAGGCTCAGGTTAGCATGATCAATCAAGGTATAGTCTGTTTTATTTAATAGTATGATGTTATGTTGAACGTGTATTGCTTGTTGTTTGATGTAACAGGCTCAAGTTCCAGCTCAGGTCCATGGTGGACCCTCCATCATGGAAAGATTCAAGAGGATGCTGCCACCCTCTTTTAAGGGGGAGAGCGATCCATTACTAGCTGAGAGTTGGATGAGGGAGATTGAAAAGATCTTCCGAGCTATTAGGTGCGCGGATGAGGATAATGTTACTTTAGCCACCTATATGCTTCAGGTATGTGTTAGTTTTGTATGTTTGTATATTCTGTTAAGTTAGACATGTTTAGATGGTGCTTATGAACGGTGTACTACAGGAAAGAGCTGATGTATGGTGGGCTTCATTACTACGTACACGGTTTGAGGACAACGCGGTTGATGTTGCTTGGGACGAGTTCGTGAGGCTCTTTCGGGCCAAATTCATCCCCGAGCATATCTAGGACAGGATGGAGCAGGAGTTCCTCTCCTTGACTCAAGGCTCCATGACCGTGCTCGAGTATGAGGCCAGGTTTGCAGAATTATCTAAATATGCACCTCATATCGTGACAGATGAGCGCAGGAAAGCAAAGAAGTTCGTGATGGGCCTCAAACCATCACTAAGGACGAGGCTAGTGGCGTTTGACCATCGTACCTTGGACGAGGCACTTAGTGCTGCTTGTAGACAGGAGGGCGAGATGCAGCAATATCTGGAAGAGAAGAAGGCTTCGTAGAAGAGGCCTGCAACTACGTTCTAGCGGCAGGACAAGAAGAAAATGGTGTACCAGACACAGCAGCGATCAGTAGCAGTTGGCAGTACTCAGGTACCTTCTGTACGTTCCCCTGGTGTAAAGAAAGAGTGTCCCCATTGTGGGAAGACACATGGTGGTTCCGAGTGTTGGATGATTGTGGGAAAGTGCTTGAAGTGCGGAAGCAGCGACCACAAGATCAAGGATTGCCCAAGACTTCAGCAGGGAGTCCAGTGCGGAGCGCCAGCCCTAGCAGCGGTAGCCGCGGCAGCGCCAGCTACAGGAAGAGAAGGAAGGCCTCGAGCCCCAGCTCGAGTGTTTGCTCTAGCACGCGAGGACGCCGAGCAGGCAGAGCATGTCACCGAAGGTACGATTCTTCTCCTAGGTGTGCACGCTCGGGTTTTGTTTGACACGGGTGCCACTCACTCGTTCATTTCCGAGCGGTTTTCTAGGCAGTTAGCCCTAGAGTCAGGCATAGAGTCTGAGGATTTAGAGGTCCCTTTGTCTGTTCACACCCCTGCGGGTACGGTATCGACTAGGAAGTGCATTCCGTCGTTACCTGTGTGCATTGAGGATAGAATCCTAGAAGGGTGTTTTTTCTTGCTAAAGATGAAGGACTATGATGCTATTCTTGGTCTAGATTGGCTAGAGGAGCACTATGCGTTAGTAGATTGTCGTGGAAAGAGGATTGTTTTCCGCATTTCTGGTGAGGATGAGTTCTCTCATCCCTTGCCAAGGAACTTGGCGGGAAAGTTGGTCATCTCTGCCATGAAGGCGATGCGCATGGTAAACAAGGGTTGTGACGCTTTTCTTTCCAGCGTGGTATTAGTACCAGAGGCTGATGAGTCACCTACTCTTGCAGAGATCGAGGTAGTGCAGGATTTTCCAGACATTTTCCTGATGATTTGTCTGGAATGCCACCGGATAGAGAGATAGAGTTTACCATAGAGTTGCTTCCGGGCACCTCTCCTATCTCGAAGGCTCCATATAGGATGGCACCTGGGGAGTTAGCTGAGTTGAGGAGGCAGTTTCAAGAGTTGCTAGATAAGGGATTTATTCGCCCTAGTGTTTCCCCTTGGGGTGCACCTGTATTATTCGTCAAGAAGAAAGACGGGTCACTTAGGTTATGCATTGACTACAGAAAGCTGAACCAAGTGACTGTGAAGAACAGGTATCCCTTACCTCGTATTGATGATTTGTTTGACCAGTTGCAAGATGCATCAGTCTTTTCTAAGATTGATTTGCGATCTGGTTATCATCAGTTGAGGATTCGGAGTGAGGATTTCTCCAAGACGGCATTTAGATCCCGTTATGGACATTATGAGTTTTTGGTTCTTCCTTTCGGATTGACCAACGCCCCTGCAGCGTTCATGGATCTCATGAATATGGTGTTTAGGCCGTATCTAGATAGCTTTGTTGTAGTGTTTATTGATGATGTGCTGGTCTACTCTCCAGATGAGGCCACACACCGTCAGCATTTGAGGGTAGTATTAGAGGTTCTCCGTGAGCACAAGCTGTATGCTAAGTTCAGCAAGTGCGATTTCTGGTTGCGCGAGGTTCATTTCCTCGGGCATGTTATCTCTGGTGCTGGTGTTGCAGTTGATCCAGCAAAGGTCCAGGCAGTTATGGATTGGGAGACTCCCAAGACCCCTTCGGAGATTCGTAGTTTTCTAGGTTTGGCTGGTTACTATCGACGATTCATTGAGGGATTTTCATCCATCGCCGCCCCATTGACTCAGCTCACCAGAAAGGGAGTGAAGTTTTTCTGGTCCGAGAAGTGTGAGAGTAGTTTTCAATTGTTGAAAACTAAGCTCACGTCAGCTCCGGTCTTAGTCTTGCCGAGCGGTGTAGAGGGTTTTGCTATCTACACGGATGCGTCTCGGATTGGCTTAGGCTGTGTGCTAATGCAGCAAGGAAGGGTAGTGGCATATGCTTCTCGTCAGTTGAAGGAGCATGAGAAGAACTATCCGACTCATGATTTGGAGCTTGCAGCAGTGGTTCATGCATTAAAGATCTGGAGGCACTATCTTTATGGTGTCAGATTTGAGGTGTTTACCGACCACAAGAGCTTGAAGTATCTTTTCTCCCAAAAGGAATTAAACCTGAGGCAGAGAAGATGGATTGAGTTCTTGAAGGACTATGACTTCGACCTTCAGTATCATCCTGGAAAGGCGAACGTCGTAGCGGATGCTCTGAGCAGGAAGAGACCGTCTCTCCAGTAGGATTGGAAGATGTTGGAGGATGCAGCTTGCGCGTTGACTGAGTTAGAGCCATCGCTATGCCAGACATTTGTAGCTCAATTATCCCTTAGTCCTCGGTTTTGGATGAGGTGATCGAGTAGCAGAAAGCCGACCCTAGACTCCTAGAGTTAGTGGGCAAGGTAGGCATTGCTCGTGATGAGGACGGTGTGATTAGATTCCATCACCGTGTTTGTGTCCCTGATTTGGTAGATGTCCGTGAGCATGTGTTAGCGGAGGCTCATCGATCGTGATTCTCTATTCATCTGGGTAACACTAAAATGTACCAATATTTGAAGAGGTCCTTTTGGTGGTCTGGCATGAAGAGGGATGTGGCAGATTATGTATCCCGGTGTTTAGTATGCCAGCAAGTGAAGGCCGAGCGACAGCGACCATCCGGCCTTATGCAAAGGATGGAGATCCCAGTATGGAAGTGGGAAGCTGTCACTATGGACTTTGTTTCGGGTTTGCCTCGATCTAGAAGGGGCAATGATTCGATTTGGGTAGTTGTAGATAGATTCTCGAAGACTATGCATTTCTTGCCTATGAAGAAGAAGCAGTCGGTTGAGAGTTTAGCTAGATTGTATGTTAGTTGTGTGGTCAGATTGCATGGTGTGCCGAAGTCGATCATTTCGGATCGAGATCCAAGATTTACTTTGAGGTTGTGGAAAGGTCTTCAGAATGCGTTAGGTTTGGAGCTGAAGCTCAGTTTGGCGTTTCATCACCAGACAGATGGACAGTCCGAGAGGACTATCCAGATGCTCGAGGATATGTTGAGAGCGTGTGTACTGGATTGGAAGGATGATTGGGAGCGTCATCTACCTCTAGTAGAGTTCGCATACAACAACAGCTTTCATGCGAGTATTGGTATGGCTCCATTTGAGGTGTTGTATGGAAGGCCTTGCAGATCTCCTTTATGTTGGGAGGAGACCGGTGATAGGCAGTTGATCGGTCCGGAGTTAGTTCAAGAGACTTCGGATAAGATTCAGTTGATTAGGAAGAGGCTTGTTGTGGCGCAGGATAGGCAGAAAAGCTATGCCGACAACAGGAGGAAGGATCTAGAGTTCGAGGTGGGTGATCATGTCTTTTTGAAGATTTCACCTACTCGAGGTGTTGTCAGGTTTGGCAGGCATACCAAGTTAAGCCCTAGATTCATTGGCCCATATGAGATTCTTAGACGACTGGGCAGCGTGGCATATGAGCTAGCTTTACCCCTAGCTTTAGCTAGTATTCATCATGTTTTCCACGTTTCTATACTCAGGAAGTATGTCCGAGATCCATCTCATGTGATCAGTCACGAGCCAGTGGAGATCCAGCCAGATCTATCGTATGTGGAGCAACCAGTGGCTATTCTTGACCAGAAGGTTCAGCAACTTCGGAACAAGAGGATTACATCGGTAAAAGTTCTATGGCGGAACTTCTCGCGAGAGGAGGCTACTTGGGAGCTTGAGGATGCGATGAAGAAGAAGTATCCCCGTTTGTTTGAGTAGTTTTGTTTAAACTTCAAGGACGAAGTTTCTTTAAGGGGGAGAGGGTGTAAGGCCCTCGATTTTTTTTTGTTGTATTACTTTATTGCGTGTAAATAATTCATGCTTGTGTATACATAGATGTACATATCTACGTACGTATTAACTAGTTATACTTATGTGTGCATGTGTGTAATTAGTTGTAAATAGTGTATGAATTGCATGGTGGTAGTGTGTACATGATAGTATATATATGGCATGTATATACATGTATAAGTTAAGCATGGTTTCTGCATGTTTTAAGTTCTGGCCGAAGGGCCCATTTGGCGTCAAGATGGTGGACGTCCATTATAGTCAACGTCAACATCGTTCGACGCTAATACTTAAGTCAACGGCCATGGATGTGGACGTTAATATCTTTAACCTGCATGCGTTGCAGACCCCGAAATTCCGGGGGCAAGCAAGCCCAGCCATTGGGGTGATGTCCCCAACGGCTATCAGGCCATCCCATCACCCCTCCGGGATATCCCAAACCCCTTCTCCTATAAACCAAACCCCTTTTGCAACCAGAAGAGCTCTCTTGACTCTTTGAAGAGAAGAGAGAAACCCTAGCTCTAGCTGTGAGAAAAACCTGAAGTTTGCATGCTTTGATCAGGAAAATTGGAGTTCATCCGGCGACCTACAGCAACTGGAAGCTAGCTGGAGCCTAGAGGAAGGCTTCCCCGACTCCAACCTGCTGTGGAGATCGACCAAGAACCCGAAGGAGTGGTGTTTTGGAGGCTTCTTGGGACTGCCCAAGGAGAGCTTCATCAACCTCTTTGATCCCTTTGAAGATTTATTTAGAGGCAAGTAACCCATTCACTTCGTCCATGTAGGTGTCTAGTAGGGTTTTATCATTTTTACAGATTTTTCCTCGTAACCTGGATCCCCACACTTCTCTTTCTTTTGGAGCTCGGGTCTGTGTTTTGTACAGACCTGAACTTGACGGCAAGACCCCTTTCCGTTAAGATCTTCCATTAACGGCCAACGATGTTGCCGTTAAGCTCCATTAACGGCCAGACTGTGCTGTTAAGTTCTTCAGGGCAGAACAGTGGGCTGTTCTCCCTTCTATATGATTAATTTCCGAAGTGTTGTCGCATGAGGATATAATGTAATCGTATATGTTATGTAAAATAGACAAGGTGATGTGTGTGAAATTTTCTGTGCTTTTTGGGGAATGGCATAAATTGTTAGACTTATTGAAATACATGTTGGAAAATGGATTATGCATATTTACCTACTGTCTACATGATCCTTGAGGAATGGAATGCCCTAAATTTTTCTAAACCATGTGTATGCGTATCAGTCCATGCCCTGCAATTTTGAGAATTTTTCCATGATTGTGGAATTTACTGTAATTTCTGTTTTGGAAATAGAAGACATGCGTAGGATTTGTAAAGTTTACAATAAATTGTGTGTTGTGCAATAAATCCGGGGAAAATTCCTGTGATAATGTGTATGTTAGGTTCAGGGTTGTGAACAGTCAAACTGGACATTCATGTTATGTTCCATGATAAATTGAATTATGAATGGCTTGAAACTGAATGTTTTAATTTCTGTAAATATAATATGACTCAGAAAATTATGGAAATTTGTATGTGAGGTCATGAACCTGCAATTAGTGTGTGGTTAAAATTTCATGATAATTGGATAACTGTAAAGTGTATTATGAAATTTCCATGTGAAAACATGTGATAAATGTATGCTATCATGAATATGATTTGATGATGTGATTGCCAACCTGAGTAATGTGAGCTACTGAGTGTTTGATTCCTGTCAACAATAGTATCATGATTAGGAAAACAGAGCCATGTGCATAAGAGAGAGTATGTAAAGACATGTGTAATATGTGTGTTAAAAATCGAAATGTGTAATGTGTAAAAGTGTGTGCCATGTGTGACACTGCTTCCATAGAGGGCCGTGGAGCCGTACCATGGGAAGGTTCAATGTGTTAAGATCCTAAGGGCATTAGGATGAAATCATGGAGGTGGACAAGTAGCACTGGTTAGGGTGGAGACTTGTTCTCCCGGTCTGCGCAGTCCAAGAGTCGTCACTGTATTGCCTAGGTGGCGTCTATGTGCATGTGTTATGTGATGTGTCCTTCTAATGGTGGTTTGGACTATGTGTCACGGCACTAAATTGTGAAATGTGAATGCGAAATCTGAAATGTGAATGTGACTATGTATAAATTGTGTAGTGTGAAAATGTGTAAATGTGCAATGTGTAAAAAGAGAACTATGTGAATGAGTGATTGTGCAAACATGTGAAACCAATAAGTTAGATTGTGAAATTTTGGTCCATGATACATTAATGTGAAATTATGTTACAACAGCAACCTAGTTGTGTTTATAAGAATGTTTTATATGTGTAAAAATGCGTAGAATCCATGTTAGGAACAATTCTTGCTTATGTGTAAACGTTTCCATGTTTAAGTGCTATCACGTTGTAGTTAATCGAGAATGTAGCTCTCTTGTGATAGGATGTGAATTGCTAAATCCATGTCAAAACAGCAACCTTAAAGTGTATAAAATGATAATGTGCATGTGTAAGAATGTGTAGAAACCATGATAGAAATGTTTCTTTTATGCATGCAAAAATCCCATGTTTGGTTGTTTCCATGTTATAGCCTCATTTGAAATGTAGCTTTCATGTGATTACATGAGTAGAAAGCATGTGATAGGATATTTACTTTGGAATGGCTTAAATCATGTACCATGTGTTTTAAAGTTTGTAGAATTATCATGATAGGTTGTCTTTATCAATGTCCAAGCATGCTATATGTTTTGATTTGCAAATTGGAATGAAAAACCTACTGTGATATATGCATGTATGAGGTATGTGGTGTTATTTGCTGAGTCTTTGAGACTCATCCCTTGCTTCGGCGTACAGGTTTAGTTGGTGACCCTACATCGTTAGAGGAGACTGTGGAGAGTGACTCCGAGCATGGCAAGTAGCCTGGTGGAGTCGTCATCGTGACATTTTGCTTTAATTGTATGTAATTGAGGCATTGTAATGAAACTATTATGTAATTGTGGACAAGCTATGTAATCTGATTTTTAGCACTTTATTTTCGGGGACTTTAGTTAACTTTAAATTGTCATTTGAATCATGTATGTTAAATGTGGATGATGAAATGAAGACAAGTAGTTCTTTTGTTTCCGCTACTTTGTAATTATATTTATGAGCATCTCAATCGTATGTTATTATTTGGGTAAATGTCCCACTGTGATGACGTTCATTATATCGACGTGGATTGGTATAATCGTACCGGTATAAAGAGGGTCGTCACAAAACCAGTATGACTTGCCACCATGCTTAAGTACAAATGATTTGGTACTATTCATACAGTAAGGACATGCTAGTTTTTCATGAGTGCTCTAGCCAGATAACATTCCATATGTAGGAAAGTAACTTATCGTCCACATCAATGCAGCCTTCATACTAAAATTTTGCTTTCTAGATGCATCATAGGTAGTCACCCCATCGGTCCATATCAATTTCAACTCATCAATCAATGTCCTGAGATATATGTCTAGTGTTTTTCCAGGACTTTTTGGACTAGGGATCAACAAGGATAGAAATAAATGCTCTCGTTTCATGCACATGTTTGGCAGAAGGTTGTATGGTGTCATGAAAACTGGCCAGCTGGAGTTAGAAGTCACTGAACCTCCAATGGATTGAAACCATCAGTACATAAACCTAGTCTCACATTACGCGACTCTTTTGAGAAACTAGGGTGAGCACGGTTGAAGTGACTCCAAGCTTCGGCATCTGCAGAATGACTGATTACATTATGTTCACGACGAATTCTTTCTACATGCCATCTCATAAGTTGAGCTATCTTTGATGACATATTCATTTTCTGCAGTCTCAGTTTGAGGGGAAAATACCGCAATGACATGTATGGTATATCTTTTTGCTTTTAATTGCCCCCTTTCTTAGGCTTTAATCTATCATGACCACACATGGAACATAATACCTTATTTTTATCCTCATTATAATATAACATGCAATGATTAGGACATGCATCTATTTTCTCATATCCAAGCCCTAAGTCATTGACCATTTTCTTTGCACGGTAAAAATTTTCAGGTAACTTCTCATCTTGTGGCAACATACTTTTGATAAGAGCAACAAACGATCAAAACAAATCACACTGATGTGAAATTCAGATTTGAAGTTCAATAATTGTGAGACCGCAGACAGTCGAGAGTGATTTTGACATCTATTCCACAATGGCTCATCAACATCCTTAAGTAGCTGATAAAATCTTTCAGCTGTCTTGTTTGGCGGTTCTTCATTGTGTACATGCTCGTCATGAACATTGAATCCTGGACCAACAACATCTATGACCATATCAACGTATGAACTTCCACTTCCAACATTGGTAGGCTCGTAGCACCACAATGTTTCACCATGACATGTCCAGTTTGTATAATCTTTAACAAGCCCCTTTCTGTATAAATGACGTTGTACATTCCATGTTGTAAGCCACTTCAAGTTCTTACAGACTACACAAGGACATCCGATACGACCCTCATAATCTACAGTTTCAATAGGATTTCTCAATGCAAACTGAATGAATCTCTCAACTACATTTTTAAATTTCATAGATACCACCTGTTCAACTACTGTACGGTACATCCATGAACGATCTTCAGACATTTTTCCTGTGCGAATTAAATGTTAAGACACAAAACATTAACATGTTTAACCAAAAAAAAAAGTCCAAACCTTTCCTCTCATTGTCCATCTCTGCCATATTAAATAGGAAGGAAATATTATTTAGATTTTCACTTTTTAACCCATCTATGACGGTTTGATCGCACGATTAATTACTATATGTGTTGTGTTATTTGCTAAAAATTTCGGCAGCATCTCTCCAGACCTCTCCGATATACCATAAAATATTTGTTGATTAAGAAATTTTCTTGAACACTTACAAGTAAGTGGTTAAAAAAATAATCAAAATGAATAAAGGTATATCAGAGAGGAGTGAGAAGACGCAACAGAAATTTTTAACAAACAACACAACACATATAGTAATTAACCACCTAAGTGCGATCAAACATTCACAGACTGTCCAAATGGGACAATTCAAGACTTTGAGTTAGATATATACGTTCTCATCATTCAAAATGAGAACGTGCACATCAATCCCAAAGTCAAAAACGGGTAGGTTGATTGACACATGCTTAACATGCTCTCCTAAGATGCGTGCAATGTTAGGTTGCATCCACACATTTCAGCTCATATACAACACCCAACTAATTAAATATTGACAAGATAATAGCACATTCTAAAAACATAGTAGTAACATGTGAAATTGGCAATACATGTAGACGATGAAAACATGAATTTTGTTTTAACATCCAACACATTCATAAGAGCAGAAATCAAATATAGCACGATGCTATTTAGCTTAAAGACAACACTCTCACTAGCTATGCAGACATCAAATATAGCAGGATTTTATTGTTGAGCAGAAGAAATGGAGTAGATGACAACACTCTCACTAGCTAGCTATCTCTTTCTCTACCTACTCTCCAACAATCAATACTACACATGCACTTTGGTTGAGGCGATGTTTGAGTTAGAGTTGAGACTCGGACACGAGTCTCGCTGCACAGTTGTAATCTGATCAAGTTTCTAGCCCTTTGGGGATCCCCCTGCAGTGAGATGATCAACTTTAGAGAGTAAATTAAAGGTGCTCATCTTTCCAATGCAAACGTATATAGAACCTCGGGTTCAAGCTAAAGATGCTCATCAAGCTAAAATGCAAAAATCTGTCCAGAAGGCCAATTTAAATCATCACTCACCCCTACCCTTCTTCACATACCAATTAGGACATTGGAGGCTACTCCTAGAGGAAGCTTAAGCTCTAGCCAGCTTTATCTTTAATTTTTCTTTCCCACTTTTGTAAAGCAACCATACCAACCAGGCATAAAAGTAAAGAAGGTTATGCGAAGTTGGAATCTAAGCTAGGTACAGCACCTCTTTTGCTTAATGAGACAGAGAGAAAGTGGCAAGTAAAGAAATTGATGGTGTCCTCACTGAACAAGGCAAGAATAAAACACACTTTACTTCTTCTACATTGAACACCTTTATCAAGTCACCGAACTGTTCTTCTTATGTTTAGTACTCCTAATTAATTAACTCAAAGGTTATGTATAGTTTGATGATATGCATATGACGCAGCCTATATATCAAGCCATCAGTGTTGCCCATGTTTTACTACCTAACCCATATATGATAATAAGTATTTCTCTTTTAACATAGAAGAAAACCATGAGTCCACAATCCACATAAGTTTTACTACCCAACCCATAGTAAGCATTTCTCTTTTAACATATTTGAACACTATTACATCATTTGCTGCATTAACATATTCTAGGATATTGAGGAGAGCTTCCAGAAGCATATTCCTGCTCTCTCAAATTGTAAATAATTATGGGGTAGTGATCTTCTGACTGCCGTGGTTTTGTTTTTGTTTCCAGGACAATGGAGCATAGCAACATTGATTGTTTAATCATCATGTCTAAGACTGCATTCCTCTCATTAAGATGCCACTTTTCTTTTTTCCTTTTTTGGTTGGATACTTGGATTAAGATGCCACATTGAGGATATGATGCTTGATAGCCTTAATTTTGTCTTGTTTTCCAATACAGTGGAGCTCAATAACTTCAATTCTTTCATCTTTATCTCAAACTAATATTCTGTACAAGGTAGCGAAAGCCATTTCATTAAGATAAAGCCATTTCAAACTAATATTCTATTATTTAATCATCTTTATCTCAAGAACATATGGTCTCTCCTAGCATCCGGAGAATGAAAGCGTTCTTATTAACATTATTCAATTCAATTTGCTTGAACATGCATGCAGGTGCCTAAATAAGAATAAGTTCCTGTGATTCATCTCCTAATGCAGCTTGCTGCTAAAATAGACAACGGGTCTAGTGGGAAAAGAGAAAGGACAGAGCAGACATGTTTTGTACTCTTAGCCAATTTGGTTGACAGATAGGATAAAACCACTGGATAAAGCGATTTCAAGATTATTTAGTCAGAGTTATCAATGTTTTTTGGTTTGAGTTGCCAGATAATAAATAGTTTTAATAAAAGTGGTTAATATATATATATATATCCATATTTTGAGAAGAATTGTCATAGTTAACAGTCCTGATAAATCAGAGAGTTGTCCCGAATTAATGTCCGATAATCTATCAGTCAGTCTTTCTTTCTAGATGAATGTATTGACAATCTTTATCTGGCTGGGTCAACCAATTTTTATCAAGCAGAGGAGGGGCATCAGGATTGGGGAAAGAGAGAAGGGTTCTAGCAAGATTGACAACAGTTGAGCTCATGGTGTCTTGAAGTGAATCCAAAGTGCAATAGCATTACATAAACTATGCAGCTGCCAAGACCCCGCCCTTCAAAGAACTAGTGAAAACTCAGAGCTCCCACCAGATGCCTGATTGTGGAAAGGATGACAGAAGGGGAAATGGTAGTAAATAGCTAGTATCTGTTGATTCAACATGAAAGCTTAAGTTTCACAGGCTTATTTAAGGACCATTATCCATGTTCACACATTCCCAATAGAAATAAAACATTGCAATCACCGACCCCTCAAGATAGCTTAAGCTTAAGCTTAAGCATACAACCCCTCAAGACAGCTAGTTCATGAAATCGGCAATAGGGGGGATGGGGGATGGGGGGAGCACAGCAGGGGGATGGGAGGTCACCTAGAGAGAAAGAGAGAGAGAGAGAGAGGGAAAGAGAGAGGGGTGTACTGGCGACGAGGGCTGTTGGCGGTGTTGACAGGAGGTGGGGTGGCAGAGACGGCTGGATGCGATGGAGGTGACGACGGGAGGCACGACATCGGTAGAAACAGGCGGCGACGACGAGCAGGTGGGGGCGGCGAAGGCGACGGCCAGCAAGCGGGGGCAGTGGAGAGCAGGTGGGGGTGGCAGCGAGAAGGTGGGGGTGGCGACGGCGAGCAAGAGGGGGCGTTGATGGCAGCTACGTCATCGGCAGAGCTTTGGCGAAAGAGCAAGGCAAGGTGTCACTGTTCTCGTGGGAGTGTCTGGTTCGAGAGAAAATAGGGAGATGTTAGGTTATCAACGACCAATTAGAGATCGATAAATATCCGTCACTAATTCATCGCAGATTGCAACTGATTAGCGACCAAAAAAATTCGATCGCTAAATATTAGCGACTGAACTTACTTCGATCGCTAATCAGTCGCATGTATGTGACCAATAACATTAGTCGCTATTCGGTCGCTATTTGCGACCAATTAGCGACTGATAATATCGGTCGCAAAATCGGTCGTTATAACCGCTTTTTCTTGTGGTGATAAGTCGTAGGCAGGTAACACTTTTTGGACGATTTCGGGGCCAACAAATCTCTAACAAATGAAAAGCGAAACAAAATCTGTTCTATGTGCACGGGCTTCTACACTAGTAGATTTTTTGGAATAATTTATCTCTCCCCTATCCCAAAAGCGGGTCAGAGGCCATTTTTCATTGGATTTTCGTGAGGTCGATAATGTTTTTCATCATGCATAACAAATGACAACAAAGGAGAAATTTTTAATTTATTTTTTGAAATGTTAAAAGAGATGAAGAAGGCATTTTACCCGCACAAGCAAAGGGATCCCTCTTCATCGGTACGGGAGACGAGGAGGGGCCTACGAAATCAGAGACTTGTTGGGCCCTAGTAGATGAAGTTTATTTTTGTAAAATCTCTTTTTTCACATGTGAAACCAAACACTATCTTAATCTGAGTTTGAAAATATAATATAAATTAACTAAGGATACAGTGTAATTCTACTCAACCCATTTTAAAAGAGATAAATTATTATTGAATAACTTGCGTACTCATATTTTTTTTCTTCAAACTAAAATAAATATAAATATAAATTAATCTACACCCTTAAATATTTTAATTAACAAGTACGTAATGTGCTAGCCAATCAACCTCTCCCAACCCCCACAAGGTAGTCCCAGCCCCATCCTCGGGCTGTAGTCGCCCTTCCCTTGGGCTTCAATTGCTCTACTCCCCCTCCCTACATCCACCAGAAACAATAGATGCAAGAATTTTATTTAATAAGGTCACTCGACTAGTTTAGTATCTCTCCCTTTAGAAAATTTCTAATCAAATCAATATGTTGTGGCGTTTCTGTTCGATAATGGGCCAAATAGGCCTCCACTTGAGAACTGGGAGTGGATGGTCGCCGGTGAGGATGATGGGCCTACAAAACTAGAAAGGATCAGAGAAATCCAGTTGAAGAACTGGGAGAACCCTCCGATGCTAAAGTCAGGGATAACTGCCACTGGGCTAGGGAGAGAAGGTTCTTTTATGCGTGGTTTCGTGCGTGGACGATTGTGAGAGATGATTGCTCGTACCTTTGCATGAAGGTTATATGTTCCCTATATAGGAAGGGGACTTGAAGGGTCTAGATGCGTCCTTCAAGAAGGATGCTTGAAAGGGTGTGACTGTTGAGTTCCCCAAATGGGGGATCTCTATTCGAGACATCCCTTAGGAACCAGAATCTGGGCTGCTCTAGCTCATGAGGAGGCGTGTAGCGCCGTCCTATTGAATGTCGTTGGGAGCCAAGGGTCACTTATCATGATTTCATTAGGGAGATGCCAAACAGGGAACCGCAGACATGCTCAGCGAGGCTGTTCGGTGTAGTCGTTGGCTTCCTGTTGAACTCTAAGAGAACTAAACAGAAGCCTGGAGACTTGTTCGGTGAGGCTCTGGGCCTTCTATTGAGCAGCTGGTGATCGGTGACCTTATCGTGTTCTGATATTTGGCGATGTCCAGAAGCCAGGTTCTAAAATGCTCTTGGACGCGCAACGATTGAGGTGTCTTCGGAATTTTTAGCTGTCTCCGAAGACACGTGACTGAATCACCATCTCTCTGCTTCCTCACTGTGTCATGATGGGCCTTGGGCCTAGGAGGCTAGAAATGGTCTCCACACTTGCCCTCCACCCTCTCAAGCCTGCTGGGATGTGACCGTAAGCACTTGAGAGGGGAGATGATTGTTCAGCGTCGCCCTCTTCACATTAAATGTGATGTTGGTCACGAAAGTGTGTACGGATATTGGTGGCGCCGTTAAAGCATTCTTGGTATTCCAATTTCATGATGGCGGAAGTGGCGTGACATGACTAGGGCACTCAAACGAGCCGTTCGAGCAGGTTGTTCAATCAGGCAAACCGTCATTTTGGCCTTTGAATTCCCCGCCTCTTCTCCCTTATAAGGGTGAAAGGTGGGAGAACCCCACGCTTTCCTATTTGAAGTTCTCCTGTTGATCCTTGATACTTGCTCCGTCACTTTCACTACTTCTTCCTCATTTGCCCCCTTGCTTGTCTTCTCCTTCTCCAACTCCAGCACTAATGGATCAATGAGAGGGGAATGTCATGGCATAGGCCATTGGACAGTCGCCCGCGAAGACAAAGGCCATGAAATATCGGTGCTTCGAAGGCCTTCGGGAGCGGTTCTGCATCGGGGAAGAGTTTGAGATCGACTTGATGCGCGAGGACTAGACGTACATGATGGACAAGCCAGGGTGCTTCGTGCTCTCCCTGGACCTTCTAGAGGCAGGGTTTAGGCTGCTGGTGCTGGAGATCTCCAGGGATCTTCTGAACGCCTAGAAGGTCACCCCCATCCAACTGACGCCGAACTCGTGGAGGATAATCTTTGTCTTTTGCATCATGTGCTAGAAGCAGGGATTCTAGGCTACGAAGGACCTCTTTCGAAACCACTACAGCCTCATGTCGTCCTTGTAGTCTGGGTATGACATCATGTACATGAAGCATTGACAGAACATGATGTAGATCAACTTTCCCTCCCACTTGTTGAACAATAAGGGGTGGACAAGCCGCCTCTTCTTCATCAGTTGGAAGAAGGGGACTGGACCCTCAGAGTGTGGGTTCCCGATCTGGGTTAATGAGCCGCCCAAGAGGATGGACATCATGCCCTTCCTGATCCAGGATGCGGCCAAGGCATCCATGGCGATGTCGAAGGTGGTCGTGACCATCGCCGAGCTGCTGTTGACCGAATATAAGTTGGTCAAGTACAAACTGAGCCGAGCATGAGGTAAGTCCCTTTTCTTGGGTTTTCCTTCGCATGACTGTTGGGTCCCTCCCTGACTGATTTCTTCCATTGATGCTGCGAAGGTGGCCACTGATCGGGAACAAAATGACCAGGCCCAGTATGCTGAGCAGATCCTCGTCAAGTTATACTTGACATATATTGATGAGGACGTGCCTACCCGGGTAGTGGAAGGTGCCCACGCCGTCATCAAGCAGTCTTCAGGGTGGAAAGCCCTGAAGATCAATCTACGGAAAGAGGCCGCAACCCCGAGGATGGAGGCCGAGGAGGAGGAGGACTCTATCCCCTAGCTTCAACTTTGAAAAAGGAAGAGACTGGTGAAGGCAGCCAGGTAGAAAAGGTCGTGACTGGCGTCGGCCGTGGCGGAGCCCCCAACCATAGAAGGGGTGCTCTTGGAGATGGGTCTCCATGAAGGTGGAGACGTGGTCATGGTCGACGACCAGTCCGATGGGGGCTCTAAGGAGGAGCCCATTCGAGCATTAGAGCCCTTGGCGTCCACTAGCAGGAGCGGGGCATCAGCAGGTGCAGAGGAGATGATAGCGGCCGCGGAGGGGACGTCGGTCACGACACTCATCCTCGGGGCGCTAGCGGTGTCTACGGAAGAAGCGTTGGTATCTATGTCGACCGCGGAGGCGGTAGTGGTGGCAACTGCAGCGGAGGAGATGACCATGGTCTTCGCCTAGCAGATGGTGGACTAGGACGAGGTGATGATCCCACAAGGGGCGCCTATGGGGAATGCCGAGGACCCAGAGGCCACGGTGGCAAGTGCGATCGCCGACGAGGCGGCTGACGAGCCAGATGCTCCTCCCGAGTAGGCTGTCGGGATGACCGACGTGAGGGCGGAGTCGAACGGGGATTGTGCCCCCCTAACAAGGGTTTTCGTGGCGTAGACCCCCGCTCGGCCTTCGGAGGCTGACCTGGAAGTGGCTCTAGAGCGTCTCCAAGAAGGTCCCTCTACCAGGGTCCTGCCTCCCTATCCTATAGCTTGACAGGTGGAGGTTCTCATGCAGTGCCAAGAGGGAGGCTTGGAGGACACCTCGGTGAGGGTAGAAGGGGTGTCCTGCTCGGAGGGAGAAGCTTTCGAGGTTAACATCGAGGAGCTTACACGTGGCATTTTGAGCTCGGTGGAGATGCTCCAGAAGCTAGCCTCATGGGCGCAGTTTCAGCAAGCCCTCTGGGATGCTGAGGTTACGATCACAGTAGCCCACGAGGATCAGAGTTGTCTTCGGGAAGCCGAGCAGCAGAAGGAGATCAACGATCTCCGAGCCGTGCTGAAAGTTTCCGAGAGGAAGCTAGCCATTGTTGAGGTGGAGAAGGCTTCCCTCATCGAGGTCCTTGATGATGCTGAGGCCTGAGGGGTCGCCGAGTACAAGGTCAGGCCAGAATTCCAGGCAGATGTAGAGTAGTACGACGTGACTTGCTACAAGGTCGGCCTCGATGTCAGTGACCACCGAGGTCTTCTGAAGGCTTTGGTGGAATATGCTCGTGAGGCCTTCGATGCTGCCCTCCGAGAATGCCACCGGCGGACTCGAGACCCTCTCTTATATGGGATCTGCTTTGCTAGTTGTCGAGCAGGGTAGATGTCTTCTGACGCTGAGGACGTTGGCTCCTCCTGGCAAGAGCCCTAGGCATGTATCTCTCTCTTCTTTTTTTTTTGGTCTGTAACTTGTCCTTCTAAGCCATGTACAAAGTTCCGCTAACTTTTGTTAATGAAATTAAAAAGAAGTGTTCCCCTTTTCAATTCTCTTTCTTTTCGCACCATTTTTTTGTCGAATCGGAATTCATCAGAGTAACTAGGGTTTTTAGGTACTACGCAAGCCTTCTAAGCTGAAGAGCTTAGAATAAGCTGGGGGTTGTCGAAACACCCTTCTCCCCCAACTAGTAGGAAAGAAAGAAATGGAGAAAAGACATCCCTATTTTCTAAAGGAAAATGCAAGAGGCACTTATGAATAGTAGTCCTTTAAGTTTGAAATATGCCAGGTTCTGGGTATGGTCTTGTTTGTAAGGGTAGACAGCTTGTAGGACCCTTTTTTGAGAACCTGGATGACCTTATAAGGTCCTTCCCACTTCGGGGCGAGCTTGTCGGTTGCTCTTCGGGGATCCAAAGTAGAGCAACGCCGTAGGATCAGACGTCCTTCAAATAAGCGCTGCTCACAAACCCTGGAGTTGTAGTATTGTGCGAGTCGCTGTTGATAGCAGACCAACTTGATGTTGGCATCGCTATGACGCTCATCAAGCATGTGCAGATTTTCCCTCAGTGCATGATTGTTGGTTGCTTCATCGATGTGGTTTGAAGTTCGGAGCATTGGGAGAGCAGCTTCCAAAGGCACCATAGCTTCTGTGCTATAGGCCAGGTGGAAGGGAGTCTCTCTGGTAGCTACTCGGGTAGTTGTTCGGTGACACCAGAGAACGTTAGGCAATTCTTCTGTCCACGAACCTCCTGTAGATTCAACCCTCGTGCGTATCCCATGCAATAGTGTTCGGTTGGCGTTTTCTACCAAACCATTTGCCTGGGGATGTGCCACCGAGGTAAAATCATTGTAGATGCTAAGTTCCGAGCACTTCTGTTTGAAGAACGTGTTGTCGAACTACTTCCCATTATCTGTGGTGAACACTTTCAAGATGCCGAATTGGCACAGGATGTTCTTGCACACGAACTTCCAAGTTGCATGTCGATGATGGTGGCCACGGGCTCAGCTTCAATCCACTTGGTGAAATAGTCGATGGCAACCAAGAGGAAATTTGTTTTGACTTGGGCTTCTAGGAAGGGACTGATGAACAGTCTATCCCCATGTAATTAAACATAATTACATTTCTATTTTGGTAATTAACAAAACCATATTATTGTGATAATTATCAATCCCTTAATTAAAGGTCACTAACCTATTTTTCTACAAGTCTTAAGCATAGGAATTAATACCAAAGGATAATAAGCCAAAACAGTTAAGCATCTTTGCATTGTATCTACAGCATCATATTTGTCTAAGTACACATCGGTTTCTTTTATAGATCTTAACGATTACAGTAGAACTGTAACGATTTCTTCATAACCGTTTCATAAGTACTGTAACGATTTCTTCACAGATTGAAACTTCTTCTAATTTCAAAAGAAATCGTTCCTACAACGACTTCTTAAAGAGAGCGTAACGATTTGCTTGCATCGACTTCTTTATTCATCATAACGATTCCTTTAATCATCGTAACGACTTGCTTTCGTAACGATTCCTTTAGACATCGTAACGACTTGCTCTCGTAACGATTCCTTTAGTCATCGTAACGACTTGCTTTCGTAACGATTCCTCTAGTCATCGTAACGACTTACCTTCGTAACGATTCCTTTAGACATCGTAACGACTTGCTCTAGTAACGATTCCTTTAGTCATCGTAACAACTTGCTCTCGTAACGATTCCTTTAGTCATCGTAATGACTTGCTCTCGTAATGATTCTTTTAGTCATCGTAACGACTTGCTTTCGTAACGACTTGCTCTCGTAATGATTCCTTTAGCCATTGTAACGACTTGCTTTCGTAACGATTCCTTTAGACATCGTAACGACTTGCTCTCGTAATGATTCCTTTAGTCATCGTAACGACTTGCTCTCGTAACGATTCCTTTAGTTATCGTAATGACTTGCTTTCGTAATGATTCCTTCAGTGATTATAACGATTTTCTATCATTTGCTATCATAACGATTCCTTTAGATTTTCTATCATAACGATTCCTTTAGATATCATAATGATTTGCTTATCGCAACGATTGCTTCAGATATTATAACGATTTACTTTGCGCATCGACTTCTTAAGTAATCATAATGATTCCCTCAATGATCACAACGTTTCTTTCATATCTCACAACGATTTGCTGTTTGGTTGCATAACGATTTCATAAGTCATAAATGCATCGATTTCATATCAATCAACTTGACATATGACTTATCCTTTCAACGGGTTGAATAGTCAAAGCCTTCACACATTTTCTTCTGTTAGCTGTGCATTTATCGAAGACTGAACATATCTCTGCATGCATACAGACTATATTATCCATTATCGTGTCTATTCCATATGCATCTTTTTGAACAACAAAATGGCATTACTATTTTGGTGAATATTCACACCAACGTTGACTGACAACAAGAGACAGCCTAGTTGTCTACTGTTCTAGCATTTAATGTATGTAGGTCTCTGACAACATTCGTCATACAACGTTGGACCTTGTAGAAGCCAAAGGACACTTCAGAAGATCCTATCTCTTTGCGTGCACAAATAGATAAAGGACTGTTGACTGGAAGCTTCCAAGTGCCACTCAGTCTAACGTCCACCAAAAGCTAGAGGCAACAGATACTTCAACGTCTATATTTCAAATTGAAGCTATATTTTGAAGAGAGGAGATCCAGAAGAAAGATAGATATATAGAGAACGATAGTCATAAAAAAACACGGTGATCATCAAGTCTTCTGTGAGTTCTCAAGAAAGAGCCAAGCCTCATTCCATTAGATTATCTCTTCTTTGCGCTCTGCATTGTTTGTAGATTTTCGAGAGAGCTTGTCTAGATCTGAGAGTGAGCTTAGTTTGTAGACCGTAAGCTCTCAGTCCTCTGCTTCAGATCTTGGCTTGTCAAAGCTTGATCTAGGGGCTTAATCTCCTGCTTACTTGTTTATGTGCTTGTACCCTTCGTGTGTGAAGGAAGACCTGGTGGTATCCAGGGTGTGTGTATGCCCTTCTGGTGTGAAGGAAGACCTAGAGATATCTAGGATGTTGTTCCTCTTCGGGCTACGAAGAGAAGACCAGTTGAGGTGGGTGTTGTAGTGTCCATAGGGGGACTCTACCCTAGTTAGTGAAATCCTGAGTTGTTGCTCAGGGACTGGACATAGGACTCCTATGGAAAGGAGGTCTGAACTATGTTACATCTGGTGTTGTGTGACTATCTTCATGTGTTTGTTTACTAACACTAACAATCTTCAAAGTGTATTTCTTGGTGAACATTTTTAGTGAACAGGTATTAATTGATAAATTTTAAAGACCCATTCACCCCCCCTCTGGGCTACCTAACTGGGCAACATGTGGTATCAGAGTGAGTCTCTTCGACAAAGAAGAAGATCCAACGATTTGAAGAGTAAAGATCCATGGCAGCCCAAGGTCACAATGATGGTCAGTCTGTCAACCGACCACCATTGTTCGATGGAGAAGACTACGCTTACTGGAAAACAAGAATGGAGTATTTTCTACAAGGTCATGACTATCAGATATGGTCCATAGTTGAAGAAGGCGATCTCCTAGTCACCAACGAAAAGGCTCAGTGGACAGATGATGACAGGAAGAAGATTTCTTCAAACTGTAAGGCTAAAAGCATTATGTGCTGTGCTCTTAGCAAAAAAGAATTCAATAGAGTATCAGCCTGCAAATCCGCAATGGAGATGTGGGAAAAATTGAGAATCACTTATGAAGGCACGGACAAGGTTAAGGAAACCAGAATAGATATTCTGGTAACTGAATATGAGAGGTTCCAGATGCAGCCAAGAGAGTCCATAACTCAAATGTTTAGTAGATTTACAGACATTACAAATGGATTAGCAGGACTCGGGAAGACCTATAAGATTGGAGATATGGTCAGAAAAATCCTTAGATCTCTTCCATCTACATGGACTCCCAAGGTAACAGCCATTGAGGAAGCTAATGATCTAAAGAGGATGTCTTTGGAAAAGCTCATTGGTTCCCTTATGGCCCATGAGATAAATATGGAGAGACTAGGAGAATCCTCAAGCAGAAAGAAACATTCAAATGCTCTTAAAGCAGAAGAAGACAGATTAGATGAGTCATCAGCCGAAGATGAAAGCTCAACTGATTGCGAAGATGAAGAAGCCATGCTATCAAGAAGACTGCAGCGCATTCTAGCCAAAAAGAAGAAGTTCCAATCTGGTAGAAGACACTTTAAGAAAAATATGGACTTCAAAAAACCAGATGGAAAGGATCAGAAAAAGGGCGAGCCCATATGCTATGAGTGCAAAAAGCCAGGACATATCAAAGAAGAATGTCCAAAGCTCAAGAAGCCTGAATTCAGAAAGAGAGAAATCTCCAAGAAATTCAGGAGGCATAAGAAAAAGGCTATGGCAGCAGCATGGAGCAACAACAGCGACTCAGACAGTAAGTCAAGTTCAAACAGTGAAGAAGAAGAAGCCAACTTGGCTTTTATGGCAAACACTGAAGAGAAGGTAACTTCTGATTCATCTTTTAATTCTTGTAATAATTCTGATTCTGATAATCTAGAAGAAGCTTTCAACGAATTATACTGTAAATATAGAGAAGTAACAAAACTGTTAAAAGTTAGTAAGAAAAATACTGCATGTTTAGAAAACACTAATTTAGATCTAAAAACAGAAAACGAAGAATTAGAAAAACAAATAACTGAACTTAAAAGAAGAAATGAACTATTATGTGAAGATCTAAAAGATAAAACTAAACAAATAATCAGATTAAAAAAACAGGAGAGTTCAGATGAACTGAGAAAAGAAATTAAAACATTAAATGAAGAAAATGACAAACTGTCAAGCACATTGGAGAAATTTACAAATGGTAAGAACTCCTTAATATTAAAAGGTGCTAGACGTTCAGGAAAGAAGAAACATGGTTTAGGATATACACCACCAGAAAATGAAGAAACAATAATTCAACCTAAAATATATCCAACTCCGAAGTTTACACCTGAACAAGATACAACATACAAAGCCAATTTCAAATATATTGAATGAGTAATAAAAATGTCCTGCTGTAGCCATTGCAATAAGTTAGGACACATAAAATTAACATGTCCAACTAGACATAAGAAATGGATAATTAAAAAGGAAACTGTTTACACTAACCAACAAGGACCCAAAAGAACTTGGGTACCTAAAACTTAATGTCTCCTTTTCAGGGAAGCCTTCGAGCATTAAAGTGGTACCTGGACAGCAGGTGCTCAAGGCATATGTCAGGGAACAGGAAGCTGTTCACTCATCTCCAAGCTGAAGAAGGAACAGTTACCTATGGAGATAATGGAAAAGGAACAGTGATAGGCAGTGGTTCTGTGAGCAACAAAGGGAAAACAATTATTGAAGATGTACTGTGTGTCAAAGGGCTAAAGCACAACCTCATAAGTATCAGCCAGCTTTGTGACAAAGGTCATCAGATCAAGTTCCAAGAGTTCAAGTGCAGTATCCTGAAGGATGGTGCAGTAATCTTCGAGCTAACAGAGAAAAGAACTTATATGTGCTCTATCTTGAAGAACTCAAGGATCAAGACGTTTAAGAGCAGTCAACTGAGCTGTGGCACCGAAGATTGGGCCACTGCAGTTTGGATGGCATGAATAAGCTCATAAAGAGAAGTCTTGTGGAAGGTCTGCCAAAGGTCAGCAATAAATTGGATGGTATTTGCAGACCATGTGCAAAAGGGAAGCACACTAAGAGTTTCTTCAAGTCAAAGACTGTGGTAACCACCTCTAAACCCTTAGAACTCCTTCACATGGATTTATTCGGGCCAATGAGGACCACTAGTCTTGGAGGAAAGAATTTTGGAGTTGTTATTGTGGATGATTATTCCAGATTCACATGGGTTTCCTTCTTGGAGCATAAAGATGATACCTTTGATAGTTTTGTAAGCTTCAGCAGAAGAGTACAGAAAGACAAGAAGTTTTGCATTGTTGGAATCTGGTCAGATCATGGAGGAGAATTTCAAAATGAAAAATTTGCAAAATTCTGTGATGACCAAGGGATTGAGCATAACTTCTCTGCACCAAGAACACCACAGCAAAATTGAATTGCTGAGAGGAAGAATAGAACCTTATTGGATATGGCAAGAACAATATTATCAGAATATGATTTACCAAGGTATTTCTAGGCTGAAGCAGTGAACGCAGCAAGCTATATCATTAATAGAGTAATTATCAGACCCATCTTGAAGAAGACTGCATATGAGTTGTTCAAGGGAAAGAAGCCAAAGATCAGTCACTTCAGAACCTTTGGATGTCCATGCTTCATTCACAACAACGGCAAAAGAGACATTGGTAAGTTGGATGCCAAATCAGATGAAGGCATCTTCATGGGGTATGCTACTAAACCTAAAGGTTATAGAGTGTTTAATAAACGCACCTTATTGATTGAACAGTCTGTACATATTATTTTTGATAAAACTAACCCTTCCTTGAGAAAGGAGGCAGAGAGCGACATTGATGATGCAGATGACTTGTCTAAGAAATTAAAGAACACATCAATTGAGGACAAGGAAGATCCACCTCTGGAAGACTTGCAGCAAACAAACATTGAACATGAAAATCTTCCAAAGGAGTGGAGATACAAGAAAGATCACCCACCTGAAAATATTATTGGTATCTGGTATCTGGTATCCAAAATCATGTGAAGTAAATTTAGTAGGGTACTCTGATGCTGGCTATGCTGGATGCAAACTAGATAGAAAAAGCACCAGTGGTTGTTGTCAATTTCTTGCAGGATGCTTAATATCCTGGTCCTCCAAGAAGCAAAATTCAGTAGCACTCTCAACAACTAAAGCTGAGTACGTGGCTGTTTGAAGTTGTTGTACACAACTCTTATGGATAAAGCAACAACTTGAGGACTACGGAATGCACATCAAGTCAATTCCACTGTTATGTGACAACACAAGTGCCATAAACTTAACCAAGAATCCAGTACAGTACTCAAGAACCAAACACATTGAGGTTAGATATCATTTTATTCGGGATCATGTAGCTAATGGTAATATTGAAATATCTTTTATTGACACAAATAATCAATTGGCAGATATCTTCACAAAAGCCTTTCCCGAAGAGAGGTTCACTTCTCTCAGAAGGGAATTAGGCATGTGTAAATTGTGATAGATTTATCTGTTAAATACTGAAATATTAAATTTCGGAGCCCAATTAATTATTCTCCTTGAAGTGAGCAAAAATTATCTCAATTACTTCTCATTTATCCTTCCTGCGTAAATTCTCCTGTCGTTTCGTTTTGTGTAATTATTTATTTCTTTCAAACTGGAGTTTGTCGTTTTCCGCCATAAAGGCACACCTCTTCAAAAAGGGGACATTTATTCTCTATTTCATAAATCTCGTAATCGGTATGAGAATGATTCGTCTCCCCTCTTTATCTCCTTCGTTCTCTTGCCTGAGGCGATAACCCTTCGCCCCCGGCATCGACTTCCACCAGATTTGAAGCCTTCAACCTCTCCCGCCAGAAATTTCTTGAGGGTTTCTCCTTCAACCACCCTTCCAGACCTCCAGAACCTCTTCTTGCTTGATTCCATGGCCTCTTCAACTGTTTCCGGCAGTGTTGGGGGTTACGGAGCTGCATTCCTCACCGCAGAAGAGCAAACTAGGTTCGCTTCAGTCAAGGCAAAGCTTTGTGGGCACAAGGTAGTGGATTTAGCAGACTTTGAGAAGAACGGAATGGGCATTTTGGTTGAAGCTCTACAGAGGCTGAAATGGACGAAGATTGCAACCTATTCTGATGTAAGTTATCCAGATCTTGTCAAGGCTTTCTATGTCTATCTGAAGACAGAGGAGGATGGGACCCTGACTTCTATGGTCAAGGGAACCCAAATCAGGATTACCAGGGAATTGTTAGCATCTCTGTTTGAAGTTTCTACTTCCTGTCGCAGTTGAGTCCACACTGTGGACACTCATGTCAAGGGTTTGGGGACAATAGGCCCGAAATATAGGTTGAAGGATGGAAAGCTGGATATTAGCCAGCTCAGTGCCTTTAACAGGCTTTTGCACTTCATAATCTGTCAAATCATCGTGCCAAGGAGTGCAACTTTTTCTTCATACACCAAGGCTGATTCAGACCTGATGTTCTGGGCTATCTAGAATCAGGAGATTAACACTGCAGAGTTGATAATGGAGAGAATGAGGTTTGCAAGATCCCAAGTGTGGGACATTAAGAGCAAATTGAATATCTCCCTACCTTATGGCCATCTCCTGACTAAAATCTTTCATCATTTTGGGATAAGTGTAGTGGGTGATGTATCCGAAAAGATGGGCCAAGCTATTAGGTCCAGAAATTTGAGAAAAAGTGGTTTTCCTGTAGTCAATGGTGTATGGTCTAAAACCGGGGCTGTTGATGGTGAAGCCATCCTTGCTGAAACTCAAGAAGACCATGAACCTGTATCATAAGTAGCAGCAGTAGCAGTAGCACCAACACCAGAAGCAGCAGTTGTTGATGAATCCAGTAGAAGGATTGAGGACATTCCTCCTGAAGACATTGAGCCCATTGGGCAATTCCCAGAGGTTCCTCTTCCATCTTCCCAAGTAGGCAGTCTACTTAGGGATGCACTGGACTCCATCTCTCAGGGGGAGCCAGTTGCACATGAGCCAAGTATAGAAAAATCTATGGCAGAGGTCCCCTTAGCAGATGTAGTTATGGAAGAAGCTCCAAGCCAGTAGGAGCAAGTCCAAGTTCATGAGGATGTTGTAATGGAAGATTCTCCCATTGAGGGGGAGTAGTCAGTGACAGAAGAGTTCCAGGGAGTCAGTGTTGTGGCATCAGGCCACACTGAAATTCATTCAGAAGTTCTCCCAGTTCAAGAAGAAGAAGTAGCAGCAGCAGCACAAACTAAAGTTCCCATGGAAAGTGTGCATGATGAAGGAGAAGCTGAAGTTGAGAAGGGTAGTGAGACTCAGGGGGAGGGAAATGAAAATCCCCTAGAGAACCAGTTCAGAGAAGGTGAGACTGCCAGTTCCTTAGATTCTGAGGATGACCAAGATCAACAGCCTCAAATGGACAAGGCCCAGGAGAAAGGGAAAGCAGCAGAAGTTCCAGATGTCCCTCTCCTAGCTGACACTCCTTATCAGAGACAGATGAGGCAAAGAGTCATTATCAATCTGAAGCCTGTCATAGAAAGATTGGATGCTCAAGGGGAGATCCTCTGCTCATTGCAATCCAATGTAAATTCCATCTTCATGAGCCAGGCCTCCACATCCAAGGAGTTGTTTCAAGTAAAGAATGTTGTAAGGTGGTTCAATAAGGAGTTAGGAAGCATGAAGACAATGCTTTCAGAGATTTTGAAGGCCGTTGGAGCCTAAGCTCCTCCTCCTCCACCTCCTTCTGATCAGAGAAGTGAAGAAGGTGTTCCAAGGCCATCAGGGCCAGATGAGCAAGTGACAGGGCCATTAGGGCCGGCAGCAGCTAGTCCACAAGCAGAGGTCAGTGGTTCAGGGCCATAGGGCCAGATGAGCAAGTGTCAGGGCCTTCAGGGCAAGCTGAGGTCAGTGGTTTAGGGCCTTCAGCGCCAGCTGAGAAGGTGTCAGGGCCATCAGGGCCTTTGGAGTCAGAATCTGTGCATCACATAGCTGAAGAAGCAGAAGCTGTAGCTCCTGAGCCCCCAGCTCCATCCTCCACTCAGACCCCTGTACCTTCATCACCACCTTCATCATCCACAGGTCCACCTGCACCTCAAACCTTCAAGAAACCACAACCCAGAACCATCTCATCACCTACACCTTTTCCTTCACAATTCACTTCATCTCCTGCATCTTCAACACCCATTTCTCCACCTCCACCAATTTTTGAGGTTCCTCCAGTGTCATCATCAGCTAGAGCCTCCTCTTCTTCTGGTCCACCATCCTCAGGACCATCAGATATCACCCCTACTACCTCACACTCCCTTTTGCATCCTTCTCCTCCACCCTCTTTCATTACTGTAATTCCTGAGGGTGCTCAACTTGAATCTCCCTATCTTGGGAAAATCAAGGATGAGTTTGAAGAAGTCATCCTCCGGTCTGTACTGAAGGCTGGGGATCATATCCATAGAGCAGACTCTTCTAGTTCTGCTCCTAAAAAGAGGAAAATTTCATCCACCTCCTCTCTTTCCTCTGAACCTCTTCATCCACCTCTGTGGTTTTCTCTCATAGTGGACAACAAAAATAAACCACTGTATAGAGAATATCTTCAGAAGGTTGTCTTTGCCACCCTTGTCAACCTTCCTTTTCTTAATCTCTCAGACCATTTAAATGTCATTCTACCTTATACCCCTCTCACCAAAATGAAAAATCCAAAATCTTTTCTATTGCTCATTCCAAGACTGAAGAGCAATGGGCTAGGGGGCACAGAGGGTTGTACAAAAAATTTGTTCTGGCTAAGTCTGCTAGATTCCCTCTAAGGGACCATTCCCTGACTCTCTCAGAATGGTTCCAAATTCATCACAAGCATTGTTGGGCCCTATTTATTCAGAAGGAGATCAAGATGGCCAGGCATTTCCAACTCTTCAAAAACTATAGATATGTCCATCGACTCCCTAAGGTCCAATTCAGCTAGTTTAAGCAGGCCAGAAATTCACTTGGTTCAACCGTCGCCCACACTGAGGCTATCCAAGTAGACTTTGCCACTCTTCAGGTGCTAGAGGAAATCATGCTTCCACCTATACACTCTCTGGTCATGGACTCTTCTGTTGGGTCTATCATCTTTGAACGTTTTGCCAGAGTAATGGGCATAATCAAAGTACAGAAGGGCTTCCAAGTGGCATTTCATAGATTTCTCTTCAGAGAATACCACCAAGGCCATGTCAGTGCTGAGGTTCTAGCTCCCATCCTGTCAAAATGTGAGAGGTTGACACCTTCAGACTGGGCCAGATTTTGCCCTCTCTCTGCTCAGCAGCTATCAGTGCTTAATGAATGTCAAGCCAGGGAAGGTGACCCTCCAGTATTAGAAGCTACATTTTTAGACATGAATTTGATTCACCTAGTCTAGGATCCCTTCCAGATTTGGGTTGAGCATTATAAAGTCTATGTAGCCCTTTTTCAAGAGCTGAAGGCCAAGCAGAACTTCTATCCCATTTCAGTTGATCAAATTCTTGCTCGAGCTAGTTTTGGCTCAGTATCCTTCAAAAGAATCTCCCTTGACAGAGAAGCCTATGCCAATTTCCTTGATGAGCAGTTGGCTCTCCATTTGAAGAGAATGGCTCCCTCCATGGGACCCAAGTACACTCTTGCCCCTTGTGTATTTCATCATGTTTTTGAAAAGCAGGAAGAACAGGCATGGGAAATCATTTCTCATTTTGCCTCCCTCCTCTCACCTGCCTTTTATCTCCCTGTACCTTCCCAGAATGAATGAATACACATAGTATTTCCTGTCTCATTCAGTTGTTTTCTCTTCTTCTTTGTCTTTTCCTTGCATCTTTTTTTTGCTAATGACTTGCTCTCGTAATGATTTGCTTGCATCGACTTCTTTATTCATCATAACGATTCCTTTAATCATCGTAACGACTTGCTTTCGTAACGATTCCTTTAGACATCGTAACGACTTGCTCTCGTAACGATTCCTTTAGTCATCGTAACGACTTGCTTTCGTAACGATTCCTATAGTCATCGTAACGACTTGCCTTCGTAACGAATCCTTTAGACATCGTAACGACTTGCTCTCGTAATGATTACTTTATTCATCGTAACGACTTGCTCTTGTAACGATTCCTTTAGTCATCGTAATGACTTGCTTTCGTAACGATTCTTTTAGACATCGTAACGACTTGCTCTCATAACGATTCCTTTAGTCATCGTAACGAATTACTCTCGTAACGATTCCTTTAGTCATCATAACGACTTGCTTTCGTAACGATTCCTTTAGACATCGTAATGACTTGCTCTCGTAACGATTCCTTTAGTCATCGTAACGACTTGCTTTCGTAACGATTCCTTTAGTCATCAGAACGACTTGCTTTCGTAACGATTCCTTCAGTGATCATAATGATTTTCTATCATTTGCTATCATAACGATTCCTTTAGATTTGCTATCATAACGATTCCTTTAGTTATCACAACGATTTTCTTATCACAACGATTGCTTCAGATATTATAACGATTTGCTTTGTGCATCGACTTCTTAAGTAATCATAATGATTCCCTCAATGATCACAACGATTCTTACATATCTCACAACGATTTGTTGTTTGGTTGCCTAACGATTTCATAAGCCATAAATGCATCGATTTCATATCAATCAACTTGACATATGACTTATCCTTTCAACGGGTTGAATAGTCAAAGTCTTCGCACATTTTCTTTTGTCAGCTGTGCATTTAATGAAGACTGAATGTATCTCTGCATGCATACAGACTATATTATCCATTATCGTGTCTATTCCATATGCATCTTTTTGAACAACAAAATGACATTACTATTTTGGTGAATATTCACACCAACGTTGACTGACAACAAGAGACAGCCTAGCTATCTACTGTTCTAGCATTTAATGTATGCAGGTCTCTGACAACATTCGTCATACAACGTTGGACCTTGTAGAAGCCAAAGGACACTTCAGAAGATCCTATCTCTTTGCGTGCACAAATGGATAAAGGACTGTTGACTGGAAGCTTCCAAGTGCCACTCAGTCTAACGTCCACCAAAAGCTAGAGGCAACGGATACTTCAACGTCTATATTTCAAATTGAAGCTATATATTGAAGAGAGGAGATCCAGAAGAAAGATAGATATATAGAGAACGATAGTCATACAAAAACAAGCTGATCATCAAGTCTTCTGCGAGTTCTCAAGAAAGAGCCAAGCCTCATTCCATTAAATCAGATCTTCTTTGCTCTCTGCATTGTTTGTAGATTTTCGAGAGAGCTTGTCTGGATCTGAAAGTAAGCTTAGTTTGTAGACCATAAGCTCTCAGTCCTCTGCTTCAGATTTTGGCTTGTCAAAGCTTGATCTAGGGGCTTAATCTCCTGCTTACTTGTTTCTGTGCTTGTACCCTTCGTGGGTGAAGGAAGACCTGGTGGTATCCAGGGTGTGTGTATGCCCTTCTGGTGTGAAGGAAGACCTAGAGGTATCCAGGGTGTTGTTCCTCTTCGGGCTAAGAAGAGAAGACCAGCTGAGCTGGGTGTTGTAGTGTCCATAGGGGGACTGTACCCTAGTTAGTGAAATCCTGAGTTGTTTCTCAGGGACTGGACGTAGGACTCTTGTGGAAAGGAGGTCCGAACCAGGTTACATCTGGTGTTGGGTGATTGTCTTCATGTGTTTGTTTACTAACACTAACAATCTTCAAAGTGTATTTCTTTGTGAACGTTTTTAGTGAACATGTATTAATTGATAAATTTTAAAGACCCATTCACCCCCCCTCTGGGCTACCTAACTGGGCAACAGGGACCCATAATATCAATTCCCCACTGAGCGAAAGCTCACGATTCTAAGAGGGAATGTAGTTGTTCGGCAAGCTAATGGATGAGCTGACCAAACTTCTGACATTCTGGACACTTCTTCACGTAGGACAGGTAGTCCTTTTGCAAAGCCAAACACCAAAACCCTGCTCAGAGGATGCTCTGCACTAGGGTCCTTCCACCCAAGTGGCTTCCACATAGACCCTCATATGCCTATTCGATTGCCGATGTCGCTTCGGAAGGACTAGGTCACTTCGGGAGGGGTTTTGAGAGGGAGTGACAGTAGAGCTGACCTTCGACAATAGTGAACCTCTGACTTCACAGTCGAACCAAGCAAGCCTCGGGCTGATCAGAAGAGAGCTCTCCTAGGAGTAGATAGGCCAAGATAGGGTTCTCCCAGATCAGGCTGATTGGACAGCCCCTATAACTGCAACGTCCATCTCTGTGCCCAGTGAGGCGAGCTCTTCGACAAATACAGAGCGAGACTGAGCAATGTCGCCCGAGGATGCTAGTCAGGCAAGTGTGGTTGCCTACGCATTTTGTTCTCATGGGACATGGAACACTTTGAAGTGGAGGAAACCGGCTATGTGTCGCTTCACCTCTAGAAGGTATTGTGCCATGCAGGGATGCCTTGCTTCGAATTTCCCGTTGACCTGATTGGCGACGAGCTGCAAATCGCTGAAGGCTCATAGCCGAAGAGCACTGAGATGCTTGGCCATTCTGATTCCAAACAGTAGTGCTTCGTATTCGGCCACATTTTTGGAAGTGGCGAAGCAGAACCGGATGGCATACTGGAATTCTTGCCCTTATGGGGAGGTGAGGACCAGCATTGTGCCACTCCTTGTGACACAAGATGACCCATCCACATAGAGCTTTCACGGTGGTCATCCACCAGTGGGGGGTCCTTCTCGGTAAGGGGAGTACACTCCACCACAAAGTCCACGAGCATCTGAGCTTTGATAGCATCCTTGGGTAGAAGTCAACATCGAACTCTCCAAGCTCAATGGCCCACTTAATGAGTCTTATGGAAGCCTCTGGGCATTGTAATATAAGCTTTAGTGGTTGATCGGTTAACACCGTGATCAGATCGGCCTGTAGATAAGGCCTTAGCTTCCATACAGCTGTGATGAGCGAACTTCTTTGCCCAGGGGTACCTCCTCTCTACCTCTGCAGCACTTTGCTCACGTAGTATACTGGGTGTTATACTGTCGCCTCCTCCCTGAGCAGGACCACACTAATAGAGTGCACAGTGATTGATAGGTACATGGACAGCTGCTCTCCTTGAACCAGTTTTGACAGAACCGACGAAGCAACCAAGTACCTCTTCAACTTAGTGAAGGCTGCTTCGCAGTCCTAGGTCCACAGCACTTGCCCCCCTTGTGGTGGAGCTCCTTTAGGGACTCGCAGCAACTTGAAGAAGGGGAAGCACCTCTCCACTGCTTGAGACATAAACTGGTTGAGCAACGCGAGGTGTCTTGTGAGCTGCTAGATGTCACGTATTGTCTTTGAGCTACTCATCTCTAGTACTGCTTGGATTTTTTCAGGATTTGGCTCTATTCCTCTGTTGGGCACGAGGAAGCTGAGGAACTTTCCCGAGCAAACCCCGAACGCACACTTCGCCGGATTAAGCTTCATGGTGTACCTTCGCAGAATCCTTCAAATTTAAAAATAACTCCCTGCAATCTATTTGTCATTCCAAAAAGGAAAACAAAAAACTCCCTGCCACTCACTTCCATTGGAAACTTTCACTTAGCTGGGGTTAATGTTAAGTTATAAAATGTCAATCTTAACCTTACTCCTCCCTTGACCTACAATCACACTACCGGTAGTTTTGGGAAGTATTTCCTATTACCCCTGGTTATGTGGATACAAGTATTTGGTTAGACGTAGGTAGGTAACACGTTTGGGACTATTTCGGGGCCGACAAATCTCTAACAAATGAAAAGCAAAACCAAATGTGTCCTATGTGCACGGGCTTCTTGTCACGTCCTGAGAATTACGCAGCGGATATTATTTCAAAGAATTCGAGTCGATACTTCGAGACGTGAACAGTCGGAAAATAAGCCTCTAGCTAGCACGTACTAAATGTGTATCAACACAACATCATAATAGGGCCCAAATGTTGAACTCAATATAAATTGTATTCAAATCTCATATTTGTCTCAGATAAACTAATACAGGACTAAGACTCAATAAAAGCAAAAGTACATACTACCTCACTTCCTACTACATTGTTCTAACACTCAAAATAAACTAACTATAGATAGACTCATGTTTGGAACGCTCTTCACTCGGACGCATTCCCATCCTCGACTTGCTCTTCCTCTTGCACTTCATGGTCACCTAGATTGGGTAAAAGTAGGGAATGAGCAAACTAGCCCAGTAGGATTTATATCTCAATGTGCGGGCAATGATATAAGTGATTAACATTTTAGAACTAGGCAAGTACGATGAATGATATGCAAGTACGAATAAAACTCGTTAAAGCATGATATATAAAACAAGCTAGAGAGAGATCATGATAGAACAAGATTGATGAACAAGCTGACAAGAGAGAACTAGAAATAGATCACTTTGTACAAGCACGCAAGATTTCACTTGATGTTAATAGCTTTCAAGAACGCAAGATATCACTAATTGCATTAAATGCAGGATGGCCATATCACGCAAGCAAGCAAGCAAGTACGCACGAGCATGATCAAGTAACACTAATCAGGCACGTAGATGCTAAGGTACACCGAGAAAAGATCCATCAAGAATGTACACTAGGTAACGTGTATGTGGTTATGTATCTATCATTCAACACGACACGCACGACTTTCCCAACGCAGATGCAACGCTAGTAATCATTATACCCCATGGTTAACAGTATATCTATGACTCGCCGTCATTGGGGCTAGATTGGAGACCTTGGACAAACACCGTGCCCTGTCAGCATCTCACTTAAATTTTAAATGTAGATACCCACAGTCATTAATAATGGCCAATGAGAGTTTCAATAAGTAAGCATGTGTAGTGTCATGTTCATGATGATGATGAGAAGAAGTAATAATTAAATTGAACATGATTTCATGAGAACAATGGTCAAGAGATAAATTCGGCAGCATAACGGTACGATTTATACTTTCGTTCAATCTTTACATTAATTGCTTCAGTCCAGTTTGTAAGTCTCACTCACGAGAACAAGAAGAGAAAGGAAGTGCACGCTATCTCCAAGGAACTTCAATGGTACAACCAACTCGTCGACCATGTGGGAATCCATGGTCAGAGGAGATTTACAGAGGCCTTGGTGAAAAGGTCACAAGTCTACCGATTCGGAATGACCGGTAGAGAGTTTCCAATTTCCCAAAAAAAACTGCCTAATAGTGTTAGTGTGTAGTGCGGTACACGTGTCTCAATTCTCAACCATCGGTCTCAAACTCACAGGAAGCACTAGACAATATAACATGGAATAAAACTATGCACTTTAACTCATCATGGTTTGCAAGATTTTATGATAACCATTATCATTTAAACATGGTAGAATAGTAGGAAGATTAAATCACAAGAAACGTGAATGGATCATAACATTTAAGGAGCACTTAGAATAGCATCCATTTAAATGGGTTAATCGCTTTTAAGCCATTAAACAACAATCATGTAATGATCAGACCCAAGACATGTAACTTACCCAGCAAATATCTCATTTATACAGACCTTGGGTATATGCGGAAAACTTTGTAAGAAAACACGTGGTTTCAGGTAAAAATCCTGAGATCGCGACATAGCCATATAAGGAAGGCGACAGGTCGTCATATTGCGACAGGACAAGGGCCGCAAAGGGATGGCTAGAAGGCGACAGGGGGTTGTGAAGAACGCGACTGGGTCGGTCCGATTCAGGCAGCATGATCGCGACAACGGTCTTGTCGCAATCAGGTCGCGACATGTCGGGCTGTCGCGACGAGACCTCGGAAGGCGACACATCGAGCCGTCGCGTTCACAGGATCTGCGCCTGAGTCCGACCGGGATCTGACATGCTCTTGGTTAAGACATACCATGTTTTGACACAGGGGCGATATTCATGAAACGCCTATATCTCTCTATATGCTGACCTTTAGACAAAACTTTCAACATAGAAAATGTCGAGGACATGTATTGGAAGAACTTTGATGTTGGGGGTTTTACCTAATTCGGTCTTTGTCCTTGTGAAAAACATGAAGAACTTAAAGTTAAATGCAACCAGAAAAACGCAGTATCATGCATGACTCTATTACGAAGTTTATAACTCTCAAACTAATGACATTTATGCAAAACATTTAACATGAAAGATGACCCTATCGACTAATAAAAGAACTTTCATGTTGGAGTCTTGACCTACTTCGGTCTTAAATCTCAAGAAAAACAGGAAGAACCTAAGGCTAACTGCAAACCCGAAAACACAGTATTATGCATGACTCTCTTACGGGGTTCATAACACTCTAACTAAAGACTTTTAGACAAAACGTTCAACATGAAAGATGATCGTGACATCAAGTATAATAACTTCCATGTTAAGAGTTTACTCTAATTCGGTCTTGAATCACGTGCAACATATTAAGAACGGGAAAAGCCCTAACAGTGCGCGACTTTGGCAAAACGCTTATAAATCAAGATCTACTAAATGAAATTCGATGAAACCAGTGGTAAATGAAACTTAACTTGATGCTCTACACATTGGTATAGGATATGCTAAGGTTTGGCCCGAGAAAACCTATCTTTTGGGTTGAAGAAGTCCCGTTATTCCAGAAAACCAGTGTTCAGACCACTTGGAGGAAAACGCTTACTACTCCGTGTATACTGCATGAAATTTGGGCATTCCACTTGGGTTAGAATGTAGACTTGACCCTATTTCCAGGGGTATAGGCCTTGCAAGGTTTGGTTTAGGTTTGACTCACCTTTGGTCAACTTCAAGAGAGTGGTTTGTGCAGGTCGCAGCAGACAAGAAGGGGAAGAAGAATGGCTTCTTGTGGTCGTTCCACAGCTCCTCAGCCACCAAGAGCTCCTCCCCACGACCCTAGCAAGTTCTAAATTCATTCTTAGGGTTTGGGTGAAGAGTATTTAAGTAACCATGGTGTTTAGGAGTCCTATTATAACTAGGAAAGGAGGGTTTCGGGATTGGCAATGTTGGTTTCCTATTTTTGAAGATTTCTTCCTCCCTTTGAGTGTGTGAGGCATTAGGAAACCTCCCCTCATACTTAGGCACGAATTTGGGTTGCCATGAATGCATGATTGCATCCCAATTTAACTCTAATTGCCTCTTTTTAATTTCAGCTTATTTATGGTTACGAATTTCTATGTATTTTCTTGCTTTATTTGATTTTTAGGCCATATGTGGTCCATTGGCCCACTTATGATATTGGGTCATTATTATATATTGTTAGAAGCATTTCTAACATTTTAATTTAATTTATGATTGCGTCGTATTTCCGTGTTAACGGTTTTCCGACATGCTTCCTAATTTGGATAATCGGTCACCATAACTCTTAAACCTAGTCCAAATGATTTTTATTTACCCAAATTTCTTGATGGGTCATTAAATGATATTATTTGAAGTCCATCTATGATTTTTATTTAATTTTCTAACTCATCCAAGTACGTGTGATAATGATTTTCCGACTTATTCATAAATTACGATAATAAGTCGCAAAACACTTTAAACCTAGCTAATCCTATTTTTATTGTCACAAATTTCTTTGTGAAACATTTAGTAATAATGTTTGGGGTCGATTTATAATTTTTACGGAATTTTCCGATGTGTTTTAGCACATACGATAATGATACGTATGTTTTAAATACTACAATATTATGAAAAATTATTTTTTTCCATTTATTTGAGTTTTTATGTAATTAAAATTTTCCGGGATGCTACACCCTCCCCCACTTAAGAGAATTTGGTCCCCAAATTCATAGATCATTAATTGTCTTTTGATAGTTATGACCCTTGAGGTCGTTTCAGATTTAATTCTTCTAACTTCTTTCAACATCGTGGATGCCAGTCCAAAATCTACACCTATGGCCACCCGTACTATTCATTTGGTTCCTTCCACTCCTGTTTTCTTCCACGGTTGTTATAGCTCCATCTTAATCCACCAAATGAACTATGGTATAATGACTAGATTATTCGTTTCTAATTTCTCCTTAATGATCTCCCCCACTTAGAAATGTACCAATAAGAAAACATCATAAGATCAGTCTAGGGTTTAACATTCATACCTCCTTCCGGAAGCTCCACTTGTGTCATTGCATTCACCCGTCCTTGACGCTTTACCACTCCTTGGTTCCTTCTAGCTTGGTCTTTTAGCATGGGACAGTTCGGTATACGATGTTCATGACTCCCACATCGTAAGCAAGCCCCGGCCTTCTTCTAGCACTTATCCGCTTGGTGCCCAGGCTTGTTGCAAAATTTACAATACTCCACTGTCATTGTTTCTTCTACTTTGATCTTTTTCTCCATGCCATAGTCCTTCCCTGTGGTTGGCCTTTTGTTGTTGTAGTTATTATTGTTGTTGTTGGGGAAAGTTCCAGTTGTATCGACTGCTCCCCTTTTTATAAAGGTCGGCTTTGAGATGTCCTTCCCCCTTAGCCATTGTGTCTTCTACCAATTGAGCTCTTCGGACCATCTCAATGTAAGTTTGAATGTTGTGTGGTCCGAGCCTTTCAATGAACATGGGCCTGAGCCCAGCCATGAAACGGTTAGCCTTCAGCCTTTCAGTTCCCACCAGGTGTGGGGCATACACGGCAAGACGTGCGAACTGAGCCTCATACTCAGCCACGGACATCCCTTTCTGTTTTAGTGCGGCAATCTCCGTTGCCTTCTTCTCCTTGACTCTCTCAGAGAAATACTTTCCCCGGAATATCTCCAAGAATCCGGCCCACTCTAGTTCGCCAACATTAGGTAGGTGGGCCGATGTGGCCTTCCACCATGCTCGGGCATCATTAGTAAATTGGAAAGTGGCCAGTACCACCTTCTCCCTATTGGTGCATTGCATTACTTGGAAGATCCTTTCTATTTCTTCCTGCCAATTTTCTGCTTCATCTGGGTCAGGGGATCCAGAGAAACGAGGAGGGTTTAAACTCCTAAAATTCCGGTGCAGATCACCGGCTCCATTCCTTGCAGCTCCAGCCTGATTGCCAGCCTGAACTACATTTTGTAATGCCTGGGTCAGTCCAGCCACAGTTTCTTGCATAACTTGCCACTAATTACGAGCCATTGCAGTTGAGTGTAAGAGTTATGAGGGTTCCTGAGAAAAGGATGGAAACCAATTAATGTCTCTTGATACATTATAAGAGTCAATGGGTAGGAGTGTTTAATTCTTTCTAACATATTCCCAGTCTCTACCCATTCTCACCAGGTACTATATTAAATTTCTACGACCTAGGTTCCATAGGTATCTCCGATTCCTGAGACATATCCTATTTGGTATTCCTAGGCTCTGATACCACTAAACTGTCACGTCCCGAGAATTACGCAGCGGATATTATTTCAAAGAATTCGAGTCGATACTTCGAGACATGAACAGTCGGCAAATAAGCCTCTAGCTAGCACGCACTAAATGTGTATCAACACAACATCATAATAGGGCCCAAATGTTGAACTCAATATAAATTGTATTCAAATCTCATATTTGTCTCAGATAAACTAATACAGGACTAAGACTCAATAAAAGCAAAAGTACATACTACCTCACTTCCTACTACATTGTTCTAACACTCAAAATAAACTAACTATAGATAGACTCATGTTTGGAACGCTCTTCACTCGGACGCATTCCCATCCTCGACTTGCTCTTCCTCTTGCACTTCATGGTCACCTAGATTGGGTAAAAGTAGGGAATGAGCAAACTAGCCCAGTAGGATTTATATCTCAATGTGCGGGCAATGATATAAGTGATTAACATTTTAGAACTAGCACTACAAAAAAAATGACCTATAGCTTCGCGTAAAAACTATAGGTATATGCCAAAAATCCGAAGGTAAAACCCTTTACCTACGCAAAGTGCTACGGTTTGCATCCGACACGCATACGCGCGTGACTAAATCCTATACCCACGGAAAAATAATCATAGGTATATATTGGGTTATTCATACAAATACTAACCGTAGGTAAAGATTTATAAAAAGCATAGGTAAAATTCTTAAAAACTATAGGTATTGTGGTCTATACTTATAGTTTCACAACCGTAGTAATACCTTTTTGAGATGATGATAAATGAATGTAAGTGTAGAGGTCATCTATACTGATTGTTTATAACCGTAGTAATACATTTTTTTGAGATGTCGCAATATATATACTTATGGCTCTACAATATTGTAAGTAATGATATTTAGTCATGAATATTAAAACGCGTAGGTGTAGTGTTTTTTTGTTTTTTTTACAAATATAAAATAAATATTGTCCATATCTGATGTTAACATGTAATACAGATACAGATACATCCACATAACTAAAATAAAATTCAACTCCATATCCACTCATGTACATCACATAAGCAAAACAATATTCAAATCCATAATATTCACATTCACATCCATAACATTCACATGTTCACTCAAATATCCACATAAACAAAGACATGGCATGATCAGGTAAATTTTGGAAGTTCATGATCTGGTCCAAATATGAAACAAATGTGCACATGGAATTTGATAAAATTCAACGTTACTCCAGTGCCAGGAGGTCCCCTTGACATGCTTTATACCTAATCTGCAGCATAGAGAAAAGGAAAATAAATTATGCATTGTACAAAATTTTGAGTTGAAATCCACATCATAAAGGTCAGAAAGCAAGACAATAATTAAATTACTTATTTGTAACATGGAGATTATTCTGAGGATCTCGGTGTGAAGGTGGAGAGAACGGCAAGATGTTCCTGCGGAAGAAACAGAGGTCGTTGGATCATAGAAAGGGGTTGTCATGGCCTTTTAGCCGGGAGATGCCACATGTTTTATTACTTGCAATTTTGGCATTTGCCTGTAACCTGAAAGCCCCACTTTTGTCGACCAATCCTTCTTTTACCGAGTTGTTAAGAGTAGTAATATAATGATGATTCCATTTGTTTTAAAGTTTATTTTTCCTATGCATCTTTTTGATGCCCCTCAATTTTTTTTAGCCTTGATGGTTTTTGCCTAGACAGGAAGTAGTAGTGTTCTTCTGGGGCCAGTTGCTGGGCTTCAGGTGCTGCTCATGTTGGCCTCACTGGGACACCTGATTAGCTCTATTCCTCTTGACGTGCTTTGGTTATTCCCTTAATAGAGTGGTGTTTGCAACCGATCACTGGAATTTTTTGAAGGAGTGGCCCGGTTGGTTGAGAGCTCTCTCCTGCACTGGAGGGAGGGGGTTCAATACCCACGTTCTGCAGGTTTAAAAGGGGAGTTTCAAAAAAATCACCAAGCAAGTCATACTCACATTGATGTTACTGTGGTACTTTGAAAAAGTAACTTGATTTATCTGATGGCTAAACAATCTTCACTTTTTTCTGGGTCACCCTATTTATTGTCCTCTGAAAATTTTACACAGTCTAATTTCCAATTGAGTAGAAGAAGTTAAACTTTTTTCTGGGTCACCCTATTTATTCCCAACTTCTGAAGATTAAACTCCTTTTGTCTGAAGTTGACTTCCCCAACCAGGATTTGCCTGTGCAAGTGCTACCCAGAACATATTCATGTTTGCATTTCCCTGCTGAGGGGGACACTAGCCATTAGTAGTTCCCTGAACTCCATGGTTGATGTGCCCACTTTCTTTTCCTGGCTCCACACCCCTGTTCATGTTTTGTTAGGATATTCCTACACCATGGTGCCTGAATTCATTGTTTCCAGTGCCTTGCATTTGCATGCTAGAATTCCACTGAGTAGAAGAGGTGCTAACTCCAAGAGCAGAGTCAGTACCACTGTGAGACACAGAAGGTTCGATCATTGGAGTGGGGGATGGCATTGACCAATCAGTTCTGACTGCAGGGAGAACCAAATGACCAGATTTTGCAGGATCAAGTATCTGGACATTTTGGGTGTAAGATACAGAAGCAATGTAAATTTGGAGCAAGAGGATTGTTTAGAGTTTGATTATCCCTTTAGTGAGATACTTAGACAAGGATGCAAGCTAAAACATAATCGTGTTTTCTTTAAATCATAAGAACAATGGGTGTAAATTTCTCCTCCCCTTGCCATTTTCACGGAAGGCAGAATCGGTCGATCTGGATCTGGAATGGGAATGAACCAATTTCTGTTGGGATTACCCATGGCGATCCAATTCTAAGGGGGTAGAAGCTGGGATCGAACAAATTCCTGCCAGAACGAGCGGGATTGGTTGGAATCAGCTAGGATCAGCCAAACTGGCCAATCAAAATTTGATGTTTAATTTTTAAGGCTGGAATATCAAACTGGAATCAGTCAGGATTGGCCGGGATGAGGCAGAATTGGCCAGGATCAACAATTTCAGCCTATCCAATCCAGATCGGTTCGGACTTGGATCTCACCAATCCTTCAGCCAATCCAAGTCTGCCTTCCATGGCCATTTTTCTATAATCATCATTCCATTGGAAAATAAATTTTTTGCTGAATATGTATTCTCTGCATGCTAACTTAAGTTTATGCATATCATTAAAAAAATGCTACTTTGTGACTCAATCCCTACACCATGCATGAAGATCCAATGGACAGGGTTTCACAAATTCAGAAGGAAGAAGGAAAATCTCATTCTTGAACAAGTAAATAGGTCACGTCCACCAAAGCATGAAGAGTTAAAGCCAAGTCTAGATCCCTGTGGGGCAAAGGCCCATCATGCTTCTGATAACAGGGTAAGACAACGGAGAAAAACAGAAACCACTAGTAGATGGTTCTCTACAGATACTCAAAAAGGGAGAGAAAGCTAATCTCAGTATCAACCTCATAAAACCGAGTATGACATTTACTTTTTCCTCCAAAATCTAAATCAGAAATGTAAATGTACTAGGAACATCACCAGAGAATGGAATCTTAAATCCACAATCAAGTAAAAATAATTGCAAGGATGATAAGACTCTTAGACTTCAACTGAAAAGGATAGCAGTTAAATGTACTTGCCTTTTACCTTCAGTCCTGCACAACCCACTATTCCTGTAACGACAGTGACGGCATCTGGATGGCGTGCAACTTGATCACCTGGTGTGGATCATTCATAGGTATGGAAAATGTGCTGTTTAAAGAAATCTGATACTTCTCCGACTCTGGAAACACAAGAAAACATATACAAATCCATCTAACTACAGTTGACCCTGCAGTTCACAGTTTTCATATTTTCTTGAAACAATATAAGATCTAGCATCCATAGCAAGAAAGAACAGAACATATTAGCATCCATACACACATGGCCTCCATATACAAAATAAAAAGTCTGCTTCAAAAAAAAAAAGGTCAGTGTATTTCAAAAAAAAGTCTGTCTCAACAAAAAGGGCCAGTGTATCTCAAAATAAAAAGTCTGTCCAACAACAAGGACCAGTGTATCTCAACAAAAAGGGCCAATGTATCTCAAAAAAAAAAAAGTCTGTCTCAACAAAAAGGGCCAGTGTATCTCAACAAAAAGGGCCAGTGTATCTCAAAATAAAAAGTCTGTCCAACAAAAAGGGCCAGTGTATCTCAAAATAAAAAGTCTGTCTAGCAATGTTCATGTATATAGTCAATGTTCTTTAGTCCAGTAATGTTAGTCAACATGACGTCGAAACCAAGCAGCATCATGGATGGACCATAACCTGAAAAAATAGATCATACAAGGCTAAAAGTTACCAAATTGAAGACATAGGAAGAAATGTTAAATTGGAAGAAATAGTTAAGTACTTACATAGTCCTTTAACCATAAGATGTGACTTCCGAGAGCATCACTCAACCTTTTCCTAAACTGATCCTTAACAAATAGTGATGTGTTTGGCCTTTGAGCATGGGTAATCGATACCTCACAGTACTCAGTCCCTATTTTGCGGCCCATGACTATCTTTTCAATTTCTGTGCTGACGAGGATTCCATCAGCTACATGTTGCATCTCAATGTCAACTAAAAGGACACGTTTTCCAATTAACTGTAACATGTATGAAAAATCCAAACATTAAAAAAAATTTTGAGCATGTATAAACATAACTAGATTATATACAATTTTTTGAAATACAACTACAAGTTTACTATACCTTGCTTACATCTCCACAATCTATAATGCACTTTACATCTTGACTAATATTTTGTCCCTCAACTGCACTGGTCGTATGCACATCCACGTGTGGAGATGGACCACAGTTACCATCATTCTTGGCCTAGAACAAAGTTGAACCCCAAATTGTCATAAACATATTTATGTTGGAACATACCCAAAAGTAAATGATGGTAGCAGGTCTTTGTAAAAATGTTTGCCATAAAAATCATAAAGAAGGATGCAACAAGCTTGAGTGTATTCTACTTGTCAGTCAACATGTATGGAACATTTTAATTGACACTAACTCAAAATATAATTGGAAGACCTTAGAATCCAATTTTCCTCCTTCCCTTGTCTTCGACATTATCGTAGCCTTGCTGCGAGTTCGGGGACCTTCCACTTTACAATCTGCAAATGTCAACATTCTAGCAATCTTCTTCCCCCTGAGATATTCAATGATTCAAGTTAGGAAGTAAACGTTAACATAAACAATATACTCAATTTCAATGAGATAAAAGTATTAGACATACATTACAAATTGTATGTAGTACGCCTCAACAAATACGATTCTATTCAAAAATCTTGATCCTCACAGCAGTACCTACAAAATTTGTTATTTTAATAAAATTAGATCAGAAAATTAAATTCAGTAAATAAATGAAATAAATGAGACAAAGTACAATTTCAGGCATTCAAAAAACAACAGAACCTGCTCATTTTTGGATAGTTTTTAAAGTAACTTCTAGCCAATCAACATCATTTCTCTCCCATTGCATGTTTGCCTCATCATCAACAACATCATGTTCTTTAGCATTGCCATGTGTTGGGGCAATATCTAAGATTGCCTCTTTATCCATGATTTTCCCATCTTGGACATCAAATAGATCTCTAGGCCGGGTCTTCCTAACAACAAACCACCCACTATTTTTAGGATCTTCAACATACCAAACTTGCTCCACTTGTGATGCTAAGACAAAGGGCTCGTTTGTCCTCAACAAATGACTTGGATTAATTAATGTAAACCCTTTATCTTCTTTCACCCCCTTCCGCACATCTATCCAATCACATTTAAATAACAATATCTTCATTTCCCCGTAGTAATCTAATTGAATTATTTCATTAAGCATCCCATAGTAAGTTATATGTCCATGAATGAGACTCCCATCACTATTTTGAGTCATAGCAGATAACAGTACACCACTATTTTGAGTTTTCCGATGTTCTTCAACATTTCGGGTGTGAAAACGAAACCCGTTTATCAAGCAAGCCTTGAATTTTTTCACTGAACTCAAAGGACCGTCTTTCAACCAACGTAATTTTAGTGATAACAATTCGCCCAACTCATCTTGCAACTGTTGCACCTAATAATTATGTCAAAAATCAGTCAGTATCAAGAAAAATAATAACATTTTCATAAAATTTTCCCAAGATATGCAAGGTTCAGTAACCACTTACTTTTTGTTTAAACCAATGTGCAAATTCTACATTTTGGAGAAGTGTTACTCCTTTAGAAAAGTATGGTTGTTTACTCTTGACATGTGAAAGGTGTTCCCTACATATTAATAAAGGTGAAAGGTGGAGTAAGATAAAACATACATCAAGGTTAACAATGCCATCAAAATTACTTGACACAACACTTACTCTATGTAGGGAGCCACTACATCACAATTGAATAGAACATATTGGTGTGCTTGACTACGCTCTCGTTCATCAAGGCTTACATTAACTCCTACACCAAGTGGATGGCCTATTTTTGACAAAATGTCCCAATCACCCTCCAAGGCAATGCCATTGTTATCTTCATTTCGGGCTGGCCTATTAAACCATGTATCTACATCATCAGAAAATTGCCGTGATGCAAAAGTAATAGTTTCTTCAGCCAAATAACCCTCAGCAATACTTCCCTCTGGGCGTGCCCTGTTACGTACATATGACTTCAATCGTGCCAAATATCTAGACATAAAATTCTCATTATAAAAAATTCATATAAGCAAAAATCAATAGTCAAACATATAAGAGATATAATTAAATACCTCTCAATTGGATACATCCATCGGTAATGTACAGGCCCACCAAGTCTAGCTTCTTCAGAAAAATGAATGAGTAGGTGCACCATAATGTCAAAAAAATTAGGAAGGAAGATCATCTCAAGTCTACATAAAATTATAGCAATGCGTTCCCCAAGGTGATAAAAATCGTCTCCTGATGAATTCTTGGAGCACAACTCTACAAAGAAATTACATATATCAATGATCGTAGTACTCACTGCTTTTTGCGTCATTCCTCGAGCGGCCATGGGAAGTAGTTGTTGCAAAATCACATGACAATCATGACTCTTTAACCCCCATATTTTTGCATTATTCACATCCACATGTCTTGAGATATTTGAAGCATAGCCATCTGGAACCTTTACAGTCTTAAGAGTATGACAAATTACCTGTTTCTCTGCCTTGCTCAATGTAAAGCATGCAGGCGGAAGAAGTGTCTTTGTAGGTCCAACAGATTGTGGATGAAGGGATGACCTAATACCAAGACTTTCTATGTCTTGTCGAGCCTTAAGTCCATCTTTGCTTTTACCATCAAGTCCTAAAAGTGTACCAAGGATGCTATCACAAAGATTTTTCTCAATATGCATAACATCAAGGTTATGACGCAAGAGTAATGACCTCCAATACGGCAATGTAAAAAAAATGCTTTGCTTCTTCCAATTTAAAGATGTGTTAAACTCAGTGTCATTGGACTGCAACACAACTTTATCCTTTTTCTTTCTTTGTTTTTTTGTCTTCTTGAAGAACTTTCTCTTATTTTTCAATGTTGCTCCTAATGTCTTTCCCAAAGTGAAGGTGAGATTGTCTACTTGTTTCAGCACTTCATCTCCAGATAGTCTCCTTAGACTTTCTCCCCACTCTTGTTTTCCATCAAACATACGTGACATTGATCGAAACTTATGATTGTTTGGTAACCACCTACGATGTCCATGGTAAAAATATTTTCCACTAGAAAATAACCAAGTAGAACATGTGTCCTTATTACATATAGGACAAGCCAATCGACCCTTCGTACTCCATCCAGAAAGACAAGCATATGCTGGAAAATCATTAATGGTCCATAAAATGGCAGCACGCATATGAAACATTGACCCAGTGACAGCATCAAAAGTTTCAACTCCATGCCATAACATCTGCAACTCCTCTATTAAAGGTTGTAGATATACATCTATATCATTGCCAGGTGCCTTTGGACCAGAGATTAGTAAAGATAAAAATATGTTTGGACTTTTCATGCATTCCCATGGTGGCAAATTATATGGTATCAAGAGCACAGGCCAAGTGCTGTGACTAATTGACATAGTGCTAAAAGGGTTGAATCCATCACTAGCAAGACCAAGCCGTACATTTCTATCCTCCAAACCAAAGCCATCCACAACATCTAATGTTTTCCAACAAGCAGAGTCTGCAGGGTGACGTAGAATGCCATCTTCACAACGTTGGTCAGAATGCCATCTCATGTTAGATGCAGATTTTGAGCACATATACAACATTTGCAACCTTGGAATGATTGGAAAATGTCGAAGAACCTTTTTGGGTACTTTCCGTCTCTTGTTATCATCATTGCCAATCTTTTCATCAAATTCCCATCTACTTTCTCCGCATCTTGGACAGGACTGAAGTTTCTCATTATCTTTCCAATAAAGCATGCAATCATTGGGACATGAATCAATCTTGTCATAGGACATTCCCAAATCATTAATAACTTTTTTCACCTCAAAAAATGAATCTGGCAATACGTCTCCATCTGGAAGAACCTCTTTTACCAACTTCAACATCAAGTCAAAAGATTTATTACTCCACTTCCCCATTCACTTAATGTTGAACATCCTGACAATGAAAGAAAGCTTGGTGTGTTTAGTACACCCAGGATATAATGGCTGTTCAACATCTTTGACTAACTTATAAAACCTTTTAGTGTTGTCATCTTTATCCTTAACACCTATGCCTTAATCCTGAGCCTCTACATCTTTTGCCATCCCAAATGCATCATGTAGCATCTCATGTAAGCCAATATTTGTAATCTCCTTCTCTACTTGTAAATTTGATGGTTCACCATGAAATTTCCAAAACCCTTTGTCTTTAATGATTCCATTGAAGTATAAGTGCTCGCTTACTGTCTTCTTATCCAATCTTCTTGTGCAAGCACAATGGAGGCATGGACATTTAATCACGTGATTGTTCGATCTGCCGTCAAATGCAAAGGAAATGAACTCATCTACACCATCATAATACTCTTTTGTGTCCCTACACAAATAGATAGATACATCAAAGTTACTTATTCATTCATCCCCAAGTACTTATGAACAAAAGGATATACATCTCAACAAATACCTTGACATGTCCATCCAACTCCAGTCCATAGCCCACCAGTCTATTTATAGCTGAAATACAAACATACTCTTATAGACTAAATATTTCTCCACAATCTAATAATTAAGGCAGTAGTACCAAGCCTCGTTCTCCTCAAAGCCAACAATATTGAAAGAAAAAAAAGACAAGAAAACTATTGTAGACAAAGACATGCTCATAAACTCTGATCACCCAAAATAAAATAAAGTTATGAACGGCTGTACTACTGGGAAAATGACATTAGATTTTTGGAGAACTTGGTGAAAAAATAGTCTCAAACATTAATTAGGTGGAGGAAATTAAACTCTGACAAACAATATTACAGAAACACATCATCTACCCTCAGACAAAACAAAACATGGAAAAACAAAAGGAAGCAGAAAGAAACTAGAACAGTAACAACAACAACAAAAACTCCAATCTCCAAGGCCAACAGTAGCCATCAAGGAGAGGGTCCCAAACTTTGTCTCTGGTGCAAATTTGAGCCAATTCCTGAGGAATATGGGTATTTTCTTCTCTTTTTTCTCTCTGAAAGGAAACCCAACACTGCACTCACCATGGGCACATATATGAATCCACACCCACAGATAAACTGAGATGATCTGAAGCTTCACCTTGTGTACATGTTAATTAAAGTTCATCTTAATTTCCTTTGGTTTTGCAGGATATATATACTAATGGAGTGCATGTTCTGGGTTGGGCATGGATCTCTTACCCTCTTTCCATCCTAAGTCATCTTCTTAGGTGTGGGAATTAATCAGATGTCCACACACATATGAACATGACTTTTATAATTAGGTTCTACAGATTATTAATTTATGTATTGGAACTATACTTGGGATGAGGACATTAACAGGGCCATGTCTTAAAGCCAAGATGTAGACCTGAAAGGTACATGATTGATGATCCTCAAGCCCTAGGAAGAGATCGTAGTCAAAGTCATCTTTGGTAGAGGGGACTATGCCCTTCTTCTTGATCGCAGTCAAAGTCAAAGTCACCTATAGATAGCTATTAAATATAGGTATTGATGTACTTAAACATCCTCATGCAACTCTCCTTTTGGTAACATTTATTTCGTCATAGGAACTCCCAAGGACCATGGGCTGGTGAGCAAGGGGACATAAACTTCACATTGACATAATAAACAACACAGATGTCCTTTATAATACCTAAAGCGGAAGGATCCTTCACAGATTGATACAGGAAAAAAATATGCTCATTCTCCTGGCAATCCAACCTGAAGGCTGCAGACGGTCAGCATCAGCTTATACAAACTTTAGTTTTGGAGTAATCCCATGGTGTTCAAATCAATGTTGACTTCTATTTGCATTGTCATCATCTTCACAATGTATAGTTTATTTGTGAACAAATCCTTGGGGAATCCAGAACCTTGCATAGGGAGATAAAGGGATTCTGAGGATACCATTCTTAAGAAGACAGAGAACCCATTAACGCATCATCTTATTGCTCCTTGCAAAACTCAGGAATCATGTGTTCCCCCATAATGAAGCATTAAAAATGATAAGAAAAAGAGGAACCACATACAAAAATACAGCAATATTCTTTCTGGTAATCAAACTGCTTAATTTCTTGATTCCGAGCTATAATTAAAAGAAGGCACAAGATAAAATTAACCACCGGTAGAATAAGACTAGTGTTCACGCTGCAATGTCCCCTTGTCGTCTTGTATATGTTAATGTACGTGTTTTCTTTTTCCAGATGCACCTGCGTGATCGACACACAGCTTTACCAGGACATACCTGAGTTTTTGAGGGCTGATGACAGCTTTAATTACCTAAATGTGTGCTAAAAATTAATCATGGTTTAACTTGGTGGCGTTTATAAGATTATTGGGTTGCTTCCCATTTCCAAATGAAAAATGAGTTTGGACTTTTTTTTCTTTTTTTTTTTGAAATGAAGAACCCCCATCCCGTGGAACTTATATACGGACTCAAGAATTAGTGTTCGTGAGTCATAAAATCAGAACTTCATAGTTCTTAATTTCTGTGTACTTATATTATCCTATCCTCCTGAAAAAAACTCCAAATTTATACATCTCGAGGTGGGACGGACACTAAGGTAAGGTGGGATTAGAGTACTCCGAGTTCTTCAGGGGACTATGCCCTTCTTCTTGATCGATGGGCACCATGCATGCCACCGGGCACATACAGTGACGGGTCTCCTTCTCCCCACCTTGAGTTCTTTAGTATGTTGCGCGTCTGACGCTATGAAGGGATTAGTTTGACGAACTCCTCCTCACTTCCCCTTCTTCTTCCTCCCTCTCCACCACCGTCCCCCCTCTCGGTGACTGTGCAAGGACTCAGAAACATACAAAGTTGGGTCATACCTTGGATGGAGGAGCAAAGGCAGCGATGACGACCCACCCTTCTCCTCAAGCTTGGAAGCAGGGGCTAGAAAGGGCACAGAAGACAGCTTCGAGCGTGGACGCGAAGGCGACACTGGAGGGTTGAGAGGATGATTGCCGCGGTCGAGCAGGCCGCCAGGTCGTGCACGACAATAAAAGATGACGACGGCAGCGTCCTAGGGCGTGGATGATCACGGCCGCGTCCGGCCGAGACAACGATGGTGGCCGAGTGCTTGGACGGCGACGATGGCGTGGTCGGCATCCGGGACGGCGACGATGGCGACCGAGGGCGTGGTCGGCGTCCGGGACGGCGACGATGGCGGCCGAGGGCGTGGATGATCACGGCCGCGTCCGGCTGGGACAACAATGGTGGCCGTGTCCGGGACGGCGACGATGGCGACCGAGGGCGTGGTCGGCGTCCAGCTTGGACCGGCGACGATGGCGGCCGAGGGTGTCCGGCGCAGTCGCTTGGTCAATGGCAGAAGGAGGGCCGGCAAGGGAGTAACCAGAAGGTGCTCTTCCCTCTCTTCTGGCGAATGCGATCCCTAGTCAACATGCAGAACACCGCCCAAGGGAGAACCCCACCCTTTTTATTTCCCACCCAATGGGCATGTATTGGCGCCAAGATTATACCCACGGTTCCAACTTTGCTGGGATGTCATAAGTACATCAATACCTATATTTAATAGCTATCTATAGGTGTATACATCTTTTTGTTACATTTATTAACAAACCATGGCTAAAATAAAATTATTCTCTCGCACTTTATAAAAACCATAACTATATATTCGTATCTACATATGACTAAAAAAAGCGTGTGTATAACCTTACAACGGACGGATTTAACATATATAAATGGGGTATATACCTACGTATTACCCTACTGTAGGTAAATTCTGTAGGTATAGCCTCAATTTGTTGTAGTGTAGGCAAGTACGATGAATGATATGCAAGTACGAATAAAACTCGTTAAAGCATGATATATAAAACAAGCTAGTGAGAGATCATGATAGAACAAGATTGATGAACAAGCTGACAAGAGAGAACTAGAAATAGATCACTTTGTACAAGCACGCAAGATTTCACTTGATGTTAATAGCTTTCAAGAACGCAAGATATGACTAATTGCATTAAATGCAAGATGGCCATATCACGCAAGCAAGCAAGCAAGCATGCACGAGCATGATCAAGTAACACTAATCAGGCACGTAGACGCTAAGGTACACCAAGAAAAGATCCATCAAGAATGTACACTAGGTCACGTGTATGTGGTTATGTATCTATCATTCAACACGACACACACGACTTTCCCAACGCAGATGCAACGCTAGTAATCATTATACCCCATGGTTAACAGTATATCTATGACTCGCCGTCATTGGGGCTAGATTGGAGCCCTTGGACATACGCCGTGCCCTGTCAGCATCTCACTTAAATATTAAATGTAGATACCCACAGTCATTAATAATGGCCAATGAGAGTTTCAATAAGTAAGCATGTGTAATGTCATGTTCATGATGATGATGAGAAGAAGTAATAATTAAATTGAACATGATTTCATGAGAACAATGGTCAAGAGATAAATTCGGCAGCATAACGGTACGATTTATACTTTCGTTCAATCTTTACATTAATTGCTTCAGTCCAGTTTGTAAGTCTCACTCACGAGAACAAGAAGAGAAAGGAAGTGCACGCTATCTCCAAGGAACTTCAATGGTACAACCAACTCGTCGGCCATGTGGGAATCCATGGTCAGAGGAGATTTACAGAGGCCTTGGTGAAAAGGTCACTAGTCTACCGATTCGGAATGACCGGTAGAGAGTTTCCAATTTCCCAAGAAAAAGCTGCCTAATAGTGCTAGTGTGTAGTGCGGTACGCGTGTCTCAATTCTCAACCATCGGTCTCAAACTCGCAGGAAGCACTAGACAATATAACATGGAATAAAACTATGCACTTTAACTCATCATGGTTTGCAAGATTTTATGATAACCATTATCATTTAAACATGGTAGAATAGTAGGAAGATTAAATCACAAGAAACGTGAATGGATCATAACATTTAAGGAGCACTTAGAATAGCATCCATTTAAATGGGTTAATCGCTTTTAAGCCATTAAACAACAATCATGTAATGATCAGACCCAAGACATGTAACTTACCCAGCAAATATCTCATTTATACAGACCTTGGGTATATGCGGAAAACTTTGTAAGAAAACACGTGGTTTCAGGTAAAAATCCTGAGATCGCGACGTAGCCATATAAGGAAGGCGACAGGTCGTCAGATTGCGACAGGACAAGGGCCGCGAAGGGATGGCTAGAAGGCGACAGGGGGTTGTGAAGAACGCGACTGGGTCGGTCCGATTCAGGCAGCATGATCGCGACAACGGTCTTGTCACAATCAGGTCGCGACATGTCGGGCTGTCGCGACGAGACCTCGGAAGGCGACACATCGAGCCGTCGCGTTCACAGAATCTGCGCCTGAGTCTGACCGGGATCTGACATGCTCTTGGTTCAGACTTACCATGTTTTGACACAGGGGCGATATTCATGAAACGCCTATATCTCTCTATATGCTGACCTTTAGACAAAACTTTCAACATAGAAAATGTCGAGGACATGTATTGGAAGAACTTTGATGTTGGGGGTTTTACCTAATTCGGTCTTTGTCCTTGTGAAAATCATGAAGAACTTAAAGTTAAATGCAACCAGAAAAACGCAGTATCATGCATGACTCTATTACGAAGTTTATAACTCTCAAACTAATGACATTTATGCAAAACATTTAACATGAAAGATGACCCTATCGACTAATAAAAGAACTTTCATGTTGGAGTCTTGACCTACTTCGGTCTTAAATCTCAAGAAAAACAGGAAGAACCTAAGGCTAACTGCAAACCCGAAAACACAGTATTATGCATGACTCTCTTACGGGGTTCATAACACTCTAACTAAAGACGTTTAGACAAAATGTTCAACATGAAAGATGATCGTGACATCAAGTATAATAACTTCCATGTTAAGAGTTTACTCTAATTCGGTCTTGAATCACGTGCAACATATTAAGAACGGGAAAAGCCCTGACAGTGCGCGACTTTGGCAAAACGCTTATAAATCAAGATCTACTAAATGAAATTCGATGAAACCAGTAGTAAATGAAAGTTAACTTGATGCTCTACACATTGGTATAGGATATGTTAAGGTTTGGCCCGAGAAAACCTACCTTTTGGGTTGACGAAGTCCCATTATTCCAGAAAACCAGTGTTCAGACCACTTGGAGGAAAACGCTTACTACTCCGTGTATACTGCATGGAATTTGGGCATTCCACTTGGGTTAGAATGTAGACTTGACCCTCTTTCCAGGGATATAGGCCTTGCAAGGTTTGGTTTAGGTTTGACTCACCTTTGGTCAACTTCAAGAGAGTGGTTTGTGCAGGTCGCAGCAGACGAGAAGGGGAAGAAGAACGGCTTCTTGTGGTCGTTCCACAGCTCCTCAGCCACCAAGAGCTCCTCCCCACGACCCTACCAAGTTCTAAATTCGTTCCTAGGGTTTGGGTGAAGAGTATTTAAGTAACCATGGTGTTTAGGAGTCCTATTATAACTAGGAAAGAAGGGTTTCGGGATTGGCAATGTTGGTTTCCTATTTTTGAAGATTTCTTCCTCCCTTTGAGTGTGTGAGGCATTAGGAAACCTCCCCTCATACTTAGGCACGAATTTGGGTTGCCATGAATGCATGATTGCATCCCAATTTAACTCTAATTGCCTCTTTTTAATTTCAGCTTATTTATGGTTACGAATTTCTATGTATTTTCTTGCTTCATTTGATTTTTAGGCCATATGTGGTCCATTGGCCCACTTATGATATTGGGTCATTATTATATATTGTTAGAAGCATTTCTAACATTTTAATTTAATTTATGATTGCGTCGTATTTCCGTGTTAACGGTTTTCCGACTTGCTTCCTAATTTGGATAATCGGTCACCATAACTCTTAAACCTAGTCCAAATAATTTTTATTTACCCAAATTTCTTGATGGGTCATTAGATGATATTATTTGAAGTCCATCTATGATTTTTATTTAATTTGCTAACTCATCTAAGTACGTGTGATAATGATTTTCCGACTTATTCATGAATTACGATAATAAGTCGCAAAACACTTTAAACCTAGCTAATCCTATTTTTACTGTCACAAATTTCTTTGTGAAACATTTAGTAATAATGTTTGAGGTCGATTTATAATTTTTACGGAATTTTCCGATGTGTTTTAGCACATACGATAATGATACGTATGTTTTAAATACTACGATATTATGAAAAATTATTGTTTTCCATTTATTTGAGTTTTTATGTAATTAAAATTTTCCGGGATGCTACACTTCTACACTAGCAGATTTTTTGGAGTAATTTATCTCTCCTCTGTCCCAAAAGCGGGTCAGAGGCCATTTTTTGTTAGATTTTCATAGGGTCGATAATGATTTTCATCATGCATTACAAATGATGACAAAGGAGAACTTTTTAATTTATTTGTTGAAATGTTAAAAGAGATGAAGAAGGCATTTTACCCATACTAGAAAAGAGGTCCCTCCTAGTCAGCGTGGGAGACGAGGAGGGGCTTGCAAAATCGGCTACTTGTTAGGCGCTAGCAGATGAAGTTTATTTTTGTGAAATCTCTTCTTTCACACACGGAACCAAACACTATCTTAATCTGAGTTTGATAATATAATATAAATTAACTAGGGATAGAGGGTAATTCTACTCAACCCATTTTAAAAGAGATAAAATTATTATTCAATAACTTGTGTACTCGTATTTTTTTCTTCAAACTAAAATAAATATAAATATAAATTAACCTACACCCTTAAATATTTTAATTCACGAGTACGTAACGTGCTAGCCAATCAACCTCCCCCAATCCCTACAAGGTAGTCCCAACCCCATCCTCGGGCCATAGTTGCCTTTCCCTCGGGCTTCAATTGCTATACTCCCCCTCCCTACATCCACCCCCAATAATATATTGAACAACTCTTATATTTTATCTTTTATTTTGGGGTGATAACAAAACCTATGATTAACTTAAATATCATAAATATATTTAATATCATGTTCTACTCATAAATATAATAAATTATGGCACTATCGTTTCATGATTTGCATTGGAAAGCCCAATCGATAGCCATTCAATACATATCGATTATTGATTAAGTGCCACATCGATTGGAGAATAAAAGTCTACATCGATTACTGTTTTAAGTCCACATCGATTACTGTTTCAACATCACATCAATTACTTTCACATCGATTATGCTTAAAAATCGATTGTGTTCAAACATTGATTATACTTAAACATCGATTATATTCAAACATCGATTACGTTTAAACATCGATTACTTTCACATTGATTATACTTAAACATCGATTATGTTCAAACATTGATTACATTTAAATATCAATTACTTTCACATCAATTATGCTTAAACATCGATTATGTTCAAACACTGATTGCCTCTTTATAGATCGATTGCCTCATAACATGGACTGCCTCTTTATAGATCGATTGCCTCATAACATCGACTACTTCACTTAAACATTGATTACTATTATAAATCAAACATTGATTTCTCTTCATTTAAACATCAATTACTTTTATGAAACATCGATTGCCTCTATATTTCAAACCTTTCAAAATATCTTTAGCGGCCAATGAAAACTCAAATGCACTTCATATACTTAACGTATTATTTCTCTGACTGAAGATCTTTTTGACTGTGTCATAAGATTTCTTCCTTCCTGCAAAAAAAGAAAAGCACCTACATTCTATTTCTAGCTATCTTTAGGAAATAAAGACAGAAGACAAAAAGAGGTATGAGCCACCTGACAAAAAACTTCACGAGTCTAAGCATCTGCCTTGCATTTAATGTCTGCAAGTTCACTTATACCCTTAGTCAACATCTTGGACTTGTTGTACGCATCAGCTGAAACATCTTCCTCCATTCCAAGTAGCCAGTAGGCACAAGAAGTAAACCGTTAGACTCAAAGGAAGGTGAGAAGAAGAAGAACAGAGCCAAGAAACTCCAACGACCATCTATCAACGGATTTGTTCAAGCTGCTCCATAAAAGGGAGAAGGAAAAGAAAAATAAATAGTGTGCGAACCTAAAGATCATTCAAGGAGTGTACATCCAGTGAGCATATACACACTCAAAGCAAGAAAGGAAGAGAGCTCGAGCCCACTCAAGCTGAAGCATTCAAGCCATCTTCCTTCTTCCTCATTCTCTCTCTATGTGACTTTGTGTATTTGAGAGAAAGAGAGCTAGGGGTTTAGCCTAAGGAGAGTTTTATCTTGTAAACTTTTTCCTTCTTAGAATTAGTCTCAGATCATATATTTCATTGTCTATCTTGAGCTTGATCTAGTGGCTTCAGGTCCTTGCTTTTGTGTTTAGAAGTGTTCCTCTTTGGTTGAAAGAGAAGGCTTGTTGTGCAAGCGTTCCCCTTGATTAGAAGGGAAGACCTGCCGGGGTGTCTACCAATGAGTTGCTTCTGAGCTCGTAAAAGAAGCACATGGCTGAGATGAAACAGTGGGTTACCTTCTTACCCAGAAAGGGAAGAAGACCAGCTGGGGTGTTGGGTGTTATATGCCCCTTGTTTAATGGAAGACTAAGGTTACTTGGTGGTTAGTGAAATCCCAAGAATTTTCTTAGGGACTTGACGTAAGACTTCAATTTGGAAGGGCTAAACCAGGATAAATCTCTGTGTTTCTTGTGTGCTTGCTTCCGCGCCTTTAATTTCCTAGCACATATTTATTTATACTAACCAAATATTTTGAAGTGGTGATTTTTGTTTTAGTTTTTTAGATTACTTATTCACCCCCCCCCTCTAGGTTAGTATTGCTGCTAACCGTAAGTGGGCCAACATGATAGATGTAAGAATTTTATTTAATAATGTCATTTGACTAGTTTAGTATCTGTCTCTTTAGAAAATGTCTAATTAAATCAATCTGTGGTGGCGTTTCTATTCCGTAATGGGCTAAACAGGCCTCCACTTGAGAACTGGGAGTGGACGGTCGCTGGTGCGGACGATGGACCTGCAAAACCAGAAAGGATCATAGGAATCCAGTTGAAGAACCGAGAGAACCCTCCGATGCTAAAGTTAGGGATGACTGCCACTGGGCTTGGGAGAGAAGGTTCTTTTATGTGTGGTTTTGCGCGTGGATGATTGTGAGAGATGATTGCTCGTACCTTTGCATGAATGTTACCTATTCCTTATAGAGGTAGGGGACCTGAAGGGTCTGGATGCATCCTTCAAGAAGGATGCTTGAAAGGGTGCGACTGTTAAGTTCCCCAGATGGGGGATGTCTGTTTGAGACATCCCTTGGGAACCAGCACCTGGGCTACTCTAGTTCATGGGAGGCGTGTAGCGCCGTCCTATTGAATGTCGTTGGGAGCCAATGGTCACTTATCATGATTGCCTTAGGGAGATGCCGAACAGAGAACCATAAACATGCTCAATGAGGCTGTTCGGTGTAGCCGTTGGCTTCCTGTTGAACTTCAAGAAAACCAAACAGAAGCTCAGAGGCTTGTTCGGTGAGGCTCTGAACCTTCTATTGAGCAGTTGGTGCTCAGTGACCTTATCATGTTTGGATATTTGGCAATGTTTAGAAGCCAGGTTCTGAAATGCCCTTGGACGCGTAGTGATTGAGGTGTCTTTAGAACTTTTAGTTGTCTCCGAAGACTCGTGGTTGAATCGACATCCCTCTGCTTCCTCACTGGGTCATGATGGGTATAGGAGGCCAGAAATGACCTCCACACAATCTAATAAATATTTTTACACAGATTAACAAAGTTTTAAAAATCTAGTCGGGTAACTACCCCACTAACTTCTATCTAGGTTTGTGTGCCCATGGCAGAAGGCAACAAGTTCATAAATTATAAAATGCCACTGACACAACAGTTGCACAGTGCTCAAAACTCAACTATTCAATGACAAACAGACAAAAGCATATGCACAAACGACTGCAAGGAGCAGGCAATAACACACCCCATGTTTGAACGAATGCAAGGAGAACAAAAGAATGACCATAAACATTCACATGCAAGCAACATGCCCTGTTCTTTTTCATGCCTCTTCCTCCCCCACCGCCAATTAGAGCCCCACAACCCCTCATCCAACAAACACGCAACCACCCCGTACCTCCCTGCCCCCCTATCCTACGCCCCCAGCCGACGCTGGTGCACCGCGTTCCATCCCTGAGCCGCGCGCAGCCGTCTGCCCCACCCTGCAGATAAAAAATTGAACCCAATATAATATATATATATATGTATATAGAATAATAAATATGACCATGATACCAACCCGACTAACTACAAAAAAAATGAGAAAATTTTGTTGCAATCTTTTCATATATATTTTTTGTATTTTATGAATTTTTCATTAACTAATATATTATTGGGACATTATATCCAACTAATGAAAAATACAAAAATATAATAAAAACATATGAGAAAAGTGTAACAAACTTTCCTCCAGATGAATTGAAAGTTAATTATTTTGGAAGCTAAAAGAAACGACAGAACACTAACTTGGATTGTGTTTAAAATGAGTCAATGTTGACTGCCACGTTCAAAAGGAGTCAATATGAGCTGGCACATTTATGTCAAAACACGTCAAGATAAGCGAACATGTTCGGAACGGGTTAAAATTAGTTGACGCGATATAGAATAGATTGGGAGATGGTGCATTCTTTTTTTTTTTTTTGGTAACGAGGAAACCCCACCCCGTGTGATTTTGTGGGCTCAAAGATTGGTATTCGTGAACTTCAAGATCAGGACTTAGCAGCTCCTATTTTCCGTATACCCGTATCGCCCTTGCCCTACTTGACCGGAAAAACTCCGGATCTACACACCTCGAGAATTACATGTAGATCAGGTAAACGCCCCCTAAGAATCGAACTCGGGACCTCTTATTTTTAAGCAAGAGTTCTAACCGATCGACCCAACCGAGATCCATTGAGAGATGGTGCATTCTCCTTTCTTCGCTCTTCCACCCGCCAAAAAATAAGAGCATCGTGTTGTATTTAACTTTGTTTCATATCAAGAAGATTAAATTAACACAGAAAATTCATTAGAATATGTGTATGACTAGCACCCATCCACATAAGAGAATACATGTGAATAATATGGAGGAAATTTATCGATGAGAGTTTTAAACCGTTGTTTAAAAAAAAAGATGGGTGTGGATTTGTACTATGTGAGTTGAAAATAGTGTAGGAGATTAGGAGTGGAGAAACGTGACATATTACCCATCTTTGTAAGAGAATAGAAGACAGAGAAAAAGTAAAAGAGAAGAAAAAGATGTCATCGATGGTACTTTAGGGAGAGACTAGTTGCTTTTCTCATATTGGTGATGATGATTGCAGCAACTCGGAAAATTTAATACTTAAAAGAATTCAAAATAATAATTTTTTTAAATTGAAATAATAAAAACATACGTACCATTATTGTATGTGCAAGAATACACCGGAAAATTTCGTAAAAATTATAAATCAACCCCAAATAATATCCATAAGTGTTCCACGTAGAAATTCGTGTAACGAAAAATCCGATTGACTAAGTGTACGTCACAATGTGACTAATTATCCAAGTTAGGAAACTAAGTCAGAAAACCGTTAACACGGAAAAATAACGCGCTCATAAATTAAACGATCATGTTGGAGAGACTTCCAACATCATGTGATGATTAACCATTATCGGGTTTAGACCAATGGACCTCTCATAGCCCATGAAAAAATTCAAATAAGAAAATGCAATAAAATTTCATAACTCTATTATTCCCTAATTAAAAAGGGAAAACCTATAAGATAAATTCCAATAAATAATGGGCTTGGTTAAATGGACCCATTAGAAATTAGTGGGCCAAAATAAGGATTTTTAAAAGAAGAATAATAGGAAAATACCCTAAATTCGTAACTAAATTATTACCTAAATAGAAAAGGGATATTTAATGCATTCAATAGGAAGTTTGAGTTAGAATTAGATTCCTAAACCTACTCCATATAGTCTAGCACGAATTTAGATACTATCCTAACCTAATTAGAGATTGGAAAGCAAGAGAGAAAAGGTGGAGTTAGGAAATCTGAGTAGTAGTAGGAATATGAACTTGTATTTATATAAATACACCTCTTAAACCCTCATGGTCGGCCCTAGCTCGTGCAAAGAGGTTCTTGGACATGGAGAAGAGGCCAAGGAGGAGGAGAAATCGAGGGGAGGGAGATCCATCAAGCTTCTTCCTTTGTTCTTGGAGTTCTAAGCCCTAGAAGATAAATCGAGTCAAAGGTAGGCATTCTCAGAAGAAAAACCAAATCAAATCCATCTATAGGTAGTTCCAATCACCAGGAACAAAAGCCCTCTTGTTTCATAATTTTTCATCGAGCCAACCTTTTGTTCTTGATTTTAGAAGTTCTGCAAACATGATAGCCCCGAGTCATCATGTTTGAATCATATCTCCATGTATACTTGATCCCATGCTACGAAATTTTTACTGTACATACTTCATGTTGTTAGGGATCTTTTGCCCCTAAAAGCCCTAAATTTCATCAAGCATGTTGATCGAATTTAATCGATCTTTCTCTCTATGTCATGTTCTGAATAACTCGTTCTTTCTCCTGTTCAAACCCTATATGGACCATGCTCTCTCTCTAATTCCTATTTACTTGAAGTACTCTCGCATGTCTAGTTTCATTTGCCACTGATTTCATGATTTTTCATCATGTATATAATTAGTTATGATTTTCTAAACGACCCTGTATCAAAATTTGAATGTTCTGGTCCGCAATCCAATGTCTGGTCTGACTCCTCTCAGAGTCAGGCGCAGACCACCAGATCGCGACTGCCTGATATGTCACCTTCTGGGGTCCGATTGCGACAGCCTACCCGTCGCGACCAAGAAGGCGACAGGTAAGCCGTCGCGTTTCCAGTACCTGGTTCTCAGAGCCGTCGCGAACACCATCTTGTCGCGTTCTGAACGCGACAGGAGACCCCGTCACGTTCTGGCCGCCTGAACAGACAAGCCTGTCGCGACCCTTTGCAGGCCCTGTCGCTACCTGCCCTACCCCTGTCGCAATCCTTACTGTCCTATGTCGCCTTCACAAGGTTTTGATGAAAACCCATAAAAATTATTTCTGTCGCTTTCTAAATAATTCTTATGCCTTTTTACAGTTATACCCCCAGTAAAAACTTGTTTTAAAAATGGAGCTACATTGAATGATTTAAAATACATATTCACGACTTATTTCTAGCTATGATTTCTCTTACACATGCACACACATGAACCATCCATACATGGCTGAAATCTGGCATAAAATATCTCATAATGTATCTGGTAATTTATTGCAATAAAGTATATTAATTGCCCTATTTTAAAGGACTTGTATTCGTTTCTTGCGTTGTTTATATACCGATATCGACGCTCCACTGTTCTAGAATTCCTCTAGAACGTCGAGCACCTATTTTTATATACACACTTTACTTGGCTTGTGGTGAACTCTCCGTCGGATATTCCTTTCGCCGGACTAGTGAACCCTTGCACAAGGCCTCCGTAAGTCTCCTCTGATCATGGATTCCCATATGGTCAACGGGCCGGTTGTACCCTAACACCTGTTACACCCTTTAGGGATCATTACGATCCAAACGGCTATTAGAAGTTCACTCTCGTCTTGAATCACGCCGGACCTCTGGGCTTGTGCTTAACATGGCCAGCAGAAGGGTTGTGAGTTCCACCTGACTACCAACACCACGTGCGCGTGTTGTGCAACTGTTACTATCACCTGTTTACTCGACGTGTTACGTGCAATTTCCACTAGTTCTCATTTATACTCCACTCGCTCATCTATTCACGTTCACTCTACTATCTCGTCTATTCATCTAGTGCTCTCATCTATTTCTTGGTACTCTCTATTGGCCATTAAATGATTATCTAAAGATAAACAATATAACCAACGCCAGCGCAATAGGTCCCGATCAGGTCTTGGGAGGAGCGCCCGAAAGTGCCATTTGCCCGCGGGAGTTAAATGATCAGGATGTCGGCATTACATCCAAGTGCCATACTATCAAGATTAATCTAAGACAATCAACACAAAGTGCTATATTATCTCGATGTCTTTTGACAAACTAGTGCTATACTCTCTCTCGGCTATCTTCGGATAACCAAAGTGCAATTACTATCTCGATTGACGAAAGTTAATCAAAAGTGCCAGACTATTTCGATTGATAAGAAAATCAATCAAAGTGCAATTTACTCTCTATATGGCCAAATACTTTTTCTCTCCTTGCTATACATGTGTCGTGCTATGGCTTGACGTTGACGTTATTTGCTATCGTGTCGTTGTTGCTTTCTATCGTGACTTGATCTTATTCATTGTGCTATACTTGATTCATCTGCTATTTGAACCATGCTACTTGTGCTCTTACTTTCTCGACTTTACATGACTCGCTCTATCTTTAGTTACTCTGCCATTTAATGCACTAATTATTTAAAGTCTGTTTGAGCCTGAGATTTAAGTCCTACTGGGCGTTATCGCTCACCCTTCGTTATTTGTCTTGTGTGCCTCAGGTAAGTCGGACTCTGATGTCACACACACCAATGGGATAAGACTAGAGTGATGGGCGACCTGAAGTCAACTCATGAAGTTACCTTAGTACCATGGAGTCTAGTAGTTATTGCTTTAGATTTCTTTTCAATGTAATGACGTCATTGAGCCTTGTGTTTGGCTCCGAATTAGTGGTTGTAATAGTCTTAGTGATCTTATAATGAAATCAAGAGTTATTTGAATTATTGTTCATTAGATGCTCTGATGTTTGTGAAAGTATGCACAATTGTTGTTACCATACTCGTTGTTCGCGTCTCCCTCCGATTTATTCCGCTGCTAATTGGAGGGGTGTGACAATGATGGTCTTCCCAATTTCTTTTTTTCAATCTGGGTGACTCTATTTATAGGAAAAATTAATTAGGGCTTCTCTCAGAAAGTCTAATTTAATTTCTAATCGTTATTGGAATTTTAGATGTTCTGAAGCCCTTACTTTTTTTATGTAGCTTAATTTATAGTCCCTATATACAATATTTATGACCTCGAAAGATAATTTCTATCCCACTACAAGAAAAATGATATATGTTAGCAGCCGCAAGCCGTTGACAATAATAAAAAACTCATAGACAAAGACATATGTCGACGACTTTAGTCCGTTGACAAAGCCGTCAACATCTTGGTCGTCAACTTATCATATGTCAATAGAAAGCTAAGCCGTTAACAAAAAAGGAATTTATCTACGGCTAATGTCCGTTGACAATTTTTTTTTATGTCGTCAGTCCTAAAGCCGCTGACAAAAGTACGTCCGTTGACAAAAAAAATTTATGTCATCGGCTCTAAAGCCGCTGACAAAAGTTTGTTTCGTCGTCAGATATGTGGCCACTAACAAATGTTACATTGTCAACAGACACAAAGCCGCTGACAAAAGTGAGAATATCTTTTATCAGCGGGTTTCAGCTGCTGACAAATGTCTGTATAATATATATATATATATATATATATTAAAAAAATCTAATTTCCAGTTTGTACAAATACCTTAATACAAAAAAAATAAGAAAACAAGCATACAATACAACTAAAATAAATCCACACTATACTCAATTCATACAACATCAAAGTCTCTAAATTAATGTCATCAAAATATCTATCTATCAATCATCATCATCATAGTCATCTCCCTCCGCATCAGTATCTATGTGGTCGTCCTCTTATGCTCTCGGTGGAGCTGACGCAACAAATCTCTGACAAGTCTGAAACTGAGTCATGATTGTGCTCATCTGTAGCATCTGTCTATGTATATCATCTATCTTGGACTCTCATTTACGCAGCTGCTCCAATTCCTTCCGCATTTCATTCATCTCTGAGTCCCGTCTGCGTGCCTCTGTGCGCAGCTCCTTAACCTCCATTCTGAGAGTGTTTTCGATGTTGATGATGTAACAACCCTCTTTATACTGGTACGATTATATCAATCCACTTCAATATAAAGTGCGCCGTCATAGTGGGACATATACCCAACACAACACAGTAGGTAGAGATGTACATAAATAACAAAAGAAAGTACAATGAAATTGAAAAAGAATCTTATTCCATCATCATTACATACATTCCACAGTCTATATAGTAGCAATGAAAATAAACAAGGTCCATAATTATACAAGTCCATAACATAACATTGTCCACATACTAGTAGAGAAAGTGCAATCTAGTAACTAAGTAGTTCTTTGCCCGTGCGATGCACGGGAAGTTTTTAAATATTTAAATTTTAATAAATAATAATATGTAAAATAGTAAACTGTTTGAATATATAAATATCTTTTATATTGAAATTTGATTGAATTACATGTTTAGTCTGAATAATTTTTTTACGATGACTATAAAAAAATTTGTCCAAGATTCTATATGAATAAAAATTTTCAAATTACATGTCAAAAAAATACAAATTTCTCAACATCTTTATGTTTGTAAAAAAGAAACAACATATCTAACAACATAGTAAGAAACATAAGAACTGTATATAGTGATAAATCCAAAATGTCAGTAAATAAAAAGTCTTCACAAAAGTTTTCCCTGTGTCATGTAAGTTTAATTCACAAATATTCATAAAAAACAGATGTCATCTCAACTTTAAACATCTTCTTTTTCAATTTTAATTTTTTTCATCTTGCTCCATGAATGTTGTGCAGGAACAGTGTCAACAGATAAATCTTCTCCACGATCATTGTCTGGAATACTTCTCTTCAATGGAGTAATACTACTGGAAGAACTTGTAATTGAAAATGTATCCTGAATCATAGATAGAGAATTTAATTTATGTCACTTTATAATTATTATGACACTTTTTATAATTGAATACGTTTCACTTTTAGAAATTAAAAATATGTAAATTAATTTACAGGTGCACTTACAGTATCCACATCAGTAATTTGTTCACCATGTTTGATGCTCTCATCCAGTTCAAGATTTTCATTTGATTCCTGAAAATAATAAGACAAATAATATTACTTTGAGCATTAGAAAAATACAATACCTGTATGTAATTCGGTTAATAATTACAATTGAAGAAGACAAATATTCTTCAATTAAACTGTCATCATCCGTCACACGAATAACTGTATAAATAGGCCACTTTTGCTGAAGGTTGAACTCCAAAATTTGGATCTTGAAGATGAATCTTTTATGAAGAAAATTATGTAACTCTTCTGGGAACGACTCAGTATCTCCATCCTGTCAAGAAAGTAAGAAGTTCATATTGAAATATAATGAAATATGTTGTAGGTCTAAATATCTTATGAGAAGGTACCTTTATCAATTTGTCACGCAAATTTATGGTAGTTTTATTAAGGATTTGATTGGCCTCTCGATCAAACAACAGAAATGATGTACTTCTAGTATGATCAATAACTCTAAGCTGAACTTTATACCTAAAACAATTTATAAATTCTTTAGAATATGCATATTATAATACTTCAAAAATTCAATAATATATTTGAAAGTTTGAAATAATACTTTGGAACAACAAATTTTACAAAGATGGAGCATTTGTCACACCATAATTGGCCACCATCTGGTTTAACTTTCCTTCTACATTTGTTACATGAGTTGTAAAACCAATTGTATTCTGTCTCAATTTTCACGACTTTCGCTAATATTACATATTGACCAATCTGTATAGCAAGAAGTTGTCAAATCCGTTTAATTTTACTAATCATATGTTTCTTTAAACACATATGGTTTAAATATTTATATAAATATATATTAAATATTTTTAAATATAAATATTTAATATATATTTATATATCTTAAAATATATATAATGATATTACTAAAACATTTTTTAAAATATCATTATATATATTTTAAGATATATAAATATATATTAAATATTTATATTTAAATATATATATATTTTTTGAAATATTTCTTTAAACACAACATTAGTTGTAGTGTTTGTTATTTCTCCTTGCTTATCTGTCACAAAAATTTTCAATCCCTTTTTACTCTTAACTCTCGAAACAACAACATATAATTGTCCATGACTGAAAACTGGCCTTGGAAGATACAAACCAACATGTGAAAGTGATTGGCCTTGACTCTTATTTATAGTCATTGCAAAGCAAACTGACAATGGATATTGTCGTCTCTGTAGTTTGAAAGGCCATTTTGTTTGCGAAGGTGTCAGTATGATCCGAGGAATGAAAACTTTCTGTCCAATTTTATTTCCAGAGATGACCTGTGCTTCTACAACATGGTTTCCCAAATTAGTGATTTTCAATTGCGTCCCGTTACACAACCCGGCACTTTGATCAATGTTTCTAAGCAACATGACAGGTATACCAATCTTCAACTTCAAAATATGATTTGGAATTCCAGAAATTTTAAGACTATTGAGAAAGTCTGAAGTATAAAGATCCTCATGAGTTTCACTATCATTGTCTGCCTTGCAAATGGTGTCAGAACTTAGATATATCTTTTCTTCTCCTGGGATTAAAGAAAGCATATATTCATTAATACTCTCAACATGATCATGTGTAGGAGCAAGGATAGCTCTCTCTTGCAGATAGAGTGTGTCGTGTAAATTATCCAGCAATGATGGATATGTACTGTCAACTATTGCTGCAAGTGGATTGCATGAATCTTTAATAAGCAATTCATTTGGAATTTCTATATCTACTTCTCCATCATTAGGTTGACCTAAACGACCATCTCCAATTTTCAAAATCCAGTCTGCAAATTCTTTAATCTCTGTTATATCAGATGCAAAAGAACCACTCAACAGCCTCATATTTTTGCTTAGTTTAAGCAGTTGACATGAACTCCACAGGTATGAAGAATTAATTGTTGCAAACACAATGTCCTCTATACTACCTTTAGGAATTACTGGTAATATTTGTCTGAAATCACATCCTAAAACAACCACTTTACCACCGAAGGGTTCATCTGCACTTGTTGGATTAGCAAATCTGAGGATATCTCTTAAAGTTCTATCAAGAGCTTCGAAACAAAATCTATGCATCATTGGTGCTTCATCCCAAATAATTAACTTTGTCTTAACCAACAGCTCGACCAATGGACTTCCTTGTTTAATGTTGTAAGTAGAATCTTCATTCACCATCAATGGTATCCCAAATCTAGAATGAGCCGTCCTACCTCCAGGAAGTAGGAGAGATGCAATTTCACTGGATGCTACAGTAAGTACAATTTCTCCTTCAGAACGTAAAGTAGAAGTAAGAGTTTGCCATAAATACGTCTTTCCAGTACCACCATATCCATAGAGGAAAAATACTCGTCCAGGGTTATTTGCAATTGCACTCATGATTGTTTCATAAACATCTCTTTGTTCATCATTTATATTGGAAAGTAATATTCTGTGCTCTCTTGACAATGCTTGTCTATCATACTGCAACTCAACTTGCATGAGTTTATTTTGTCCATCGGTTAGAACAACACCTTCTGGAAATGGTATTGATTGATAATCTCTAAGACTCTTTCCATTGCTTCGTAGAATCTTCTCAATTTCATAGAGGGCATATTTCTTTAGTTCCTCGTCACTTAGTTGTAACTCTAAAAATATAATAAATTAACAATAGATAAAATTTTACTATATTCCCTATAATTCCAAAATATATTAATAAAATAAAATTGCTAACCTTGATATTGTAGAAGATTTCTTTGTCTAGCCAAAATATCTTCTGCTAATAGACACCAAGTCTTCTCCCAAATATGTTCTGGCTTTGAAAAACTATTTAATAGCTTGAGAAGGCTCCGAGAAACTGGTTAGCCATGATCTCCATAGTTGCAAGGAATGCCACAACTTGTGAAGAAAACATAAACGAATAACATTGTTAAGAAATATATGCATCTAAATAAGATTTTTTTAAAAAATAGGTGACTGAAGCTTCTGATAGAATAAGATGGATGATTAAGATATCGAAAAAGGTAATCTTTTTTACTTCTATTTTCCAGAATCTCTGCCACCACACGCAGAGAGGTGGAGGAATCTAGGACAATGGTAGCAGTGTGGTGGAGGAGGGGGGAGGGTGTGAAGCAGTCTAGGGGGGAGGGGGGTGTATACTGATAGGTTTCAAATGTTTGTATTTTGCAAAAAACACAGCGAAGGAGGAGGGGACGTACGTGGGCGCGACGATGGGGGATCGGTGGGGGACGATGCTCCTGGTGCTGCTGGTCGCCGCCTCCTGGGCGGTGGCGGGCGCAGCGCGATACGTGCCGACTGCCGAGGGACGAAGTGGATGTGACAGAGGAGCTGCGACGCCATGGAGTATGCGAAGGGGGCTCTTCCTGCTGGATAAGTCGAAGCAGGTGGTGAAGATGGAGGCCGGGGAGTATGCGAGGGCGAGGGGGAGGTTGTTCGCGTAGGGAAGAAGTGAGGTATGGGAACATTTTTCAGAAGAAGGAAAATTCATCAAAAATGAAGGAAGGTTTGGGTAGAACATAAGAAAGGTTTGGTTTGCGGAAGGTCTGGGTAGATCGTAAGGAAGGAATGCGGAAGAGGTGGGCGCGCTGGGCGTAATGGTTTTGAGGAAAGATAGATTTTTGGCATTGCGAGAGGGAGAAAGAGAAAAGAGGAGAAAGGCCATACAACAGTTTTGGCTGTATGACTGCCACGTGTACATCTAGGACTTAGTTTTATAAGAATAGTATAGATCCTCCACGAACTCCGCTACTCCTGTCGCTCGGAGTCGCTCCTCACAATGTCCTCCTCAAGCACAGGGACACCTGTCTCACCTGCACTACAACAAAATCGGGCTATACTTATAGTTCTTACCTACGGTTATAATTTTCGTAAGAAAAAACCGTAAGTAGAGGCCTATTTACTTATGAAATTTGAGAACGTAAGGGCCTTCATTCTATAGAGACAGTTTTTAAATTGTAAGTACGAAAATTAATATACTTACAGTGTAAACCGTAACTATATTTAATCAAAATTTAACTCTTTTTTAAATACCCAAAAAGGCCAAAACTAGTGATCTCGCGTCGAGGGCCTCTAATTAACCCTCCCTCCTCCAACAGGGTTTAGAATTTTGGAAGGAAAGATAGCATAAAAGAGGGGGCTGTGGCGGTGCGCAGTTCCAAGAGAGATCAGATGTGCACTGCGATCTCAAGAGGCTGGGAGGGCAACAGGCGGAGCCAGCTGGTCAATGTTCTTCCTTGTTTGCTGCGGTTGGGATTGCTGTGTCACGGCATGTTTGGGTTTGCTGCATAATATTTCTCCCTCCGTGACACTTTCACGGCAGCATTTTCATGCCCCTCTAATTTAACAGCGGAATAAATCGGAGGGAAACGCGAACAACGAGTATGGTAACAAAAATTACGTATACAGACGCAAACATCAGAGCATCTAATGAACAATAATTGAAATAAACTCTTAATTTCATTATAAAATCGCTAAGACTATTACAACCACTAATTTGGAGCCAAGCACAAGGCTCATTGACATCATTACATAGAAAGAAATCTAAAGCAATAACTATTAGACTCCAATCGTGCTTGGGTGACTTCGTCATTTGACTCCAGGTCACTCATCACTCTGGTCCCGTCCCATTGGTGCATGTAACGTCATTGTCTGACTTACCTAAGACACAAATAACAAATAACGAAGGGTGAGCAATAACGCCCAGTAGGACTTAAATCTCAATAGTCAAGCAGGCTTTAAATAATTAGTACTTTAAAAGGCAGAGTAACTAACGATAGAGAGAGTCATGTAAAGTCGAGAAAGTAATAGCACAAGTACATGGTTCCAATAGCAGATGAATCAAGTATATTACGATGATTAAAGTCAACTCACGATAGTAACGATAACAACAATAGCAAGTAACGACATTGTCAAGAATAGCAAGCGACATGTATAGCGAGGAGGGAGATAGTAGATGGTCATGTAATGAGTAAATTGCACTTTGATTGATTTTCATCAATCGAAATAATATAGCACTTTTGATTAACTTTCGTCAATCGAAATAGTAATGGCACTTTGGTTATCCGTAGATAGCCTAGAGAAAAGATAGCACTTTTATTGTCAACAGACAACGAGAGAGTATAGCACTTTGAATGTGATCAAGTCACGATAGAACGCAATAACTCAAGATAGCAAGTATCAAGTAGAGAAAGTAGAGAGTACGACAATAGTCGCTCAATAATAGGACAGTAACAGTTCAGTAACAGTCAGCGATAGCACAGTAATCGCACAGTTCGTCTGAACTCATCAGACTAATAGTAATAGCATAACAGTCAGATGTCTAGCTAATTCAGAACAGTCAGTAAGAACCGGTGCAATGCAGAACACCGTCTATAGCCCATGCATGTATTTTCGGGTCGCTATCTGCCCCCAGGACTAGATTGGATCCCCTCGGACACTCTCCGTGCCCTAAACAGTATGCATTCCAGTCAGTAGAGTCACCAAACCCGTTTTAGTGCTAGACAGTCATGAACAGTACAAAACAGTAGGAGCCACACAGCTCAAAGGGTACCAAGAGAGTACTAGATGAATAGACAAGAGAGACGAGATAGTAGAGTGAACATGAATAGACGAGCGAGTAGAGTATAGATGAGATCCTATGGTCATTGCACATGAAACGTCGAGTAACGAGCGATAGTAACAATTGCTTAACACGCGCGTATGGTGTTGGCAGTCAGGTGGAACACAACCCTTCCGCTGGCCTCGTTATGCACAGGTCCAGAGGTCTGGCTTGATTCAAGATAAGAGAGAAAACAATCTAAGGTCGTACGGATCTTGTTGATCCCTAGAGTGTATCATAGGTGTTAGGGTACAACTGGCTCGTCGACCATGTGGGAATCTATGAACAGATGAGACTTTCGGAGGCCTTGAACAAAGACTCACTAGTCAGGCAGAAGGAATATCCGACAGAGAGTTCATCCAAGTCAAGAAAAAATGTGTATATAGAAACAATCGCCCGACGTTCCAGAGGAATTCTAGAACAGTAGAGCATCAATAACGGTATTCTCAAAACATCGCAAGAATCATAGACAAGTTCATTTAAAATAGGGTAATTAACTATATAATTGAAATAAGGTGCTAGATGTACATGAGAAAATTTTCATGCCAAGTTAAGCCATATAGGATGGTTCAAAGTGAGTGTAATTGTAGAGGAAAATCATGGGCAAGATAGATCATGTGATTAACTTGAGTTAATTAAAATATATTCAATAATTACAACATCTTTTTTCTATGTACATGATAGTTAATAAGACATAGAGAAACTGTATAATAATAGATCTTGCAAAAAGGTAGGTTTTTATGCAAAAAACTGAGATCACGACGCACCCTTGTAAGGGTCGCGATGGGCATGTCTGAACAGGCAGGCAGATCGCGACAGAGTCTTATGAAGATCGCAACGGGCCGTTCGGCCAGGCGGCCAGAACGCGACAGGGTTCCCTGTCGCGATCAGATCACGACAGGTACCTGTGTCATGATAGCCCTGAGAACGAGGCCTATCGGGCCGTCGCGTTCTCAGGTACTTCACCTGAGTTCGAGCGAGAAAAGGGACTAGAATAGGATTGCATGCCAACTTAACATGTTTTGACATAGGGTGCTTTTAAAATTCATAACTAATTGTATAGTCGATGATAAATCATGAAACAAGTTGCAAATTGATCTAGACATACGTGAGCGCCTATAGTAAATAAGAATTTGAAAGTAGATAGAGTTTCGACATGCTTTATTCAAATCAAACATGGAGTACAAGACACAATGACCAATTGAGATGAGAGAATTAACTCACGAAGTAGGGTGGATAAAAATTAGTGCTTTTAGGGGCGAAAGGTTCCTAACAACCATCAGTATCTTCAATAAAAATTTCAAGGCATGATATAGAGTATTCAAGGAGATATGAATTAAACATGAAGGTTCGGGGTCAAGAGGGTTGCAGGACTTCAAAATTCAATAAGAAAATATTGGCTCGATGGAAAATTATGAAACTTGAGGGTTTTGTTCCTGAGGCATGGAACAATCTACTTACGAAATGTCTTTAGTTTTGCTCGTGAGAATGCCTACCTTGACTCGATTTCCTCTTCTAGGGCTAGAACTTGAAGAACTCAGGATGAAGCTTGATGAAGTTTTCTCCCCACGAATTCTCCTCCTCCTTGGCCTCTCCTCCAGGTTCAGCAAGCCCCAGCAACGTGTTAGGGCCGGCCATGGAGAGGCTTGAGATTATTTATGCTTGTTGGGTTGTTATTTCCTAATAGGACTCTAACTCCTATTTAATTCCGAATTCCCTCCTTTCCTAACCTCCTTCCAAGCTTTCCACATACTATTTGCGTTAGGATGGGAGCTAAATTCGTGGCCAACCTATTAGGGTAGGTTTAAGAATCCAATTCTAACCGAAACTAGCTATTTTACTTATTTAATAACCCTTTTCTATTTAGGTAATAATTTAAGTTGCGAATTTAGAGTGTTTTCCTATTGCTCTTCTTTTAAAAATCCATATTTTGGCCCAATAAATCTTGTATGGTCCATTTATCAACGCCCATTATTTATTGAGATTTATCTTATGGGATATCCCTTTTTAATTAAGGGATAATAGAGTTACGGATTTTATTATATTTTTCTTACTTGATTTTATTCATGGACTATGAGAGGTCCATTGGTCCAATTTTGATAATGGGTGCTCAATACCCGATGTTGGAGGTCTCTCTGACATGTTCATTTAATTTATGAGCCCGTTATATTTCCGTGTTAATAGTTTTCCGACTTAGTTTCCTAATTTGGATAATTAGTAACGTTGTGATGTATGCTTGGCCAATCAGATTTTTCTTTACACGAATTTCTTCGTGGAACACTTAGGAATAATGTCTGGGGTTGATTTATAATTTTTATGAAATTTTTAGATGTGTTTTTATACATACGATAATGGTACGCATGTTTTCTATTATTTCATTTTATTATTTCAATTTTTCTTAAAATACTGAATTTTTCGGGTTGCTACATCCTCCCCCACTTAAAAAGAATTTGGTCCCTAAATTCATATGATATGATACGACTACCTATTTATTATGGTTATTTCAATCCATCATCTCCCCCACTTAGAGCTTTGCTATAGTGAAAATAATATGAAATCAAACTAAGGGTTTAGTGATGGAAGGTTGCCAAAAGGACTTTCTCCTGCTCTGAGCATCGCGGTCCAACTAGGTTCTAGCATCGCGGTCCAATTGGAAGGTTGCCAAAAGGACTTTCTCCTGCTCTGAGCATTACATAACTCTAAAGATTCGTTCCATCGCCATCACCCATTTTTCAGCTTCATCAGGATCCGGAGTTCCATTAAACCTAGGGGGGTTTATTCGCTGAAAGTTCCCATCTAAGTTTCCTGCCCCATTTCTTGCTCCTATTTGAATCACGTTGTTAAGGGCTTGAGTTAACCCCTGTATGGTCTGTTGTAATTTGTACATTTACGCATGCTCACCAGCCATCTCCCCTAGTTCCTGCGAACAATAATACTTATTAATTTCTTCTTAAAATTAGGGTGCTTATACATATAGTTAAGCTCCTAGCATAACCCCAAGCTTTACCCAATAGGTATGGTGGTTGACTTGGACACGGTCATGGCAGTTCACCTAAAACATCCCTAGACTTAACATATCCTAATAAGGACATCCTAGGCTCTGATACCAACTGTCATGCCCCTTCAATTTAGCAGCGGAATAAATCGAAGGGAAACGCGAACAATGAGTATGGTAACGAAAATTACGTATACAGACGCAAACATCAGAGCATCTAATGAACAATAATTGAAATAAACTCTTGATTTCATTATAAAATTGCTAAGACTATTACAACCACTAATTCAGAGCCATGCACAAGGCTCATTGACATCATTACATAGAAAGAAATCTAAAGCAATAACTATTAGTCTCACTTTGGTAATGGGTTGGAGTTTGAGTTAACTCCAACCCATGGCTAAAGTTATCCAAGGTTAACTCAATTTCTGCTTTGTGAGTGGGTTAGAAAAAGTTGAGTTAACTCTGTTCCAGGGGTGTGAGTGGGTTAGAAAAAGTTGAGTTAACTCAAAGTTAACTCAAACCTAACCGAGTTAACTTTTGTTGGTTGCCAAAGTCCATTTTGAGTTAACTTTGAGTTAAGTCTGAGTTAACTTTGAGTTAACTCATTACCAAAGTGAGGCTTAGACTCCAATCGTGCTAGGGTGACTTCGTCATTTGACTCCAGGTCACTCATCACTCTGGTCCCGTCCCATTGGTGTGCGTAATGTCATTGTCTAACTTATTTGAGACACAAATAACAAATAACGAAGGGTGAGCGATAACGCCCAGTATGACTTAAATCTCAGTAGTCAAGCAGGCTTTAAATAATTAGTGCTTTAAAAGGCAGAGTAACTAACGATAGAGAGAGTCATGTAAAGTCGAGAAAGTAATAGCATAAGTACATGGTTCAAATATCAGATGAATCAAGTATAGTACGATGATTAAAGCCAAATCACGATAGTAACGATAACAACAATAGCAAGTAACGACCTTGTCAAGAATAGCAAGTGACATGTATAGCAAGGAGAGAGATAGTAGATGGTCATGTAAAGAGTAAATTGCACTTTGATTGATTTTCATCAATCGAAATAGTATAGCACTTTTGATTAACTTTCGTCAATCGAAATAGTAATGGCACTTTGGTTATCCATAGATAGCCGAGAGCAAAGATAGAACTTTTATTGTCAACAGACAACGAGAGAGTATAGCACTTTGAATGTGATCAAGTCACGATAGAATGTAATAACTCAAGATATCAAGTATCAAGTAGAGCAAGTAGAGAGTACGACAATAGTCGCTCAATATCAGGACAGTAACGGTTCAATAACAATCAGCGATAGAACAGTAATCACACAGTACGTCTAAACTCATCAGACTAACAGTAATAGCATAACAGTCAGATGTCTAGCTAATTCAGAACAGTTAGTCAGAACCGGTGCAATGCAGAACATCGTCTATAGCCCTTGTAGGTATTTTCGGGTGTCTCTCTACCCCCAGGACTAGATTGGAGCCCCTCGGACACTCTCCGTGCCCAGAATAGCATGCATTCCAGTCAGTAGAGTCACAAGACCCTTTTTAGCACTAGATAGTCATGAACAGTACAAAACAGTAGGAGCCACACAGCTCAAAGGGTACCAAGAGAGTACTAGATGAATAGACGAGAGAGACGAGATAGTAGAGTGAATATGAATAGACGAGCGAGTAGAGTATAGATGAGATCTTATGGTCATTGCACATGAAACGTCGAGTAACGAGCGATAGTAACAATTGCTTAACACGCGCGTACGGTGTTGGCAGTCAGGTGGAACACAACCCTTCCACTGGCCTCGTTATGCACAGGTCCAGAGGTTCGGCGTGATTCAAGATAATAGAGAGAACAATCTAAGCCCGTACAGATCCTACTGATCCCTAGAGTGTATCATAGGTGTTAGGGTACAACCGGCTCATCGACCATGTGGGAATCCATGGACAGAGGAGACTTACAGAGGCCTTGAACAAAGACTCACTAGTCCGGCAGAAGGAATATCCGACGAAGAGTTCGTCTAAGTCAAGAAAAAATCTGTATATAGAAACAAGTGTCCGACGTTCTAGAGCGACGTTCTAGAGGAATTCTAGAACAGTGGAGCGTCGATAATGGTATTCCCAAAACATCGCGAGAATCGTAGACAAGTTCATTTAAAATAGAGCAATTAACTATATGATTGAAATAAAGTGCTAGATGTACATGAGACAATTTTCATGCCAAGTTAAGCCATATAGGATGGTTCAAAGTGAGTGCAAGTGTAAGAGAATATCATGGGCAAGATAGATCATGTGATTAACTTGAGTTAATTAAAATATATTCAATAATTACAACTTCTTTTTTCTGTGTACATTACAGTTAATAAGACATGGGGAAACTGTATAACAATAGATCTTGCAAAAAGGTGGGTTTTTTTTTGGAAAAAACTAAGATTGCAACGCACCCTTGTAAGGGTCACGATGAGATCAGGTGTGAACGTGACGAGGGCTTGTAAGGATCGCGACGGGCATGTCTAAATAGGCAGGCAAATCGCAATAGAGTCTTATGAAGATCGTGACGGGTCATTCGGTCAGGCGGCCATAACGCGATAGAGTTCCCTGTCGTGATCAGATCGCGACAGGTACCTGTGTCGTGACGGCCCTAAGAACACGGCCTGTCGGGCCATCGCATTCTCAGGTACTTCACCTGAGTTCGAGCGGGAAAAGGGACTGACATGGGATTGCGCGCCAACTTAACATGTTTTGACACAGGCTACTTTGAAAATTCATAACTAATTGTCTAGTCAATGATAAATCATGAAAAAAGTTGCAAATTGATCTAGACATACGTGAGTACCTACAGTAAATAAGAATTTGAATGTAAATAGAGTTTCGACATGTTTTATTCAAATCAAACAGGGAGTACAAGACACGATGAGCAATTGAGATGAGAGAATTAATTCACGAAGTAGGGTGCATAAAAATTAGGGCTGTTGAGGGTGAAAGGTTCCTAACAACCATCAGTATCTTCAATAAAAATTTCGAGGCATGATATAGAGTATTCAAGGAGATATGAATTAAACATGAAGGTTCGGGGTCAAGAGGGTTGCAGGACTTCAAAATTCAATAAGAAAATATTGACTCGATGAAAAATTATGAAACTTGAGGGTTTTGTTCCTGAGGCATGGAACAATCTACAGACGAAATTTCTTTAGTTTTGCTCGTGAGAATGCCTACCTTGACTCGATTTCCTCTTCTAGGGCTAGAACTTGAAGAACTCGGGATGAAGCTTGATGAAGCCTTCTCCCCATGAATTCTCCTCCTCCTTGGCCTCTCTTCTAGATCCAGCAAGCCCCAGCAATGTGTTAGGCCCGGCCATGGAGAGGTTTGAGATTATTTATGCTTGTTGGGTTGTTATTTCCTAATAGGACTCTAACTCCTATTTAATTCCGAATTTCCTCCTTTCCTAACCTCCTTCCAAGCTTTCCACTTCCTATTTGGGTTAGGATGGGAGCTAAATTCGTGGCCAACTTATTAGGGTAGGTTTAGGAATCCAATTCTAACCCAAACTAGCTATTTTACTTATTTAATAACCATTTTCTATTTAGGTAATAATTTAAGTTGCCAATTTAGAGTGTTATCCTATTACTCTTCTTTTGAAAATCCTTATTTTGGCCCAATAAATCTTGTATGGTCCATTTATCAAAGCCCATTATTTATTGGGATTTATCTTATGAGATATCCCTTTTTAATTAAGGAATAATAGAGTTACGGATTTTATTATATTTTTCTGATTTGATTTTATTCATGGACTATGAGAGGTCCATTGGTCCAATTTCGATAATGGGTCATCAATACGCGATGTTGGAGGTCTCTCTGACATGTTCATTTAATTTATGAGCCCGTTATATTTTCATGTTAATAGTTTTCCGACTTAGTTTCCTAATTTAGATAATTAGTGACGTTGTGACGTATGCTTGGCCAATCGGATTTTTTCGTTGCACGAATTTCTTCATAGAACACTTAAGAATAATGTCTGGGGTTGATTTATAATTTTTACAAAATTTTTAGTTCTGTTTTTACACATACGATAATGGTACGTATGTTTTCTATTATTTCGTTTTATTATTTTAAATTTTTTAAAATACTGAATTTTCCAGGTTGCTACAAGCATCGTCCAAGACTTCTTCTTCTTGTTCCTTTCCCTTAAATCTAAGGTAGGTAATATCTAATCCAGATTTAACTAAATTAATTGCTCTATTGAAATTTACTCAAGACTTAATTAAATTAAATACCACCGTAGATAGAGCATGTTGGATGTGGTTTATTAATCATTTATATGCTTGCTGGTTAAGTTAAGCATTGAAATAACCGTGTTTTTCTTATGCGTTGGATTTCTGGTTAAGCTTTAAAAATCCTGTTGGTTAGATTATGGTCAAATAGACGATTTTATGTATGTTGGGTTGATTTTAAGTTAAGATTTGTATAAACGATCAGTTAATATATATATGATATGTATGATTATACTCTAATAAACAGTGAAAAACATGTTGTATTCTGGTTAAAGTTTTATTAAAACTCAGTTGTATGTATTAGATAGATCAAGACGGTTTCATGCATGATGGTTATGTTTAGTTATACATGTGTAGGAAAATTGTTTTTATTTGATTAAATGAAACGGTAAGGTTCCTGCTTAAGTTTTAAACAATAAGGACCTCTTTGATAACGAGATAAGAGGACCAAGTATAAGTAAATGAGAAATGTTATGCTCCCACCTAGCCGGGAGACGCGCGAAGGAGCCGTGCTCCTCCACAGTGTGCCATGTGTAGGGGCACGGCCCCCAGTGCATTTAATGTACTTTTTTTTTAACCCTCAAACAATGCACACAAATACCTATTTAGTGCACACAAATACCATAATAGTGCACACAAATAGTATAAGAATGCACACAAATACATGTATTTGTGTGCATTCTTATACTATTTGTGTGCACTACATAGGTATTTGTGTGCACAAGATAGGTATTTGTGTGCACTATAAAGGTATTTGTGTGCACTGTTTTTTTTACCCTCAAACAATGCACACAAATACCTATCTAGAGAACACAAATACATATGTAGTGCATACAAATAATATAAGAATGCACACAAATATACAAATATATCTACTTGTGTTCATTCTTATACTATTTGTATGCACTATTGTGGTCTTTGTGTGCACTACATAGGTATTTGTGTGCACTATAAGGGTATTTGTGTGCATATTTGAGGGTAAAAAAAAACAAAAACAAAAAGTGCATTAAATGCACTGGGGGTCATGCCCCTCCACAAGGTGCGCTGTGGAGGAGCACGACTCCTTCCTGCGTCCCTATGCTCCCGGCTAGCCGAGAGCATAGCATTTCTCATAAGTAAATTGGGTATAAGCTATTCGCATTTAGGAGCTTTTTTGATTTGAGATGGTTTAAATGAAGGATAGTTATGTAAGGGATAATTTTTAATGTGATGTGATGTGACACAGTGTGTATAGTTATCTAAAAATAAAATAAATAGATTATATACGCTGCAACGGGACATGCATATACGTTGATTAAGATTTTTGTCAAGAAAAAAAATCAGTTAATATTATATTGTGATTATGAGGACATGTATGTTGGATTTTGGTTAACCTTTTAATTAAAAAAAAGAAATGATTAATGTTATGTTGTGTGATTACGGAACATGCATGCTCAGTTATGAATAATATTTTAAATATAAAATTGGCTAGTATTATGCCATGATTACGAGACATACATGTTAGTTTCTTATTAAGTTTTAACAAGAATAAACTAATATATATGCTGGGGCTAAACTCTAATAGATAGTAACATGCATGCATGGATTTCTTACCAAGTTTTTAAACAAGAATAGATTAGTTATATGGCTTGATTTTCTGTTAAGCTTTAAATATATATATGATTGTATGCTGGTTTGATCATTAAACACTAATAAACCATCACATGTTAGCTGGTGATTTCCGGTTAAGTTTTATTAAACAGTCATATTCCTGCTAGTCTGGTTTCAGGTTCATCTTTAATAATTGGTTATATATATGATGGAGGGGTTAAGCTTTAATAATTTATTGTATGTTTTCTGGAATACTTAAGCTCTAATAAATGTATGCTGGGTTGGTTTTTTGATTAACCTAAATCCTGTCTAATATAGTAAAATAAAACCTTTATAACATGATAATTCATAATTAAAGGTTATAACCATAATGATAACTCCTAATGATCATGATCCCTTGCATTTTAACTCGTGTTCTCCTTATTGGATCTTCCCCTTACAAATTAATTAACCATAATGATACTGTGGTGAGCTAGATACATATTATTTGATATGTACTTGTAGTTTTTATGCTATTGGTTGTATTGTCTTATGAATTATGAAAGTTATAGTTTTTTTGCAATTGAGAAATTTTTTATGCTTGCATTTTATAAGTATTTTAGTTATTCAACATGTTATTGTTATAAGGTGATGGTTGCATTAGTAGTCATAGTTTTAGTTTGTTAAAAATGAATGATGACATGATGACAATTGATCTCTCTTGATTGCACCTCTAATATATCCCCATAATATTTTATATTATTTGTCTACATTATTTTGATAGCATATTGTGAAAATGGATTGGAGTTGGATGGATAAGCCTAAACAATCGAAGGAATATCTAGATGGTGTTGACATGTTCATTGATTTTACCTCAACACACTCGATTCCATCAACAAAAAATAAGTGCCTTTGCATCAAGTGTGCATGCATGTGCACATTTGAAAAGGAAACAATTAGAGAACACTTGTATTTCAATGGAGTGATAAAGGATAAATAATTTTGGGAATTTCATGGGACTTGTTCTTCTTCTAAGCAAATATCTCATGATTCAGCACGACAAGATCTTCGAAAAGATCATGCTTTGCATTCAATGTTGCAAGATGTCTTCTGCAATCATGCTGAAGCTAACACTCCAAATGAGAATAAAGGAGAATATGATGTCTTTAAAAAGTTGTTTGAAGATGTTGAACAACCATTGTACCCAGGTTGCATGAAGTTTAGCAAACTATCATTTTTAATACAGTTGTTCAACATTAAATGCACAGGTAAGATGAGCAATAAATCATTCAATACATTTTTAAAGTTATTGAAAGAAGATTTGCCTGAAGGCGAGCTACTGCCCGGTACATTCTATGAAGTGAAAAAGATTATTGCTCAGTTGGGATATGATTATCATAAGATACGTGCTTGTCCTAATGATTGCATTTTATATCGGAATGAGTATGAGTCCTATGATCAGTGTCCAAAAAGTGGAGAATCTAGATGGATTGCAGGACAAATGAGTTTGCATAAAAAGAAACAGGTGCCAAAGAAGGTTCTTCGCCACTTTCTGTTAATTCCATGTTTGCAGTAGTTATACAGTTGTAGTGAAATTTCAACACTTATGAGGTGGCATAGTGATGAGCACCAAGAGGATGGTATATTGAGACATCCAGTAGATTCTCTATGTTGGAAAACATTAGATGCCATTGATAATTTTGGTTTAGAACTTCGCAATGTACGTCTAGGTTTGGCAAGTGATGATTTTAATCCATTTGGGGTAATGAATACGAGTCTGTGCTGTTGACACCTTACAATTTACCTCCATGGCAATGTATGAGGCTACAAAATATTTTTGTATCGTTACTTATTCCTGGTCCCAATAGTCCTGGCAACGACACTGACGTCTATCTTTAGCCACTAAGAGTTTTGCAGACATTAGATTAGAGGAGGTAATATATATTATTCTAATCATTGATTGATATTTAACTTTAGTAATAATGGATCTAACCATAACTCATTTAAATGTTGTAGTTCAAAATTAATGGTTCAACACTTGATCGAGGGGACTTGTTTTTAAAGACCCGTGTGAAGAAAAATGGACTCCAAGTGAATGAAGATACTACTGCAGTGATTGTATTTATTTTTTAAATTCTTATTTCTATCCTACTCATATTATGACATATATTTGTATTTTTGAATAACATTAATATTTTATGAATATTATTTGCAGGAAAATTTTCAAAATGTGAAGCTCACTCAACTTTCATCTTCCAAAAGTTCATTTGCTAGCGTTAATGATGCATACTAGCAGGTTTTTAGGAAGGATAGGCTTGGTAGGGTACGAGGAGTTGGGACAGGTCCCACCCCAAAAAGTATGTGGGGAAGTAAAGAGGAAGCTTTGAGGGAACAAAATCTTATGCTGCATAACACTCTTACAGACATGCAAGACAGATTGAAAAAATTGGAATGTATTGCTAATGAGGTAATTTCAATAAATCTTTGTTAGTTTATGTTTTAATTACCTATTTTATTTGTTATTGTTAACATTCCTCATTGACAGTCAAAACAAGTTGATTATGTTGCTGGTCCGGAAAAATGTGTACAACCATCTACAAGCTGCATTTGAGCCTAAAACAAAAATGGTGAAATTTGTTAAAATTTTCTTATGTTCTCTATTTTTTTTTAGTCAAACGTATTATATTTAATGTTTTATGTACACATTTTATAATAGATTTCAATGCTCGGAAGGAAGGTGAAATTGTGTGATATGTATAGACGACCTGTTGCCGGTGGTATAGTCATGGCCGAGGAGAAGAGTAAGATTGTCATGGGCAAGAAGTTAGGTGAGGAGTACTTGGACATTTTTGTTCTCATAGCGTATGATCCAGATGCTCCTCTTTTCGTGAGAGATAGAGATAGAGAAACAATCAAAGATGCCATTGGTAGCCATATCATCTGGCTTAGAGACTTTGTAAGTGTTGATATTATATGTTCATTATGATAATCTGTGCTACTGAATTCTTCAGTTTTCTTCTATGAACTTCATTGTTTTTGTAGGTTCACTTGGAAGAAGAGACTTAATCTAAAGTAATATTTTTATTGAAGTATAAATTTTTCATTTGTATGTGGTTTGTTTTACTCATTTCAAAATATTTTTTTGCAGGGATTATATAAGAGTTTTGAATGCTACAGGACATCATTAGAGAATTTGATGTTGATGCAATTGTTTTATTTTTCTTTCAAAATGATGTTTATGCATTTATAATGTAGTCTTTGTAAACCCTTTTTTCAAACATACAAATGGCATTCAACAAAAACTTGTCATGTAAATTGTCATCTAAACTTTCATAGTTTTAAGATACAAGTTCTGTGTATTTTTATGGATGTGGTTTATGTGGATGTGTATGAGCGAATATTTGTGGTTGTTTGTGAATGTATGTGGATGTGTATATGTGGATATGGATGTATGAGTATGTAGATAAAATATGTATGAATGTGTATAAATGTGGATGTATCGTGTGACAACAAGATTATGGAGCACATGTTAGTTTTTAAATATTTATATATTTTATTTTTATTTTTTTTATTAAAAATACATTACTTACGATTCTATACTCCGTAGTTATTTAATATTCTTACGGTTTTTAATTCCCTAGGTATGTGTCTACTTACGGTTCAAATTCTGTAGATATGTTTGTATTTTTGGTCTAGCACTCCACCGATTATACTACAACACCTACGATTTTTCTTACGGCACATATGCGTAAGTACTTGCTATGGCGTACGATCCCCATAGGTACTACCTACGAAAGGAAGAGCTGTAAGTATAGCTTTAGCTACGCTAGCTGTACCTACGGAACACAACCGTAAGTAATTATGTAAGTAAATCCCTATACTTACGGTTGTAGGGCCTGTACCTATGTTTTTCTACCATAGGTTTAGCCCAACTTTGTTGTAGTGCTGTATGTTAAAGCAAGTATGAGTCTTCGCAAAAGACTCAGCAAGTAACCCATTGGCACATCCTTACACATACCACATTCATGCTATTCTTTTAACAACAAGAGCAACTTACCACATAGTTCCTGTCATAACATACAAGTACAATTGAATAACCTATAACATGTTATGTACACATGGTCTTAGCTTAAATCATGATATCAAATACAATTCATTCACAATATTTGTCTACTTAACTTGATCATAGAATTAAACACATAATTATTAACAAACCTAGCATGATATCTATCACTTTTCACATGCTTTTATATCACATAATCACACATTTTTCTTGTTGTTTTAACATAAATATAACATGATCACATGGGTTCACATCACTTCACATTATAACATAATAGCACATCACTTTCACATAAACACTTTGCACATTCACACACATCTCACATTTTTACACATTATCTTTCTTTTGTTGTGACACATAGTCCGAACCACCATATAGAAGGACACACATATCACATAACACATACCCGTCACCTAGGCATTATAGTGACGAATCTTGGTAACTGCGCAGAACCGGGAGAAGCCCTCTCCACCCTAACTAGTGGTACTTGTCCACCTCCAGAATTTCATCCTGATACCCACAAGATATCACATACACATTGAGCCTTCTCATAGGGACTTTTCTATAGTATGGCTCCACAGCCTTCTATTGTAGCAGTGTCAATTTCGGCACACATCCACTTAATCACATTATTTCAATTAGTCACATGATTTACATCATTTTACATGCACTATTTGGTCCATTCACATGCATACCATTCAAACACATATATTTCAGTTTACAGAACCTATCATGACTATCTAACAATATTGAAACATGCATAACAGTACCTAAACATGATACTAATTACTGAAAATATCGTTCTTAAATAATCATGCTTAATATGGCTTTTAATCCCTTTACAATTGAAAAAAGTACTTACAAATATCAAAATAGTCCCAAATTTTAACCATAAGCTCTACACATGGAACATATCATATAGTTAATTTTTCAGAATTTTCATGATAGCATACCTATTTTTAACATTTAACAGAGATCTCATGTAATTTAATGAAATAATTTAATTTGACATGATAAACACTGAATAGTCAGATCTCACTGTCTCAAAACATGTATAAAGTAACCCTAGTTTCATGTAAATTTTCTGTAACAAGTTCATACATCATATCTATTTATTCTGAATTTAGATTAATCAAAACATGCATATTATTCCGTAACAGAAATTCCACAATTCGCAATTATTATCAAAATTTTAACAGGAATTCACAATTTAACCTAATAACATACTTAATCATCTAGAAATTTTATAACATGTGCAAACATCCAGAAATCCCCGAAAATCACCTCACACAATTAAATCCACAGTTTTGTAAAAACCAGATGAACTTGACGGCAAGGGGCTTGCCATCAGGGTGGGTTAACGACACAATCGATTGTCGTTAACTCAAGAACTTGGTGGCAATAAGGTTGCTGTCAACCTCCTATCTGCAGAAAGTGCAGCCCGAACACAGAAAAACACAGAATTTGGGGGTCTAGGACACGATCTAAAAATCCAGAAAAATACATAAACTCTAGGAGATAGGTCTAGGGACGAAACCCCTAAGTTACTTGCCTCACTAAAAACCCCTGAAGATCAGATTTTGACGATGAAGCCCTCCTCGGCCAAGCCAAAGGGGTGATGTTCTTCGCCTTGATTCGACTCCCACGCTTGAGCAGATGATTCCCCGGTGTTAGGAGGGCTCCACCACCATCAAGAGAGTCTCCCAGTCGCAGAAGATCACCGGAGAAGCCTTCAGATCGCCAAAATAAGCCTCTCAAACTCTCTCTCTCTCTTCCTGAAACCTAGAAAGCCTTTCTTCTGAACCAAAGCCCTTCCCTAACCGAGATGTTTAGGTTAAATAGGCAATAGAGTCGGGGAATCCTAGGTCTTAAGAGTCCTGACCATTGGGGATAGGTTTCCTAATCAAACTCTGGAGAAAACGGGTCAGTTACAGATCTGAAATCCCAGATGCAGCCGGAGAAGTAAATGGCCACATAGCTGTCGTCAACAAGAAATAGGCGTCAATCGATGTTGACGTCTAGATCCTCTGGCCACAGGGTAAATGACACAAGAGTTGCCGTCAACAAGCTCTTAACGTCAAGGGATGTTGACGTTAAGAAGCGTTTTGGGCAAAACAATCAAAGCACCAAAATAGATATAATACGGACAAAAATTGAGGGCCTTACAGCTGATCTGTTGCTGATAGTCAGAGGAGCTCGACCCTTCTCTCCCGTACCATGTGCGACGTGTCTCCTAACTGCCTCTGCAACGAATGCGACCAGATAAGTAGACTCGACTAGTATGGCAGCTCTTTATAAAATATACTTTTCTTCTTCCATCCTTGCAAGTCTTTGATATCCTTTATGAATGTCTTTGAAAATCTAACAAGACTTAGATTCTACTGTTGCCTCCACAATTCTAATCCTGTCAATTTTTTTGGTGGCTTACCAAGTTCCTTTTGACCATCAAATTTCTATTTATAATTATCTTTCATCCATCTATGATGTATTGGTATGAACCGTCTGTGTCCTAAATAACAAATTTTCGATAATTATGCAACCATCTTGAATGAGTATTATAGTTACATAATGGACTTGCAACTTTTTCTTTAGTGCTCCATCCAAATAAATTGACATATGCAGGAAAGTCATTCAACGTCTAAAGAAGAGCAGCTTACATATTGAAATTTTGTTTTCTCGAAACATCATACGTTTCAACACCAACATCCCACAACTCTTTCAACTCTTCAATAAGTGGTTGAAGGTATACATCAATGTCATTTCCCAGATCACTAGGACTAGGAATTAACAATGACATCATCATAAACATCTGCTTCATGCACATCCATGGCGGCAAGTTATAAGCTAGTATCATCACAGATCATATACTATAGCTACTACTCAAATTTCCAAATGGATTGAACTCATCACTCGCTAAACCGAGTCTCACATTGTGAGTCTCTGCAGCAAAATCTGGATACTGACTATCAAAATGTATCCATGCCTCAAAATCAGCTGGATGTCCCATCTCCCCATTCTGTTGACAATTCCGACCATCAGAGTGCCATGTCATCCACTTGGCTGTTTTAGATGACATGAATAACCTTTACAATCTATCTTTCAACAGAAAATAGCGCAAGACCTTGTTGGGTATTCATTTGTTAGGTTTCAACTTCTCATTATCAACTTGATTATCTACGTCTTGCACTCTTTCCTTATATCAAGATGCATCATATTGCGGGCATCGATCTTTATCTTTGTATTCCTTCCAAAATAATATACAGTCATTTTTACATGCATCTATCTTCCCATAACCCAACCCCAAATCTTTAATGATCTTTTTGCATTCATACCATGTTTGGGGTACATTAGCTTCTTGTGGTAATATTTCTTTAATAAATTCCAACAACATATTTATGGATCTCCTGATCACTTGATTCATTGTCTTAATATGCAGCAGTTTCAAAAGAAATGACAAGTTTGAAACCTTCTGACACCCATCATATAATGGCATTTCAGCATCTTCTAATAATCTATAAAAGTCACTTGCTTTTGAATTAGGCTCATGCTTCCCCACTGAAATGGCAAATTCTGCATCTTGAAACTCATGCAACATATGTATAGAATCGATATCTAGCTGCTGGTCACTCATCTATACAAAGGATATATCTGTCTGTCTTATTTCTGCTTGGTGCTCTATTGCCTCCACATAAAAGATGTCAAATGGTGTCTCTCCATGACATACCCAATTGTTATAGTGTGTCCAGACTCCATCTACTATAAGATGAGTTTCAACTTCTTTTCGGGTCAACTTTACTCTATTACGACAATTCCGACATGGACATTGTATCAGCTCATTGTATTGACCATGCCTGTGTCTTGTTCTATCTGCTTGAAAAGCATACTGCAAAAAAGACTCTACCCCCTTCAGATATCTAAGATCTCCTCGATTATTAACAAGTTCCATCCAAGTCTTATCAGGTCTAGCCATTTCTATATATCTCATAACCATAAACAAAGAATTAAGTAAAAAATTCGGCAGCACCTCCGTTGTATCAAGAGCAAATTCACATGCGTACATCCACCTGTATACATACATTATCAAATAAAATGGGGTACCTACATCAAATCTTACTCATCCATAGATATTTTGATCATCTGATGTTCTCCATTATATGTGCTTATGATTGACTTAAAATTTCGGCAGCATCTCCCCACACTTCTCCAATATACCACTATTATTTAGTAAATTTAATTTTGTTTAAAAAATCACTCGTATAAACTACAAGTGAAAAGTTGAGTAGTTAAAATTAGCAGGTATATTAGAGAAGAGTAGGGAGATACTGTCGAAATTTTAAGACAATCATAAGCACATATAATGGAGAACATCAGATGATCAAAATATCCACAGACTGTCCAATAGGACAATTCAAGACTTTATGCTCGATATATGTTATTACCATCAAAAAACGGTAAAAACATATATCCTAACAAAAGTCTTGAATGGGCAAAAAAGAAAAAAAAAGGTCCATACATTCACACACCACATCCACACATTCATATCTATACGCTTGCATCCTACATTAAAATATATGAAGACAATCACATCCTGTAAAAAATCACACATTCATATCCACATACTTGCATCCTGCAAAAAATCACACATTTTTGGAGCAACAACATCTCCAGCTTTTTCTTATGTATACTGTGCTGTTGTTTTGGTCAGCTTACCATTTCAAAACACAAGCATACTATTCTGTTTTCAAAAGAAGAAATAAACAAGTTATGTTGCAAATTTTGTCACAAATGAGAAGATAAAGAACAAACAATCTAAGAGCTGAATTACCTTCACCCTTTTCATGTGTTTTAATTCTATCGACCTTTCTAAAGCCAACGACATGTTTCTAAAGCCAAAGGACCTGTTTGTAAGGAATTGGGTCCAAGGCTAAATACCCAATAAAAGGACTAAACATCAGAGAACCCCAATAAAAGGCAGCAAGAACGCTGCAACAGCTGAAGAGTACCACAAATAACATGGTGCAAACTTTGTTTTTCTTCAAAACAAAAAGAGTCTCAGATTTTTCTTCTCTCTATTTTGTCACAATACACCAGTTACAGATTAATTGCACAGTTTTTGGAACTGCATTCACATGCCTATCTTTTATTCTCTGAAATTGTACACAATGAAAAAATAAAGGCAGGCATGAGGCTACGTTCAAACTAGGGAGAGATTGAGAACAGCTTTATGACACCTCGCCAGGAAAGAGCTCCAACTTACACATGAATATAGACATGTTCCAAAATTAGTCATTCTTATGTGCTTGTGCAAATTCATATCTTCACATATTGATTCCAACTGCCGTAAGACAATATTTTACCAAGGCATTGTTTGAGCTCGGCCTAGGTTCGAGTGCTTTTCTCAGAATTTGCCATTGGCCTGGCACAAAGCAGAGGAGTATCATATTCATGTGGATCTATATATATGGAGGATGATTAACGTCTGCAGGTGTTTACTTCTCACTGGCCTGTGGACCGAAAACACATCTATCAAGAACCTATATCTATCCCGACTGTGTAGGAAAGTAGGAATTGCAAACAGCAACTTCATCATTGAGGTCCAGAATCAAAACTAGTACCATGAGAAAGTTAAAAAAAAAGAAAGTAGGAATTGGATGCACTGGATCGAACGGCTGCCATCTCTTTTATACTTGCACTCTGATCAGCTGGGTAGTGTTCCTTCCATCTTTACCGAGGAGCGGCTAGCGGCTTGTGCTCATTTTTTGGTTAAGTTGAGTAGTAAACTTCATAACGAAAGGTCAGAGCTAACAGTAGTACAAAAGCATATATATATACCGTCGCTTCGGCAAAGGGAACAAGTTAAGACAAAGAAAAACAAAAATGAAAGCAGAGCAGAACGACAAATAAAAACGCAGAAATATTAGGATCACCTTCAGGGAGGATATTCCCAGACAAAATTAAATCTCAAAGCAGAATTTACCCAGCTCCTGATCCTGAGTAAGCACGTATTCCCATATCCCGGATACAATCCTATACATTCAATCCGGTTGGAGATCCTCCACCTCTGCCGCTCGACGGCAAAGGAGAGCAGGTCCTGACGAGAGAGAGAGAGAGAGAGAGAGAGAGAGAGAGAGAGAGAGAGACCTGCAGATTCGGTTGGAGCTAGCCGGCGGAGGAGGAGGAGGCCAACGCGAAGTGGACTAGATCGACCTCGCCGGAGGAGGAGGAGGTCGGTGCGAAGGAGACTCGATCCCTTGCAAAAGGAGGGCGCGGCCGATGCGGGGGCGACTGGAGCACGAGCGGAGGCCATCGGCGGTGGAGGCGGCGCAGGTGGGGAGATCGTCACAGGAGGTCGCAGGCTAGGGCGCGGTGGAGATCGCTACGTACAGTGGGAGAAGCCAAGTTTGGGGGTGCGGTGGAGGTAAAAAAGAAATATATGTCAGCAGTTGCGTATCAGTCGTTGACATTACTTTAAAACAAATAAATTATAATAAAATATGAATATAAAAATATATATATGTTATTAAATATATATGTGGCTAAATATATATCACATTTAAATAAAATTTTAAATCTACATAAATATATTATTTATATGTACTAGAATAGATATTTATGATATAATGATTGAATTTTTATTTATTATATTTTTCTTAATTTTAAATAATATTTTATTTATTAATATTATATTATATTTAATTTTAATTATTAATTATTAATTATTAATACTAAATATGAAAATATCAATTAGAAATAATATATTAATAAAAAATATTTAAAATATAAATTATATTTATAATTTTGGTAAATAAAAAATTTGAATTTAATTTTAGATTTATGTCAATGGCTACAAAACCCGTTAACCTTTTTGTCCTAAACCACATCCATGAAGGATGCCACTCCTCAGTCCCAAGCTTTTACAGGCACTTCCCTAAGACTAACAGAAAACCCCACTATACTTAATCTGAGATTGACCAGCCTCCAAGTTGAAAACAAAGTTTTTAGGAAACTCTGTGGATGTGTACCCTGTTGGCAGGTGAGGTCTATCCTATCCATTTTTAGGTCTGTTTTGAGTAAAGCAGTCCATTTTTTTCTTGGAGGGCAGGATCAGAACATGAACAAAAAATCAAATAAATGGAAAATTGGCAACTTAAATTGTCCACATTTTGAGTTCAAAACAATTTAAACAAGTCTAAATGTACTTGGCTTCTGCCCTTTATTTTTACATTTTTTTTAATTTTTATTTTTATTTTTTAAACTTCAACTATTTTGTGCTTAATAGTTGATATCAGAATCTAAGTTTATCACCCGTTTAGATGCTTCATGATGCTTAGCCCCTTGTACATTAGATGAGATTTTTACTCTCATAGCCTATTAAACACGTCTGTCACTATTTCTTTATGTTTGATATTCTATGTGGATATTAGAACTGATTCATTGTTTCAGAAAATTAAGGTCATCCAGAAATTATATCACATGATTTGATTGCGCTGGATGATCTCAATGCAAAGAAATCATTCTTGTGAGTCCTAAATTTGCTGATTTTCTCTTTCTCAATGCTCATTGGCCAAAAATTGTATGTAAAATTTCATTTTATTTTTTGTTGCCTGAGTTTGCTGAGTGAAGAAATTGTGCAAGTGTGGCTTCTGCATAGTTACCGCTGATGGCCAGCTTCATCATATTGAGGTCACCCAAAATTCCAGCTCAGACATTTATTCCATGCCAATACTTAACCATCTAGTCAGACCAGGCGGACAGCTCCCTCTAAAAATGTCATGCATGGACTATCATCGAAGACTTTCCCTCATAGTCTTAGTCTTAGATGATGGTGCTCTTGGCATTTCAACAACTTTCTCAAAGAACCCATGTAGACATTGAGAAAAAAAGCAAATATGCTCTTGAAAGTTAGATGAGGTTTAAATGTGGCGTGTTTCTGAATGAAGTTTGTTTCTTTATGTGTTTCAGGGGCTTGTGACATCAAGGTTTGCCTTCTCCCTCGAGTTCTGCTGCATCGGCAGAGGATGGCCCATGGTTGTGGCGGTCTAGGATCGCCTTCTCTCTCTAGTAGATCATAATTACAACTCTTTTGGTCATGTCTATTCTTTCTCCATGTCTTTGATTAAGTTCAATCTATTCATGTATATAAGAGTCGATATTTATGTGGATATGAGTGGACATGTGAATGTTATGGATGTGAATGTGAATATTATAGATTTGAATGTTGTTTTGCTTATGTGATGTAGATGAGTGGATATGGAGTTGAATTTTATTTTAGTTATGTGGATGTATATGTATCTGTATTACATGTTTACATCAGATATGAACAGGTATTTAGTTTATATTTGTAAAAAAAAAAAAAAATCTACACCTACCATTTTAATATTCATGACTAACTATCATTACATACAATACTGTAAAGCCATAAGTATATATATGTATTACTATCGTTATAAAACAATCAGTATAGATGACCTCTACACTTACATTTATTTATAATCATCTCAAAAATGTATTACTACGGTTATAAAACCATAAGTATAGATGTCAATACTTATGCTTTTTAGAAATTTTACCGATGCTTTATATAAATCTTTACCTACAGTTAATATTTGCATGAATAATCCGACATATACCTACGATTATTTTTCTGTGGGTATAGGCTTTAGTCACGCGCGCATGCGTGTCGGATTCAAACCATAGCACTTTCCTTAGTTAAAGGGTTTTACCTTTGGATTTTTGGCATATACCTACAATTATTACGTGAAGCTATAGGTCATTTTTTTTGTAGTGATTGCATATAAAATGTTAAATTAAACGGGCGATAGTAACAATTGCACAATATGCCCAATTGGTGTTGGCAGTCAGGTGGAATTCACTACCCTTCCACTGGCCATGTTATGCACAGGTCCAGAGGTCTGGCGTGAGTCAAGATAAGAGAGAACTTCTAAAGCCATTTGGATCATATTGATTTCTAGGGGTGTTATGGGCGTTAGGGTACAACCAGCTCGGTCTCCATGAGGGAATCCACAGAGTATGCAGTCTTATGGAGGTCTTAACAAAAGGTCCCTTGTCTACCAGAACAGAATCTCCGATAGAGAGGTTCCAACTTGTCAAGAGATTAGTGTGTAGAGGAAACAAGTTACTCGACATTCTAGAGGAATTCTAGAACAGTGGAGCGGCGATATCGGTGTTCCAAAATCACGTAATAAAGCGGAAATAATGTCATTATTAAAATGGGGAATAATGTGCAATTATTAAAGTAAATTACCAGATAAATTATTCAAGTATTTTCTACATAATTTTATGACAAGGATGTAAGTTTATGGTGTGCATGTGCATGAAATCATGAACATTGAATGATGGTGCATATTATCGTTTAAATTAAAGAATTATGTGACATAAAACGAATTTTAATAACATGATGGTTTACTGTTCATTACACAACTTTACATGATACATACATGCTTAATTAACCAAAATAATCACTTAAATAAGACAAAGTACGCTGCTAGAATAATGCATGAAAATCGCGACAGGGATGTTGGTCGCATTTATCAGGAGGCTAGAAATGTGACGATGGAGACCGTCGTGTTCTTGAAACCTTAAATGTTCGAACGACATGCTTTCCCAGACGCAGGAAAAACACAGCGAAACGCGACGACCTTAATGGTCACGTTTCAGCGGTCGTCTGATAGGTCAACAGTGCACAGTCTGAGGCGCGGGATGCGCCCAAAACGTGTCGACTTAAATTGTTGCCTTTCAGGTAATTTCGACGGCAGAGGCCAACGCGATACAAGTCACTTGAATCGCGTCGTCTGACACAGTCGGTATTCAACATTCAAACTGAAAACGCAGAAAAACGCAGGAACATGCAGCGAACAACATGCAACGCTTATATCTCTCAAACTTGGGCACATAGGACTAATTGATGAACACAAAACTTGTAGAGGACATTAAGATGAAGAGATCTATGCCTTTGGACTGAATCAATTTGGTCTCGTAAGGTGTGCAAACAAGCATGAACAAGAAACGGGACAGATATGCATGTCGATGGGAAAATGCTTATAACTTGATGGATTCATGATGGAATTTAGGCAAATGACTTGCAAACGATAGTAGACAAGATGCACTAAAAGATAGGATTAGTTAGATTCTTCTTTGGCCCTAGAATACTTACCTTTGTGAAGATGAATGTCCGGTTTGTGCACAGGTCACAACAGAGCACGGTTGGGGAAGAAGCTTTGTTCTCTAGCCATTCTCCTCTGTTTCTGGCACCCTACCTAGCACTACTTCCCACAACCCCAACACAATGTAGAACCTTCCCTCTAAGCCTTAGGTCGAGTTCTTATATGTCTAGGGTTTATTTCATGTCCTAATGTAACTAGGAAGGGAGGGCTGCTGGTTCCATCTAGTTCTTGCCATATTTTGGAGATCTCTCCTCCCAATTGCAGTAGAATCACCATTAGAAGGTGCTAGCTATGGTGGGTCACGAATTGGCTTGCCTTTGATGGTTTATTTAATTAGTTTTCACCCTTAATTACCCTTTCTAATTCCCCATAATTATGGTCACGAATTTAGGGGTATTTGTTCTTGGTTCATAACCCATTATCTTAATTTGGCCTAATAGCCTTTGGGTGAGCTAATTCCATTCAAGCCCATTGCTTTTTATTGTTTATTGAGTTTTATTAATTCATTTCTATCATTATTTTTATTTATTTATTTATTAAAAATATCTGGTTGCTAGATCCTCTGCCTCTTAAAAAGAATTTGGTCCCCAAATTCATATGACCATAATGGAGAGAATGTCTTACCGAAAAGATCGGGGTAATTTCGCCTGATGATTCCTTCAGGTTCCCATGTGGCTTCTTCTACTCCACGATTATTCCACAGAACTTTAACCACATGGATGGGACGGTTCCTGAGTTGCTGCACCTTTCGTTCTAGTATCTTGACTGGCTTCTCTTCATTAGTCATGTCCTTGTTTAGCACCAACTTCTCATGGCGAAAGATGTGAGTAGGATCGTCCACATATTTCCTAAGCATGGAAACATGAAACACATTGTGTACGCATGCCAAATTTGTTGGCAACGCCAGCCGGTACGCACCTCACCAACCCTTTCGGGTACTTCAAAAGGACCGATGAATCTAGGATTGAGCTTCCCTTTAACACCAAATCTTTGGATGCCACGGGTAGGAGATACCTTCAAAAGCACATGATCTCCCACTTGAAATTCTAGATCTCTCCTTCTCTTATCAGGATAACTCTTTTGCCTAGACTGAGCGATCTTGAGCCGATCTCGAATCACCTGTATATCCCTGGTTGTATTTTGTACCATGTCCGGGCCTAGCCATTGTTGTTCTCCTACTTCATTCCAGCATGCAGGAGATCTACAGTTTCTGCCATAGAGTGCTTCGAACGGTGCCATCTTAATACTCGCCTAGTAACTGTTGTTATAGGCGAACTTAATCAAAGACAAATGCTCATTCCAGTAGCCTGGAAGTCTATAGTGCAGGCTCTTAACATATCTTCTACTATCTGGTTGGTTCTCTCGGTCTGCCCATCAGTGTCACGCCCTGACGCGGAATATCAGAGCGCGAAGGCAGTTGCAAGGAAAAGGTATAGAGCGTATAATAGACATCAAACCATTGCACATTGAATAATACTAAAGCAAATCTTTCTCATTAATAACTTTTCAAATGTCTAGTTACAACCACTAATATCAGAGCCATTCTATAGGGCCCAATTACATTTCAATAAAAGGAAATAACTAACTACAACTCGAAGATAACATAATGACTCGAGGGTACTCCTGGCTTCACTCTTGGTCATTCCCTACCTCGTGAGTGTATGTGTCATCCTCGGTCTCACCTGAGAACACAACATCAAATAACGTAGGGTGAGCGATAACACCAAGTAGGACTTAAATCTCAGGCTCAAGCAGGCTTTAAATAATTAACGCATTTAATGGCAGAGTATCTAAAGATAGTAGGTACGAAAGAGTCAAAATATAGCAAGAGATAGCACAACATGTAGCACAATAGCACGAGATCGAGTATAGTTTCCAAAAATAGCACAAGTATCGAGTATAGAACGAATAGCAGGATGGCCATAGCACAACTAGCACAAGTATAATAATAGCACGACGAGTATAGCACTTGTTTGTCATTCTAGACATCGAGAGAGTATAGCACGTTTTGTGTTTTGATTGTCATATAGATAGTCGAGATAGATAGCACTTGAGTGTAATGCCAAACACTCTGATCATTTAACTCCCATGGGCACTAGCACTTTCGGGCGCACATCCCAGGACCAGATCGGGCCCTTTATATATTGCCAGGCATTGGTTATATTGTATCTTTAGACAATCAGTCAATGGCCAATATAGAGTACCAAGAATAGTTAAGAGCACTAGATGAATAGACGAGATAGTAGAGAGAACGTTAAAAGATGAGCGAGTAGAGTATAGATGAGAGCTAATGGACATTGCACGTAATGCGACGAGTAAACAGGCGATAGTAACAGTTGCACAACACGCGCACGTCATATTGGCAGTCAGGTGGAATTCACGATCTTCCTGCTGGCCATCTTATGCACAAGTCCAGAGGTCTGACGTGATTCAAGGTAAGAGCGAACTTCTAATGGCCGTTTGGATCATATCGATCCCTAAAGGTGTAATGGGTGTTAGGGTACAACTGGCTCGTTGACCATGTGGGAATCCATGATCAAAGGAGACTTACGGAGGCCTTGTGCAAGGGTTCACTAGTACGATTAAAGGAATATCCGACGGAGAGTTCACCATAAGCCAAGTAAAGTGTGTATATAAAACAGGTGCTCGACGTTCTAGAGGAATTCTAGAACAGTGGAGCGTCGATATCGGTATATAAACAACGCAAGAAATGAATACAATTCCTTTAAAGTAGGGCAATTAATATACTTTATTGCAATAAATTACCAGATACATTATGAGATATTTTATGCCAGATTTCAGCCATATATGGATGGTTCATGTGTGTGCAAGTGTAAGAGAAATCATAGATAGAAAAGAAGTCGTGAATATGTATTTTAAAGCATTCAATATAGCTCCATTAAAAACAAGTGTTCTTTTTTTCTGCGTGTATGACTGTTAAAAAGGCGTGAACGTGACGTACCCATGCAAAATCCAGTGAACGCGATGTACCCATGTAAGGGTCGCGATAGGGTCATGATGGAACGCGACAGGGTCCTGTACGGGTCGCGACAGGCTGTCTGCTCAGGTGGTTAGAACGCAACGGGGTCTCCTGTCGCGTTCAGAACGCGACAAGATGATGGTCACGACGGCTCTGAGAATGCGACGTGTCGAGCCGTCATGTTCTCAGGTACTTCACCTGAGTTCGAGCGGGAACAATGTTCTACATCGGATTGTGTGCCAACTTGACTTGTTTGGACACATGGTACTTTGAAAAATCATAACTAGTTACATAGTCGATGAAAAATCACGAAACAAGTTGCAAATTAAACTAGACATGTAAGGGTACTTCCAGTAAATCGGAATTTGAGAGAGAGCATGGTTCATACACGGTTTGAACATGAGCAAGAACGAGTTATTCAGAACATGGCACAGAGAGAAAGATCAATTAAATTCGATCAACATGCTCAATGAAATTTAGGGCTTTTAGGGGAAAAAGATCCCTAACAACATGAAGTATCTACAGAAAGAATTTCATAGCATGGGATCAAGTATTCATGGAGATTTGAATTAAACATGATGTCTCGGAGTTATCATGTTTGTAGATCTTCTAAAATCAAGAACAAAAGATTGGCTCGATGAAAAAGAGGGAATCAAGAGGGCTTTTGTTCCTGGTGATTGGAACTACCTATAGACGAGTTTAATTTAATTTTGCTCGTGAGAATGCCTACCTTTGACTCGATTTATCTTCTAGGGCTTAGAACTCCAAGAACGAAGGAATAAGCTTGATGGATCTTCCTCTCCTCGATTTCTCCTCCTCCTTGGCCTCTTCTCCATGTCCAAGAACCTTTGGCAACGAGCTAGGGTCGGCCAAGAGGGTTTAAGAGGTGTATTTATGCATGTATGGGTTCCTATTCCTACTTCTATTCTAATTGCTCTTAAATTACGAGATTTCCTAACTCCAACCTTCCTTCCTTGCTTTCCAACCTGTATTTAGGTTAGGATGGGATCTAAATTCGTGCTAGACTATATGGAGTAGGTTTAGGAATCCAATTCCAACTCTAATTACCACTTTTATTGCTTTAATAACCCCTTTCCATTTAGGAGATAATTAAACTCCAAATTTAGGGTATTTTTTTATTATTCTCCCTTTGTAAATTCATATTTTGACCCAATAAGTTCTAGAGGATCCATTAAGCAAAGCCCATTACTCTTTTCCATTTAATGGGTTTTATTTAACACTCTGTTCATTGAATATCCCTTTAGTTGAGTTTTTAATTTATTATTTAAATTTTTATTTTTCTCAAAAATTCAGGTTGCTATAATCAGTCTGCGGGTGAAAAGCGATACTAAAATTGAACTTAGTACCAAGTGTCGCCTGCAGTCCCTTCCAGAAGTGAGAGGTGAATCTCGGATCTCGATTCGAGACAATGGATGATGACACTCCATGCAATCTCACGATCTCCTTGACATATAGAGCAGCTAATACTTCCACAGACCACTTACTCTTTATAGGTAGGAAGTGTGCGGATTTGGTCAGTCGGTCGACAATGACCCATATGGCATCGAGTCCACCACGAGTCTTGGGTAAACCCATGATGAAGTCTATGCCAATGCTTTCCCATTTCCACTCTGGAATATCTAATGGTCTAAGCACGCCAGCAGGGCGCATGTGTTCGGCCTTTACCTGTTGGCAAGTAAGACAATAAGTGGCATGCTCGGCAACCTCTCTCTTCATATTCGGCCACCAAAATGTTCTTTTCATGTTTTGATACATTTTGGTACCTCTAGGATGAATGGTATACTTCGTCTGGTGTGCTTCATCCATTAACTTTTTGTTCAGTTCTTCATTGTTTGGGACACATGTCCTTCCTTGGAATACAAACCTTCCATCCTCAGTCATAGCAAAGTCTGGTTTATCATCTAATGTTTCCTTGACACGAACCAAGAATGGATCGCTGTCTTGTTGTGCTTTAATTTCTTCCAGCATGTCAGAATGAATCTTGATATTCGCAACCAAGACTCGATCATCCCTATGTTCAATATTCAAGTCTAACCTTGTGAATTGTTCTAGTAGTTGCATCTTGCCAAGAACTAGACTTGATAAGGATGCCATCGGCTTTCTACTAAGTGCATCAGCCACAACATTTCCCTTGCCTGGATTGTACTGGATGTTGAAATCAAAATCTTTCAGGTATTCAAGCCACCTTCTCTACCTCATGTTAAGTTCTTTTTGTGAGAATAAGTACTTCAGACTTTTATGCTCTGAATAGACTGTGAATTGCTCACCATATAAATAGTGCCTCCAGATTTTTAAAGCAAAGACCATGGCAGCCAACTCAAGATCATGCACGGGGTAGTTGACTTCATGCGTCTTCAGTTGTCTTGAAGAGTAGGCAATGACTTTCTTCTTCTGCATCAATACACAGCCAAGCCCAATTTCTGAGGCATCGATATAGATAGAGAAACCTTCTCCCTGTATTGGAAGAGCGAGAACAGGAGCAGAGGTCAGCCATTCCTTGAGAGTTTGGAAACTCTTCTCACACACTTTACTCCAGGAGTAGGGATTCTCCTTTCGTGTAAGACGCGTGAGAGGAACGGCGATCTTAGAGAAGTACTTTATGAACCGCCTGTAGTAACCAGCCAGTCCTAAGAAGCTTCTAATTTCTGTGACGTTGGTTGGTCTCTCCCAATTGAGTACGGCTTCGACTTTGGAGGGATCAACAGATATGCCGTCCTTTGAGATAACATGGCCCAAGAAGGACACTTCTTCGAGCCAGAATTTGCACTTGCTCAGCTTTGCATATAATTTGTTGTCTCGCAAAACTTATAGTGCTATCCTCAGGTGTTCTACATGATCTTCTTCGGTCTTGAAGTACATGAGGATGTCATCAATGAAGAGGACCATGAACTTGTCAAGATAGGGTTGGTAGATGCTGTTCTTCAGTTGCATAAAGGCTGCAAGAGCATTGGTCAGACCAAAAGGCATTACAATGAATTCATAGTGTACATACCTACTCTTGAAAGCCGTTTTGAAGATATCCTCATCCTTGATCCTCATTTCATGATAGCCAGATCAGAGGTCAATCTTAGATAAATATTGAGCTCCAAATATCTGGTCGAATAGTTCATCGACCCGGGGCAATGGGTACTTGTTCTTGATAGTTAGCTGATTGAGTTGTCGATAATCAATACATAACCTCATCGATCCATCTTTCTTTTTGACGAACAGCACGGGCGCTCCCCATGGCGAAGTACTTGGCCTGATGAACCCCTTCTCTAACAGCTCCATCAGTTGTGCCTTCAGTTCCTTGAATTTGGTAGGTGACATCCGGTGCGGTTGACGCGATACCGGTGCAGCTCCATGTTTAACTTAATAGCAAAATTAACATCACGTTCCAGAGGAGTCCCTAGCAGATCTTCGAGGAACACATCGGGGTAGTCGTGGACTATGTGTATGTCTTCTATCTTAGAACCCTTCTTTTCAACTATAACGGCCGCAAGAAAAGCAAATCAACCTTTCCTTATCATATTGTGGGCCTTTATGGCAGAGACTAGAGACCTCCGTCTCTTATGTCTAATTCCAGTGAATGACAACTTAGGGATATCAGTAAATGTAAATCTCCCTTTCTTATAGTCGACACTTGCCCCACAACTGGACAACTAGTTGGCTACCAAAATCACATCATAGCCTTCCATGGGCATACACACCAGGTCGGCTTTAAGGTTATGTTCTCCCATCATTACATCAGCAGATGGAAACTATTTATTCAATTTCTCTTTCTCTCCCAGTGGTGTTGTGATAGAGAATTCACATCCCATAGATATAGGTTTAGCATTCAAGGTATCAGTAAAGTTTTGAGATATAAATGAATGAGTTGCTCCAATATCAAATAAAACAAATGCTGATAAGGAGAAAACTTGTAGGGTACCTTCTACCATGCCACCTTCCTCAGTGGGCTCTTCATCATGTAGGGCTCGCAGTCTTCCTTGTTTCTTAGGTACATTAGTGCGCCTCTCATTCTCCTTCAGTAGCGGGCACTTGGGGATACGGTGCTTGCGGCTTCCACAGTGCAAACGTGTGCCTACTTTCCTCCAGCATTCATCAACCGTGTGACCTAGCTTGTTGGGAATGAAGACCTTGGGTTTCCTTTCTTGGCTGGGTCCTTCTGTGACGCTGAAAGGATGCTTTTTGTCGTTAGTTGGCTTGGCAGATGTCAGACCAGGTGTCAATTCTTTTTTAACAAACTTCCCCTTGATACGATCGGTGAAGTCCATAGCGTCTTCTAGTAGTTGTGCTTTCTTCACCATCTCGGCATATGTTTGGATGTCGAGAGGGGCCAGTTGAGTAATGTACTGAGGTATAAGGCCATTGAGGAAACGACTAGCCTTTATCTTTTCGGTATTCACCAGGTGCTTGGCATAGCTTGCCAGTCTAGAAAACTGGGCTTCATAGTCAGCTACAGACAGGCTCCTCTGTTTAAGAGCAGTGAACTCCGCAGCCTTCTTCTCTTGCACATGCTCGGAGAAGTACTTGGAATTAAAAGCTTCTTTGAATTAGGTCCAGGTGAATTGGCCATTCGCCCTGGTTGCTTCCACAAACTCCCACCAAGAGCGGGCGTCTTTTTCCAGTTGAAATATAGCTAGTAGCAGCTTGTCTCCCGCTGCACATTGCATAACATGGAAAATTCTTTCCATCTTCTTCAACCAGTGCTTGGCCTCATTCGGATCAGTAGAACCACTGAACTTATGCGAGTTCAAGCTCCTAAAGTTACGATGCAGCTCGCCTGAACTGTGGTTTCCTCCTCCTCCTTGTGCCGCTTGCAGAAGCGTATGAGTGAGTTCTTGGATTATTTGTTGCATGCCCCTCATTTGAGCACGTTCAGCAGTCATCTTAGCTTTATTAAGTTTCCTACAAAATAGCTTATTATTAGGACATTGATATGGAATTTAATTCGTGCGTGTGTGATTATCTTTTAGATATTAACCCTGGGTTCTACACAAATCTCACATAGGTATGATGATTGACTTAGACAAGTGTCATGGCAGTCTGTCCTAGAACATCCTAGACTTAATTATCCTAGTAAAGATATGCTAGGCTCTGATACCACAAAACTGTCATGCCCCGACGCGGAAGATCGAAACGTGAGGCAGTTGCAAGTAAGCGAGTATAGAGTGTAGAATAGACAACAAACCATTGGACAATTAAATAATACGAAATCAAATATCTTTCATTGATAATTCGTCTATTACATCAACTACTCAGAGCCATAACATAGGGCCCAATTGACTCTAAAACATAAAAGGAAATAAAAGACTAACTAAGACATCTAGGACAACTTGGTGACGTCATGGCACTCTTGGATCACTCTTGGTCCTCCCCATCCTCGTGTGTGTACTCATTCTCTTCAGCCTCACCTGAGAACACAATGACAATTAAAGTAGGGTGAGCGACAACTCCCAGTATGATTTATATCTCATGGTGCAGGCAACTTTACATGATTAATGTATTAAAAGTAGAGTTACTATATGATAGAGCAAGAGAGTCAAGTAATGTAAGAGATAGCACAATAGCACGTGATTGAAATAGCACGAGTTTCCAAATATAGCACAGAGTAGGATGGCCATAGTACAAATAGCACAATGTATAACAATAGCACGAGTATAGTATAGCACTTTTGATTGTCATTTAGAGAGTCGAGAGATATAGCAATTGAGTGTAATGCCAAACACTCTGGTCATTTAACTCTCGCGGGCAAATAGCACTTTTGGGCGCACCTCCTAGGACCTGACCGAGACCTTTATATTGCAAGGCATTAGTTATATTATTTATCTTTAGACAATCAGTCAAAAGGCCAATAGAGAGTACCAAGAAATAGATGAGAGTACTAGAGGAATAGACGAGATAGTAGAGAGAATGTGAATAGATGAGCAAGTAGAATATAGATGAGAACTATAGGTCATTGCACATAAAACGTCGAATTAAACGGGCGATCGTAATAGTTGCACAACACGCGCAATTGGTGTTGGCAGTCAGGTGGAATTCACTACCCTTCCACTGGCCATGTTATGCACAGGTCCAAAGGTCCAGTGTGTGTCGAGATAAGAGAGAACTTCTAAACCCATTTAGATCATATTGATCCCTAGGGGTGTTATGGGCGTTAGGGTACAACCAACTCGGTCTCCATGAGGGAATCCACAGAGTACGGAGTCTTACGATGGTCTTAACAAAAGGTCCCTTATCTACTAGAAGGAATGTTTGATAGAGAGGTTCCAACTTGTCAATAGAGTATTGTGTAGAAGAAATCAGTTGCTCGACGTTCTAGAGGAATTCTAGAACAATGGAGCGGCGATATCGGTGTTCCAAAACCACGTAATAAAGCGGAAACAATGTCATTATTAAAATGGGGAATAATGTGCAATTATTAAAGTAAATTACCAGATAAATTATTCAAGTATTTTCTACATGATTTTATGGAAAGGATGTAAGTTTAGGGTGTGTATGTGCATGAAATCATGAACATTGAATGATCGTGCATATTATTGTTTAAATTAATGAATTATGTGACATAAAATGAATTTTAATAACATGATGGTTTACTGTTCATTACACAACTTTACAGGATATATACATGCTTAATTAACCCAAATAATCACTTAAATAAGACAATGTACGTTGCTGGAATAATGCATGAAAATCGCGACGGGGATGTTGGTCGCATTAATCAGGAGGCCAGAAACGCGATGATGGAGACCGTCACATTCTTAAAACATTAAATATTCGAACGGCGTGCTTTCCCAGAGGCGGGAAAAACACAGCAAAACACGATGACCTTAACGGTCGCATTTCAGCGGTCGTCTGACAGGTCAACGACGCACAATTTGAGGCGCGGAACGCACCCAAAACGCGTCAACTTGGATTGTCACATTTCAAGAAATCGTGATGGTAGAGGCCGATGCGATACCAGTCACTTGAATCACGTCGTCTGACGCGGTCGCAATTCAACATTCAAACTGAAAACACAGAAAAACGCAGGAACATGTAGCGAACATCATGCAATGCTTATATCTCTCAAACTTGGGCATATGGGACTAGGTGATGAACACGAAACTTGTAGAGGACATAAAGATGAAGAGATCTATGCCTTTGGAATGAATCAATTTGGTCTCGTAAGGTGTGCAAACATGCATGATCAAGAAATAGGATAGATATGCACGTCGATGGGAAAACGCTTATAACTTGATGGATTCATGATGGATTTTGGGCAAATCACTTGCAAACGATAGTAGACAAGATGCACTAGAAGATAGGATGAGTTAGATTCTTATTTGGCCCGAGAATACCTACCTTTGTGAAGATCAAAGTCTGGTTTGTGCACAGGTCGCAGCAGAGCACGGTTGGGGAAGAAGCTCTGTTCTCCAGCCGTTCTCCTCTATTCCTGGTGCCCTAGCACTGCCACCCATGACCCCAACACAATGTAGAACCTTTCCTCTAAGCCTTAGGTTGAGTTCTTATATGTCTAGGGTTTATTTCATGTCCTAATATAACTAGGAAGGGAGGGCTGCGGGTTCCAGCTAGTTCTTGCCATATTTTGGAGATCTCTCCTCCCAATTGGAGTAGAATCACCATTAGAAGGTGCTAGCTATGGTGGGTCACGAATTGGCTTGCCTTTGATGGTTTTTTTCATTAATTTTCACCCTTAATTACCCTTTCCTAATTCCCCATAATTATGGTCACAAATTTAGGGGTATTTGTTCTTGGTTCAAAACCCATTCTCTTAATTTGGCCCAATAGCCTTTGTGTGAGCTAATTCCATTCAAGCCCATTACTTTTTATTGTTTATTGAGTTATATTAATTCATTTATTTCATTATTCTTATTTATTTATTTATTAAAAATATCGGGTTGCTACAAAGAGAGTCCGGGGGATGGGGTTTGGGCCGATTATGGAAATCAAGCCCTTCTACGTTGATAGCCCCTTGGTACAGGCTTTGAGGGAGAGATGGGACCGGGTGAGCAGGGCCTTCCTCATGCCCTGGGGGCGTATGGTGCCCAGCCTGGAGGATGTGACACGGATCACGAGGCTCTGGGTAGATGGCGAGGCAGTGACAGGGGTCACCTACACAGACTATACAGAGCATACCTGGGACCTTCTGGGGATGGAGCCTTTGGGGGAGGATGAGCTCGGCGACCGGAGGATGGTCGATCGAGTGATGCTATTGGAGAGCCTAGGTTTATGGGGGGTGAGGCAAACAGGCGAGGAGTCGCTGTAGGAGTTTGTACAGTGTGCGGCGGGTCTGGTGATGGCAGCTTATTGCCAGGATGCCGAGGACACAGAGCGGGTACTCCGGGAACTGAGGAGGTTCCTCGTATTGTTTCTAGGGAAGATGTTGTTGGGGACGAAGGGAGACGACATCCATTGCCGGTTCCTAGATATTTTGGAGGATTTGGAGAGGGTAGGATAGTATGCATAGGGTGCGGCCTTCTTGGTCCACACCTTTGCAGACCTCTCCAGCGGCACTGGCCGCGAGATGACAGTGGGTGGATTCGCGCCCATTTCCTCCAGGTACTCTTTTCTTTTACTTTCCTGATTTCCTACATTTAAAATTGTTAGTTAAACTAATCAATGTATTCATGCATGCAGGTTTCGAGTTATTACTATATTCCCCTGGGGAGGGCCACGAAGGCGCGGCCCAATGCACTTCCCCTGGCATGGAGGTGGCTACCGGTGGTGACGGTGGCTCCTTCTCCTTGCAGCTCGACACCCTCTGCCACGACATCCGGGACTTCCCGGCCCTCCTAGTATGTGCCTACCTCATGTTTCTCTTTCATGCATTTTATATGATATGTGATATATGATGTGACATATGCATGGATGCAGGTGGTTTGTGATAATTACTAAATTTTTTGTGTTAAATTTCATACATTTAGTTAATTTTAGACATCCATTGTCTATAAATAATGTGCATTTGATTGTAATTTTCATTTCATCCATAAATAAGTTTTTGAACATATTAGTAGAACACAAAGTTAGATTGTCATTTAATAAAGTCAATATTTCTTGAATAGTTTGACTAATAAAATGTTCTCACTTTTTGCAAAAACATTGTACATAAATAAATTTTAGTCTTACTTTTATATTTCTGTAAATACCTTTTAATTCTTGTAAATAGTAGTTGCAAATAAATCAGATTTTTTTTCATGCCACACATCCTTTTCTCTCATCTCACCAGATCATGCCACATACCCCATCTAATTCCATTAAATAAACAAAATTTTTTTTTAATACCCCACTCCACCACACACTCAGCCTAAACATTTGTTTTTCTTTCTTCTCTCCCCACTAGGGCAACGAAGCTGTTGGAAGATGGCGAGTTGGCGGATGGGCATTGTGTGCAGGCGGTGTAGCTAAGGCGGTTTGCAGATGGTGGCATGTGAAGCAGAGCTCAGGTATGTGCTGCGGAGATGAGTGATGGTGCTGCTGTGGAGCTCGGATCTACTGCGCATCCGGCGTGCGTGGCTGTGGCAATTATGCTGGCCGGATCTCCCGTGCGAAGCAGAAGCGGATCTGGAGGAAGTGCGAAGCAGAAGCAGATATGGCAGAAGTGTGGAGCGGCTGAAGCGGCTGGGGAAGAGGAGCGCTGTGCAAAGCCCCTGTGCGAGGCAGCCGTGTGAACATGGCGGGAGCTGAGCTGGCAGTCCTGGGTGCAATGCAGGGAAGCAGAAGCTGAGGCATGCAGGGCCCATGCACACGACGCCCAGGTGTGAGGGCTTCTTGTGTACGGTGTGACGCAGGGGCTAGCAGCTGGAGGCGGTCAGGGCCTGGTGCGATGCACGGCTGAGGCGGACCCAGCGCGATGGAGCTGTGCAGATCTGGGGCGGTTCACATCCGGCGTATGCGGGCCAGGCGTGCAGAAGAAGCTGAGGTGGCACATGAGGCTGGCGATGGTGCTGAGGAGATGCTGGCATGGGGATCCTGGTGCAGAGCTGCAGAGCTGGTGATCCAGGAGGCGGGAAGCAGAGGCCCTGAGGCCTATAAAAGGACCCTAAGGTCCTCTTCTTCCTGGGGGTTCGTCTGTCGAGTTGGGGGAGTTTTTTATTTTAGAATTTTAGGTTTTATTTCTGTTCTTCCAGAGCCAGTTCGGGTGTGGAGTTTTTTTTGGATTTTAGTTCTTGCCATTTATTTCTTCTGTAGCTTTTCTTTAAAGCAGAGCATGGGAGGTGTTGCGGATTTGAGTTGGGGAGTTTAGTTTCTGTTTTTATCATCTCTTTTAGTCCAGATTGTTTAAGGGATTCGACTGTTGAGTTGGGGAGTTCTTTCCTCTGTTCTTCTGAAGCTTACGAATTGTTGCTGTTATTTCTTCTGTGTAATTTTCTTCCTTCTACGCATTGCAAGCATCTGGAATTGAGGTTTTCGTCTTTCTCCTGTGAGAGCTGTGAGAGTTGTTTAGAGTTGGGTGGGGGATCGTTGCTATTCTTCTTTTTTTCTTCTTCTATGATTAGTTCTTCTCTGCCTTGTGAAGGATTCGAGGGGCCGCTGTGAATTGAAGGAGAGGAGAGGAATACGATTGTTAAATTGCTTTTTTTCTTCTATTTCTTCTGTGCTTTCTTGCGTTCTGTCTACTATGTATTCTTTTCTTCTTTCTTCTTGTTGTTCAGCAATTTGGGAGGAATTCTACTCCAGGAGACGGGTTGGAGATTTGGGGGCTGTTCTGTGAGGTTTTGGGATGGGATTTGGCATCTCTGCCAGTTGAGCATTTTTGGATTGTTCAGTCGCTCGGAGGGCGATTACAATTGTTTGGGTTCCCTTCTCTTTGCTACTGGTTGAGCAGGGGTTCAACTTTCCGGGACTTCGGCTGCAGGGGAGGCTACAGTGATTCTTTGGGTTTCTTCTTCTTCTGGTTGTAGAGCTGTTGGAGACTGATCCAGGAGCATTGCAGAGTCGCCGCAGGGCAACCAAGAAGATCCTATTTCTTGGCTTGTTCTGGGGCTATCCAACATTCGGGAAGGCGAAAGTATCCAGAGAGATTTCAGACATCTCCACAGTCCAGATCCTGAGTTAAGTTTGCGAGATCCATATTTCTATGCTGATTTTTGTGAAGATTTTTGAGTCATTCCAAATTTTTTTTCGAGTCATTAAATTTGTTCTGTTTTCTATTTTCAGTAATCGCATGTAGGTTCCAATTTAACAACAATAATTCTTTGTTCTTATTTTTGTCCGATCCGTGAGCCGTGAGGGTTTTGATTCGGTGTTTGTGGACAGTTATGAATGTTCATCCCCTGAGCTGTAGGGGTACATTGGTTTGAAAAATTTCTATTTAAAATTCTTGTTCTGTCATCTTTTCATTTCCTTTGAGCTTCAGATTTATGCAGAATTAGAGTTACATCTTTGTGCAATTTTAGTTTAATTGCTATTTCTGTCTACTTGTTGGATCCCTCGAGCTGTGTGGGTACAGTTATACGAATTCGTGTGTTTTCAATTCTATTTGATCTTTCATTAAGTTTGACCAACGAGTTGCGAGGAATTTGATTGGTGCAATTTACGGAATTAATTCTCATGCAATGTTATCTCAGTGTTATTATGTCTGTTAGAATGGTTTTAAGTCAAAGTAGTTTAAGTCAAATTCTATTCAGCCTCTCCGTGGATATGACTTGTTCTCACCACTTTGCTACTTTATCTTTACTATTTTAATTCTGCGAGATAGTTTAGAGAAGGCGAGCATTTTGACCTGTGCAATGAAATTTGAACAACGAGAGGGCGCAGTCAACTATGCCGCGCGCTTCAGTTTGGCAGCCCTACACGAGCATGGCAAACGATGGCCAGCCATGGGTAGAGAGCGGCTGACCTCGTTTCGGGTGGGACCTCTGGGTTCATTGCCTGAACGAGATCGAGTCACTGCGCCTACGGCTTTCCATGCAGACGCTCGTGCTGCACCAGGTGTGGTCCGATGTGGTCGATCCTCGGGGGATTAGGAGGAGGATGAGGGGTAAGGCGAAGCGGGTGGATTGATGCCTGCACTTCCCCAACCAGTACGCAGACTGGCCGCATGGAGGGTACCTGGTGGAGTCCGATGCCACGGACAGCTTTGCCTACCTCCAGCGGTACCAGGAGGTGTACGGGGAGCGGGACTTCATGAGGCTGGCCAGGGTATGCACTTCTAAAATTTTCTTGCTCACTGTGATGTGTATGGTAATCTAATAAATGTATGCGTGTGCAGGATACTCGTGACGGCCTGATTGACACTCTTCGGGCCCAGTTGGCGAGCACGGAGGCCCAGCTAGCAGAGGCACGTGAGGCCTTGGCGACTCTGGTATGTTTAGAATATCATACCTTTGCGTTATTTACCTTACCATGCGCTGACCTGATTTTCAATATGTGCAACGTGCGACACAGGCCAGCGTGGAGCGCACCAATGTTGCGGGTGCCTCCACAAGTAGGGGTGTGCCAGACCCAGAGGTGGCCTCTCTCCGGGAGCAGCTGGGGTCGGCGGTGGCTCGTGCAGAGTTAGCAGAGCGTGACCTCACTGCACGGGTAAGTAAATTAATCAGATATATATAAGAAATGAATTTCTTTTTACATACTTGTGCTTCCTTTTATGCAGTCCACAGAGCTCTAGAGTGCCATCACCCAGGCGGCGCTCGCAGGTGCCGAGGTGACTGAGTTGACGCAGTAGCTGTCCGAGCTACGCACTCAGGTCTCTCAGCACGACGCGGACTTCCCTCGTGAGACTGTAGAGTTGCGTGATGCTCTCTGTTGAGCGGAGGGAGCGCGAGCACGAGCGCGGCCGGTGGGCAGAGGAGTGCAGCCAGTGGGAGATGGAGCACAGCCGTTGGTCGGAGGAGCGGGAGCGTCTCTCGCAGCAGGTCCTCGACGCGCGCACAACCTTAGGCGTCTCCAAGCGCCTGCTGCGCGAGGTGGAGGACCAGTATCGGCACGGCCATGAGGGTGCTGTGAGAGAAGGGCGGGCTAGCGCCTATTCCGCGAGCTACTTAGTGACTTCCTCTAAGTACCAGAGGAATGTCCAGGAGGGACGCGCTGCCAAGAGACCCACTGACTCCTGTGCCTTCATGAGGCCACCAGCTCCTCGCTCGATCGTGGACCCTGGCGAGGCGGAGAGCAGCCGACACCCCTAGCCGGCTGAGAGTGGTGGCGAGAGCTAGGCCACCTTCATGATATGTACTTTTGTTTTCTTTTGTGATGATGTGTGTCTGATGGGACACCTTTTGTATGATGTACACGGTTGGACCCCTTCTTGGCCATGACATATATATAGACTGTGCTTTATCTTCGTCCTCGTTGTGCCTAAAAATCACTTGAACAAACAGGTTAAATGTCTATTCTGGCTCACCCCTTTGCACATTAAACAGACTAGACTTCATGATTTTATCAAGGGGGTGAGCCTTTATTAAATAAGGCGAAAATAAAGGAACAACATAATTAAAATGCAACATGCAAGCAGGCATATGCTAACAAGAAATTAAAATGAGCATGCATTCAATGCATTCATACAAATGGAGAGTGATATTTTTGTGTTTTTCGACATATTCAATTTTTTTTAGATTTTTAAATATTCAAAAAAATTGGATTTTTTAAAATATGTATTTTTTTGGGATTTTTAAATATTCCATTTCTTTGAATTTTTAAAATATTCATTTTTTTATTTTGAAATATTCATCATTTTTTAGTTTTTTTTAGTTTTGAAGTATTCATCATTTTTGGGTTTTGAAATATTCAATCTTTTTGAGGTTTTGAAATATTCATTTTTTTTGTTTTGAAATAAGGGCCGCAACCTGGTGTAGTCCGTTCTAAAAAGATGCACAGAACGAAGGGGGTCCGCTCTAGTTGGAAAATGTGGTACTTGGACCTTTCAGTTACTCAGTCATCATTAAAAGTTCATTAATAATTCTTGGGTGAATTAAACAGAGGTTGGACCTGCTCAAGTGGTGCCTTCACCCATGGTGGCTTTCGGCGACGTCCTCTTCAGTTGATCATTGCCTTGCTTCGAATGTAGGACATACCTGTAGGGGAGAAGGGAAGACGATGTTTAGGAAATCTGCCAACAATTCGGATGACCGGGGAGACACTCATTCCTCTGCCCTACACTCAATGGGGTTCAGTCTTTTGGCTTATGGGTTTTGGCACGCTTACGACCAGGTCCATTTGGATCTCTGCAGGGACTTTGTCGCTCTTGACGTGCTTTTAATTTTGGGTTTACCTTGTTTCAGCTCTTCTGCTTTGATTTGCATTGTTTTCTTTCTGTTTCCCCTTATTTGGCCTTGACCTCCACGCATTTAAACTTTGGACAGATTCAAAGGTCGATGCCTTAGGTTTCCCTTTCTATTGGCGGACCGAATGGAAAGAGAAGGTAGTGTCCTAGACTCTTGGTTAACCATTGATCTTCCTTAAATTTTGTGCTTCTAGCTTCCAAAGGTGGGCATGTAAGTGTGTGGGTGTCGACACCTCTGATTAACCCATCAAGAATGAAAAATGAATTAGAAATGACAACCATTCATTTTAGGATCCGTATACCATGTAAATCCAAACACCTATCTAGGGGTAATATTTTTTTCAAATAAAGCCCATTCCAAGGATGACAGAGTTCCTCACCCTCCGCATTCACTAGTCTGCACACGTTGCCTGGATATGCTTCTTTAACTACGTACGGCACTTCCCAGTTTGGTTGGAGTTTAGATCGGGGACCACCAAATTTTACGAAGATTCTCTTGATTACCATTTCACCGACTTTGTATTTTCTCTCAATTACCCTCTTCTGGTAGAAACGTGTGATCTTATTCTGATATGATTTTGTGTATTCTGCGGCGACCAGACGCTTCTCATCGAAGAGCTCCAGTTGTGCTAAGAGCGATTCACGTCACTCATCGATTGACAAGTGTAGACACCCGATTCTGGCCTACAAGTCGAACCACATTTCTTGTTGTCTAAATGAGACCCAAGTTGGTCATTCACCTTGAGCCCACCTTTAACCTTGCTTTGAGCCCATTAACAGCCCAATTTTCATGATATCCCGTCCATTATCTCTTAAAAAGAGCCCTTAAGCTTTAAATGTCCATTATTCTCCCATTTGATTGGCCAATAATTTAAGAATAATCGATTTTCCTTGACGCAACGGGTCGTAGCGCCTCGTTAATCCTTGTCGCGCCCCGCCGTCGCAATAGCCCATGCATATCGATGCATGTGGCCTTGCTGTCGCGCCCCTTCTGGTCGTCGCGTTCATCCATGTCGCGCCCCTACGATCTGTCGCGACAATAGCCGCGTGCACTGGCCTCCGCAACCACCTCCTCTTTATCCTCTCATGGCTTTATCTTCATCCCATGCAACCTCCCAACCCCCCTAAGCGCGGTTTGAGGTTCCAGGACCCTTGGAAACCTCTCTAGGACTCTCCCATGCGGATTTACATGCATTTATCACCTTATTTTGACCATTATCTCCCATGGACGGGATTTTCTCTCTCTAGCTTTGTAAAAGCAAGGCCCTTCCTTCAGAGGAGAGGAGAGTCACGATTTTCATCCCGAAGGGCTGCCAAAATTTCCTCTGAGCTGGACTTAGCCCGAGGCCCCTCATTCCCTCTCATTTTCCACCTTTTCTCTTCACCAAGCTATGTCTATTTCTTCATCCATGAGGCTTAGAAGTGGAGGAGGTGACTCTTGGAGCATCTACACCAACTGAGGACGTCATATAGCACCAGGGAGTCGCCCCTTTGGGGCTCTTTCTTCCTCTCCCTTTCCCTTTTTTCTTGCATGCATGTTATTTCCTTTTAGTAGGTAGGATTCATTCTACTTTTCCACCCACGTTTTCCATCACCCAAGGGGTTTAAAACCACCCCTCACATCTGTTCCCACCATGCTTTCATTTTACTTTTTATTTGAGGATAGTTACTACACTTAAGTTGTTCTAACAGGGTGGTTTTATTTCTTGTTTTTGTTGTTTTGGCAGGCACCCAAGCGAAGCTGACGAGCAGCTCTTGTTCTCTGGCCGACCAGAGAGCAGGAAGAAGGTCCACACCAACTTCTCCCACACTGTAAAGAACGCGGCAAAGGAGGGCGACGCGACATGCGTGGCGCGCCTGTTAGGGCGCCGTGACATCAAGACTATCGCGACGGGGTTCCCCGTCGTGATCTCAGGTTAGTGCCCCGTTCTCTCATTCCTTTTCTTAGCTTAGTTAGCCCGTCTCATTCTCGTTATTAGGCAACTAGTTAGGTGGCGATCACATCCATATTTCCATGCTCCTATAGATAATACATGTTTGCGTGTCTTGGGGTTGCGCATTCCCCGTGATTACAACAAGTCCTTGTCAAGCTAGACTCTTAGTGAGAGAATGAGAATCTCATAGGGTACTACATCCTCCATTCCATAAGTGATGGCAAACGGCATCTACCCTGTGGGAGTACTGATTGAAGTACGGTAGGCTCATAGAGCTTCTACAAGCTTTTTTGGCCAATCCGAGAACTTATGAGTCTCACAAGTTTTCTTTTTGATTTTGATTAAGGTTTTGTTTGTGGCCTCTGCTTGGCCATTGCCTTGCAGATAATATGGACATGAATGATTCAATGTAATTTTATACCTGTTGCAGATGTCACGAAGCTCCTGAGAAATGAATTATGGTTCATTGTCGGTGATGATGGTATTTGGAACGCCGAATATGGTGATGATGTTCTTCATGATGAATTTGCATACGGTTGTTGCCTTGACCTCTGCATATGCTTCAGCTTCTGCCCACTTGGTGAAGTACTCCGTTGCAGTGAGGATGTATAACTTTGATTTGTTTTGGGAGTTTGGATCACCAAGGGGACCAATGATGTTGAAAGCCCACATAGAGAAAGGCCATGGGGAGGATATTGGGTGGAGTGTAGAGGATGGAGAATGGATATTGTCAGCGTGCAGTTGGCACTTAAACACATTGACGGATGAAGATGGAACAGTCCTCCTCTAAAGTGGGCCAGTAAAAGCCTTGCCTAAGGATTTTCTTGGCAAGCATTTTTCTATTCACATGGCCACCACACACACCTGAATGAGCCTCCTCAACAACCTTCAGAACTTCATCATCATCCAGACATCTAAGCAAAACTCCAGTGAGTCCCCTTCTATAGAGAGTATTTCCAACCAGTGCGTACTTTAGGGATAGTCTCCTTATAGCCCTCTTCTCATCAGCTGTGGCTTCCTCAGGGTACGTTTGATTTCTGCAATACCTAGGTATCTCATAATACCATGGCTTCTCCTCATCTTCCAATTCCTCTTCTAGCTCTAATAGCATGATCTCTGTTTTGCTCTTCCTCTCTGCCTTCTTCAACACCTCTTCCTTGATCCATAGAAAGATGGGGTCTTGAACAGCTGGAGTATGACGATGTGCAATTTGGATGCTATCAAAATCCTCAGGATAACACATGTGAAGAGTTGCGTCGATGGTGGCAAGAGCATCTACTAGAAGATTCTGGTGACGAGGTACACGGACAAAGATAAGTTTGGAGAATAACTTAGCATAAGCTGAGACAAGTTTTTGATATAGCTTGAGCTTTGGATCCTGAGTGTGGTATTTCGTGAGCACTTGGCGTAGAACTAGTTGACTATCACCTACAATTCGTAAATGGGTGACACCATAGAAGTGGGCGAGCTCAAGGCGGGCCAACAAGGCTTCATATTCAGCTATGTTGTTGATGACAGAGAATGCCAGCTAATAAGCCTGTGGAATGGTGACACCATCAGGTGATAATAGAGCAATCCCGATACCCTTTCCATGAGAATTCAGAGCTCCATCGAAATATAATGCTCACATAGGATCAAATCGGCAAAGGGATATTAATTCCTCATCTGGAAACTCCAAACAAATAGGTTCGAATTGTGGAATAGGGTGATGAGCGAGATGTTCTACTATGGCATAGCCTTTGATAGATTTCTGCTGAATGTAGATGATATCAAATTGGGAGAGAAAGCTTTGCCAACGTGCTAGCCTACCAGTGTGAACAGATTTTTCAAGAAGGAATTTGATAGGATTCATGCGGGTAATAAAGTGAACCTCATGAGCAAGGAAGTAGTGCTTCAATTTTTGCACTGCCCAAACGAGAGCGGCACATGTCTTCTCCATTGCTGTGTACCTTTGCTCGCAGGGGTTGAGAAACTTAGACAAGTAGTATGCTGCCCTCTGCTTGCCTTCTTCATCCACTTGTGCAAGGACAACTCCTACAGAGTCTTCTAGGATAGATACATAGAGAATGAGTGGTTTGCCAGGAGTCGGCGGCCTCAGGACAGGGGGATTAGCCAAATATTCCTTTAGTCCGTCAAAAGCCGCCTGACACTTCTCGTCCCAATGAAATTCGACTCCCGACTTGGTGAGGTCGTAGAAGGGTCTACACCTCTGCGAGTGTTGGGAGACGAACTGGTGAATAAATTGCAACCTCCTGATTAACCCTCGAACTTCCTTCAAATTCTTGGGAGGGGGCATCTCTCTTATTGTCTTCGCCTTATTGGGATCAATCTCAATACCCCTCTTGCTCACGATGAACCCTAGGAGTTTACCCGATGACACACCAAATATACACTTCTTGGGGTTCATTTTCAACTGGTATTCTCTTGATCTTTGCAAGACTTTAGTTAGAACCCTAGGATGCTCAGCCAATCTAAGGCCCTCAATTTCTGTGTATTATATTTTTTTTTTGATGTTTAAGTGTTCTATCTGAAATCCCTTCTTAACGTCAACATCCATTGACGTTAAGGGGTAGTTGACGGCAACACTTATGTCATTTACCCTGTGGCCAGAGGATCTTGACGTCAACATCGATTGATGCCTATTTGTAGTTGACGACAGCTATGTGGCCGTTTACATCTCCGGCTGAGTTTGGGATTTCAGATCCGAAACTGCCTCGTTTTCTCCGGAGTCCATTTAGGAAACCCATCCCCAACGGTCATAACTCTTAAGACCTAGGTTTACCCCGACTCTATGTCTATATAACCTAAACATCTCGGTTAGGGAAGGGCTTTGGTTCAGAGGAGAGACTTTATTGGTTTCGGGAAGAGAAAGAGAGTTCTTGTGAGGGCTTGATCTGGCGATAGGAAGGCTCCATCGGTGGTTTTCTACGTTTAGAAGACTCTTATGGAGGTGAAGGAGCTCTCCTAACGCCGGGGGATCATCTGTGCAAGCGTGGAGATCAGATCAAGGTGAAAGATATCACTTCTTTGGCTTGTCCAAGGAGGGCTTCATCGCCAAAATTAGATCTTCAGAGATTTTTTTGAGAGGCAAGTAACCTAGGGGTTTCGTCCCCAGACTTATCACCTAGAGTTTAGGTATTTTTCGGGATTTTTAACTCGTGTCTTGGACCCCCAAATTCTATGTTTTCCTATGTTCGATCTGCACGGTCTGCAGACAGGATGTTGACGGCAACCTTGTTGCCGCCAAGTTCTTGAGTTGACGGCAATCGATTGTGCCATTAACCCACCCTGACGGCAAGACCCTTGCTGCCAAGTTCATCTGTTTTTTTACAAAACTATGAATTTAATCTTTGTGAGGTGATTTTCGGGATTTCTAGGCGTTTATACATGTTATAAAATTTTTGGTTAGTCGGGTATGTTATTAGGTCAAACCATGAATTCCTGTTAATTTTTTTATAATAACTGAGAATTATGGGATTTCTATTATAGAAAAATATGCATGTCTTGACAGAGTTAAATTCGGGATAAACAGATTTGATGCATGATAATGTTATAGGAATTTTCATGAGTTTAGATTTATTGTGTATATGTTTTGAAACTGTTAGATCCAATTGTTCACTGTTTATTATGTTTAAATGAAATATCTTGCAAAATTGCATGAAACCAGTGTAAAATGTTAAAAATAGTTATATTGTCATGAAAATTCTGAAAAATTAACCATATGATACGTTCTATGCATAGAGTTTATGGTTAAAATTTCGTAGCGTTCTAATATCTGTAGTTATCGTTTCTAATTGTAAAGATATTAAGGTGTAAATTAAGCATGATTGTTCAAGAAATAGTGATTTCAGTGATTAGCAGCATGTTTAGGTACTGTGATGCATGTTTTAATACTGTTAGACAGCCATGATAGGTTCTGTAAACTGAAATATATGTGGTTCAGTGGTATGCATGTGAATGGACCAAATAGTGCATGTAAAATGATATAAATTATGTGATTAATTGAGATAATGTGATTAAGTGAATGTGTGCCGATATTGACACTGCTACCATAGAAGGCTGTGGAGCCATACTGTAGAAAAGTCTCTATGGGAAGGCTCAATGTGTATGTGATATCCTATGGGCATCAGGATGAAATCCTAGAGGTGGACAAGTACCACTGGTTAGGGTGGGAGGGCTTCTCCCAGTTCTGCACAGTTACCAAGATTCGTCACTATAATGCCTAGGTGACGGGTATGTGTTATGTGATATGTGTGTCCTTCTTTATGGTGGTTCGGACTATGTGTCACGGCAAATAATGTGTAAAGATGTGAAATATGTGTAAATGTGCAAAGTGTTCATGTGAAAGTGATGTGTTAATGTGCTACTATGTGAAATATTGTAAAATCATGTGAACATGTGATATTTGTGTTAAACAGCAAGAAAAATGTGTATTTATGAGATATAAAAGCATGTGAAAAGTGATAGATATCATGCTAGGTATGTTAGTAATCATGTGTTTAATTTTATGATCAAGTTGTTGGAAATATGATATGAATGAATTGCAATTGATACCATGAATCTAGTTAAAGACCATGTGTAGAAAGCATGTTATAGGTTATTTATTTATACTTGTTTGTTATGACATGAACCATGTGGTAAGATTACTCTTCTTGTTAAATTGGATAGCGTGAATGTGATATGTGTAAGGATGTGCCAATGGGTTACTTGCTGAGTCTTTGTGAAGACTCATATTTGCTTTAACATATAGGTGAGATAGGTGTCCCCGTGCTTGAGGAGGACATTGCGTGGAGTGACTCCGAGTGTGAGGAGTAGCGAGATTGTAGAGGATTATTGCATAGCTTGTACTTTGTTTTACTAGTATGTGGACATTGTTACGTTATGGACTTGTATAATTGTGGACTTTGTTTATTTTCATTGCTACTATATAGACTGTGGAATGTGTGAATGATGATGAAATAAGAATATCTTTTAATTCCGTTGTTGTACGGCCCTCGGATTTTGCTCCTTAATTAGACTGTGTCATGTAGTGATGAGTTACTTTGTGTATATAGTTATGTGCATGTGTACATAGAAGTATATGTATATATATGTATATATGTGTTTAATTCTGTATAATTTATATTAAATAATTTTGTAAATATGTATATGATTGTCAATCATATATATGTTGCTTTATTTACATTGTACATATGGTGTTTAAGTTATACATTATATAATATATGTATATGTATATAGTGTGTATGTATGATTTAGTCATTTCTATATTATGGCCAAAATGCATGTTAACGTCAACATGCATGGACGTTATTGGAGAGTCGATGTCCAGGTCGATGGACGCCAACTCCCAGTAGACGGCCAGGAATGTGGACGTCTATTTCTCCAGAATTGTGCGGTTTCAGATCCAGAAACGACCGCGACTCTTTTGGCTCTGGTTTTGGAAACTGGCTTCCATTGGTAGGATACCCTATCTATTGCGTAACCCGACCCCTTGGCTCTATAAAAACACCCTCTTCGGCCGAATTAGGTTCCCTTAGGCTCTTTGTGAAAAACCCTAGAAACCTGTGCAAAAGTTGAACTTTGGGGGCTCTGATCCGACGACTTGGTGCATCGTCTGGAGATCTACATCGACTGGAAGCAACGTTGATCATAGAGGAAGGCTTCCCCGACTCCGGTGTGCAGCTAGCATCATCACAGAACCAGATCCGGGAGGATTTAGGGCGTCTTCTTGGCTTGGCCGAGGAGAGATTCTCTGACAAATAATTCCATCTATCAAATTTTTAAGAGGCAAGTAACCCTTGGACATCGTCCATACCCATGTCTAGTAGGTCCCAGGTATTTTTACCGATTTTTCCTCGTGTCCTGGAACCCCCATTCATCATGGTTTATGCGTGCAGTCTGCACTTCTGCAGACAGGAGATTAACGGCCAGGTTGCTGCCATTAAGATCCATGGTTAGTGGCAACAGATGGTTGCGTTAACCCCTGTTGGCGGCAACATGTGTGACGCCAAGTTCGTCTGGGTTTTACAGAACCCTAGTTTCACATCTGTATGATCATATTCGGATTTGTGGTTGTCTGTGTTTACTGTAGAATTTATGTTGAGTCAGGTTTAATCAGTAGGTCATATCATGACGATGTACCGAATTTATACAGTTTGTGTTAATTATTAAAATTCCTAAAATTGTACTTTGAGCATAATAGGACAATATTTAATCCTGTAAAAATAGATCTGATATGATTTAGGATTTCATAAATTTTATATGATTATATGATGACTGTGTACAGGTGTTGACACTATTGGAAATAACTAATTTATTGTGGAACATGTTTAAGTGAAATTAGTGATAAATATGCCTATGACCTATTTTAATATTTATAATTAGTGTACATATCCAAAAATTCTTGAAAAATTTAGCATGCAACATATTGTCTGTTTAGAACCTGTGATAAAAATCTCGCACTGTTTGGATAATAATAAGTATTGTTAATGATTTATTACATAAGAATGAACATATTGAGCATGTTAAATTAGATTATGTATAATTCAGTGGTTAGTAGTTTGATTGGGATGATGTTATGATCTGATTAACATTGTGAACAGTAGTATCATGATAGGTGAACTGAAGCCTATGTGATTGTGTAAAAGTAAATGCCATTGTGTTTAAATGATGCATGAGAAGTGTGTAAACAATGTGTTAAATGTAAATTGAGTAAATATATGCCGTTAGTGACACTGCTACCATAGAGGGCTGTGTTGTACCATAGTAAAGTCCCTACGGGAAGGTTCAATATGTGTGATATCCTATGAGCAATTAGGATGAAATCTTGGAGGTGGACAAGTACCATTGGTTAGGGTGGAGAGTGCTTCTCCCAGTTCTGCGCAGTTAACCAAGATCTATCACTGTGTTGCCTAGGTGATAGGTATGTGAATGTGTATATGTGTGTCCTTCTAGTGGTGGTTTGGACTATGTGTCATGACAACTAAGTGTAAAATGTGAATATATGTATATGATCATGTGAATGTGAAATGTGAAAGATGTGCAATGTGAAATTGTTAAATGAATGTGTTAGGATGCGAATAAGTGTAAATCCATATGAATGTGTTTAATTCATGTCAAAATAGCAAGCCAAAGGTACGTATATTGGTGTTAAATGCATATGAAAGTGATTAGAATTCATGCTAGGTGTGCTATTTACTTTATGTTTAATTCCATGCTTAAAGAATGTATAGTTGCAGAAGGGTTTGAATGAGATTTAAATCTTGAAGCATGTTGAATAAAAGATGTAAGAAGCATGTTATAAGTTTTATATTTAGTTGTTTAAGTTATGTAAAGCATGTACCATGATTATCCTTAAGTGCTTAATTGTTTAGAACTCTAGCATGTGTAGATGATATGTGTATGGTGATAACTGCACAATTTTTCGTGTTAAATTTCATACATAAAGTAATTTTACACATCTTTTGTCTGTAAATAATGTGCAGTTTGATTTTAATTCCCATTTCATCCAAGAATAGATTTTTGAACTTGTTAGTTGATAATGGGTTAGAATACACATGTTAGATTTTCATTTAATAAATCATTTCTTTTAGATTGACTAATTAGATTCATTTTGGGAGATAAAAGATCTTTTGTAAATAAACATTGTATATAAATAATTTTCATCATAATAATGTTTTGTAAATATCTTTTAAGAGTAGATAGGTATAAATTTGTAAATAAATAATATTTTTTTTACCCCACCCAATACTATCAAGCCACATACCCCTCCCCCTCATAAGTCCATTGCACCAGAATTCTTTCATTGGCACATTGCACCATCACCCTTTCTCTCATTCAACTTCTTTTGGCCACGTACACCACTGCCTTACCTATTTTTTCTTCTTCTTCCCATCAGGTTGACGGAAGCATCCAGAAGCAAAGTTGTGCATCTGGATGGAGCTTCGGGGCGATTTGGCGAAGCTCGGGTCCAGGGCGATGGAGGCGTGAGCAGCTGCGCAACAGCTCGTGCAAGGCTGGCGATGAAGGTGAGTGTACAGCAGACGGAAGCTAGGCTGCCGCGTGTGTAGATGCAGCGCAGCCGGGGGTGGCGCGATGGAGCTGGGCTGCGCAGCGGATCTGAGGCTCGTGCGGGCTGGAGCCCGTGTGTGCGGATGGGTTTGCGGATGGAGCCTGGAGCTGAGGTGGCGGCGGCGTGGCCTGCTGGAGGTGAGGCGGCCTGCTAGAACTAGAGGGAAAAGGACTTCGTGCGTGAGCTGGCGGAGCTCGTGTGTCAGCAGGAGCTGGTTCGTGTAGAGCTGGTGCATGCGATGGAACCCAGACATGTGAAGCTGGTGATCGTGCGACGCAGAGGCTGGAGCTCGCGCGGGAGGGCGCCTACAAAAGGACCCCAAGGTCCTCAGTGCTGGGTGTTCGATTTTTAGGATTTTTAGTTTTTATTTCTTCTGTAAAGGGCAGGGAGAGGTAGGCAGTTTAGCTTTGTTCTTTCTTCCTATATTCAACATTTCAAGGATTTCTCTTGTTTAGCATTTGGGAGAGTTCGGCTACAAGGGAGGGAGAGTTAGAATTTCTTCTTTTCTTGGTTTGTTATGAGAGCTAGGGGAGATGGTTCTACTCTCTGAGATTGTTCTGCTCTTCCGGAGGAGATAGAATTTTTCTTTCTTTTCTTTTCAGCATTAGTTCGACATTTTGGATTGTTATGTTCTTGTCTGCTTTGTGCTGCAGGATTCCATTTCTTTCATCTCTTCTAGTTGAGCATCTGGTATTTGGTTCAATTTTTGTTATGTTCTGTTGTTTGGGTGGGAGGAGATCATTGCTTCTCGGAGGGGAATTTAGTTTCCATTTCTTTTGTATGGATTTTTCCATTTCTTCTGTGCTTAGAAGAGTTCGATCCAGTGGCGTTTATTGCATTTAGTTCTGATTACATTGCTTCTGCTGTTGAGAAGGGGTTGGCTGGTGCGATATTTGGGAGTTTTCCTTTCTTTGATTCAGCATTTCAGGGGGGTTTTAGGTTCAGATTTTGAGTTTTTTCTTTACTATAAGGATCTGGGAATTCAGTATTTTGAGGGGCTTTTGTATGAGTTTTGTTCTTCCGGGGTTCAGCATCTGTTCTTACTCAATATTATTTTGGAGGATTTCGGCTACCTGGAGGGTGATCCAAGGGCAATTGCTTTGTCCATTTCTTCTGCATTGCCTCTTTCTCTTGTTGCTCAGAGGACTACTGTAATTTTTCTTATGGCTTCTTCTTTTCTTTTGTAAGCTGCTGGGAGAAGGTTTCAGCATCAGGAGATTGGGAAATTGGTTTGATTGCTTTTTCCATTTCTTCTGTTTTGAAGGTCGAGACAGTAGAATTTCTGCTTTCTTCTGTGTTTTGTGAAGGCTTCCAGAGGGCGATTGCATTTATTCTCCATTTCTCTACGTTCGGGAGATCAATTCAGGTGTGCTGCAGAGGAGGGTCCAGAGAGACTAAGGGAATCTATCTTTGACTTGTTCTGGGTTATCTGGCGTCTGGGAGTAGCAGAGAACATGTGAGGCATCAGAGAACTTGGTTCCTCTTCCTGTCTTCTTTATTTTTTTTTGAGATTTCTATTCCGTAGTGTTCTTAATTTTTTCCCCTCTATATAGATCAGGAGTTTGAAGTTATAGTTTAAATTTCTTTTACTGTTTTCTTAACTGATTCATCAGACCGTATGGTATAGAAATATGTTGTGTTCCTTCTTGTTGTTTTGAAGCTGATTGCATTTTATTCCCATTTTATTCTTCATCCCTCGAGCTGTGAGGGTATAGTGATCTGATCTTTTTATGGTTCATCTGGTTCTCAGAGTAAATTTCTAATCGATTTCTTGATTTTTTTTTCCCGTCTCATTCTAATCTTTGAGTTAAAATGGAATGGTCCATTGAATGTGATATTGAAAGGCTCTAATCACAGTGGAATTTTCAGTGAACTGAATGGATTCACGTCAAACTTTACTGTTGGATATTTTTGGTTTCAAGTCAAAGTAGTTTAAGTCAATCTTTTTTCAGTCTCCCTATGGAAATGACCTGCTCTCACCACCTTGCTAGTTCATCTTTGCTATTTTAAATTTGTGAGACAGTTTAGAGAAGGTGAGCATCGTGATTTGTGCAAGGGACTCTAGACAACGAAGGTGCACAATCAACAATGTCGCGTTCATCTTGGAGCCGTTGCTGGGGAGGCATTAGAGTTTGATTTAAATTTGCTTTCATTTGATTTTATTTGCATTGGGATTTCTATTGACTTGTTATTGGGCTTTTCATTTCAGATTTCCACATAAGAAGGAACATGGAGATTGGGCTTGACATTTGAGCCCATTGGAGGAGGAGAGCTTGCTGATTTGCTTTTGCATTTTCCTTTTAATTCAGAATTTTAGATAGAAGAGTTTGAGTGAAACTTGTAGTGAGGATTTCATATACTCTCTGTCCATGTACAGAGATTTCTTTCTAGTTGGCATGTAATAATTGGCATGAATGGTTTGGAATTAGTTTATAGTATCACTTTATATTTTCTTAGTTAAGTTTCATTTCCTTTAGTTCAAAAACCAAATTAAAAAATTAAAAAATCTAAAATCTAAAAAAATTCCCAAATCGCTCTTTCATGTAAGCCGTTTGTTTTGCAATTAAAATTTTCATCTTCTCATGATTAGAGTAACTTGTTTTAGGACATTCATCATTTTAATTGTCATTTAAATTCCACTTCTTTTCTTGCATTGAAGAGTGCCGTGGAAAGGTAAGATTTCTATCTCTTGTTTCATGCATTAGACTTAGCATTAGAAAACCATTGTTTGGACTTGCTTTGTTGCATTTCATATTTGTAAAAGGGACTGCTTAAGGGCATCACCCTTTAGAAAAAATAAAAAGATAAGGTGAGGGATTTCATCACCCTTTCCTTTGCCCAAAAATCACAAAAATTTTCACATTCTTGCATTTGCCTAAACTTTTAATAAAAACCAGTAGACTTGGCCCTAGGGTTCATAATTAGATTTGTCCTTTCTTAAATTCAAAACTTCTCTTTAAGTCTGGTGTCTAGGATTAGAGGTTAAAAAGTTTATGCCTAAGTGAGTTAGAGGTTATTTAATTGGGTCCTTGCGAAAGCAAGGGGGGCCTCCTTCTACTCCACCTCTTACTTGGCCGGTACAAGAAGAGTTAGGATTGGACTTAAGCAAGCATAAATCTGATTTTGAGAAAAATAACATAGGTCTAAGGAACACTTAGTGTTTAGGTTAATTTGTTTTGAAAGTGTTTGTTTGTTTGTGTTTGTTCATAAAAATTTAAAAATCAATAAAAATCTAAAAATTCAAAAATCATAAATAGAGGGCTTTTCCTCTGTGCATGCTTGGTAGACGCTCCCTGAACATAGATTTGGCTCGACCTATAGACGAGATTGAAAGATTCTTTCATAGGATGGCCAAGCAAGACCAGAACCAAGTTACTAGGAATGTAGAGGAGGTTGCACCCAGACAAATGAATGAGTACTTTATTCCTTCTGATTATCAGCCTGCTACTTGCATCAGGCCGGAAATTCCTGCAAATCACTTTGAAATCAAGCCAGGAACCATTCAGATGTTGACATCCTTCTATGGCAATCCCAATGAAGACCCCTATAAGCATATAGATGAGTTCCTAGAGATTTGTTCCACTGTCAAGATCCAAAATTTCACTGAAAATGCCTTAAGGCTGACCTTATTTCCATTCTCTTTAAAAGATAAGGCCAAACATTGGTTAGGAACCATAGGGAGAACCATTAGAACATGGATAGAAATGTAGCAAGAGTTTTTGAAGAAGTTTTACCCCATTGGTCGCACTAACACCATGAGAAGAGTAATAACTGGATTCTCCCAACACCCGGGAGAGTTACTGCATGAATCATGGGAGATATTAAAAGAGTTGCTTAGAAAATGCCCCCATTATGGTCTGTCGAGGTGGCAAATAGTCCAAGCTTTTTATGAAAGTCTGACAGAATCAAATAGGCAGATGGTTGATGCTTCGTGTGGATGAGCATTCATGACTAAGAGCGAGGATGAGGCATAAAATCTGTTTGAAACATTGAGTGAGAATTCTATCAACCATGTCTCACTCCACTCTTATGAGAGAGCACTAGGACCTGTAAAGAAGGCAGGGTTGTATGAGTTAAGAGGGAGAGGAGAATCAGATTCTAGGGTAGAAGATTTGTTAGATAGACTTAATCAGAGATTGGAGCAGAAATTGGAACAAAAATTTAATCAATTATTGTCTATAACTGGGCAAGCCACACCCAATTTTTCTCAACCACCTGAAACTTGTTCTATGTGTGCTAGCTCAGCTCACCCTACCAGTGATTGTCCCACTACTGCCCAATTACTTAATTTTATTCAAGAACAAGTTCAAGCTGCCCAAGGTTTTTACAAACCCTCTTACGATCCATATTCTAACACATACAACCTTGGTTGGAGAAATCACCCGAACTTTTCTTGGAAAAATCAATATGAACAAGTGTCTCAGCCATCTTTTAAGCAATCCATGCTCGGTCAATCCTATCTCAATCAGAATCTGGGATTTGGCCAATCTTCTTATTCCAAACCTTCACAAGTCCAAGGAAATCAAAATACAAATCAATTTGCTCATACCAATTTCTAGCAACCTTCATATAAGTAACCACCACCTCCTCATCCCAATTGGGAAGATAAAATAAATCAACTCCAAAACATGATGGCGACTCTGTGCCAAATTGTGCAAGAACAACAAAATCAATATCAATATCAAAATCAAAATTTTCAACAAAATATGGCAAGGATAGAGTCCCAGATTGCTGATGTATGTCAAAGAAGGGAGTCAGGTCAGCTGCCAAGTCAAGCTATAGCAAACCCAAGGAACAACCCTCCCGAATTTTATCAAAACCATCAATACCATCAAGCCCATGGGTACAGACCACCTGTTCGACCAAATGCACCTCCACCATCAAACACACAACAAGCTTTTATCCAGAACATTCCAGCACCACAAAATCAGAATCAACCTATACAACAGGACCTTCCTCCTTCCCAAGCTAGGGGCCCCTAAGTAGAGAATCCAAAACTTGTGTCTACCTTAAGAAGTGGAAGAATCAGAACAAATCCTCAACCACACATGTCAACATTGCATGAGGATAAAGAAAATGAAATTGAAACTGAAATTGAAGAAGAGATTGAAGAAAAAGTTGAAAAAGAAAAATCCAAGGGAAAAGAGAAAATGATTGAAGAACCTCTAGAAAAAATCAAAATGAATGAAGACCCAAGCTGCTACATTCCAAGAGTCCCTTTTCCTGAAGCTTCAAAGCCAAAATCCAAAAACAAACCAACTGTTAATGAAGAACTCTTGGAACTTTTTAAGCAAGTTCACATCAACATTCCTCTCCTTGATGCTATTAAACATGTGCCTGCTTATGTAAAATTCTTAAAAGAAATGTGTACTCCAAAACGTGAAGTGAGAAAGAAAACTGAAACAATCATTCTTCCAGAAATTGTGAGTACCATTGTCTTGAACCAACTCCCTAAAAAGCTCAAAGATCCAAGCACTCCACTAATTCCTTGCACCATTGGTGGAGTCACTTTTGAAAGTGGCCTTTTAGATTTGGGAGCTAGTGTCAATCTCCTACCTTCTGCCATTTTTGAGAAATTCAAGTTAGTAGAATTGAAACCCCACTTCTGTTGTCCTCCAACTAGCTGATCGTTCTGTCACCACTCCTAAAGGCTTAGTTGAGGATGTTATTGTGAAAATCAATGATTGTTACTTCCCTACCAATTTCATCATTCTGGACATGAACACTCCTCAATATTTAACTCAGTCCACCATCATCCTTGGTAGACCTTTTTTGGCTACAGCTAGGGCTAACATTGATTCTGCTACAGGGATGATGGATATATCATTTGGGGATAGGCGAGTTAGTATCAATATTTTTAGGGCATCTAGGCATGATGATCAAGGAGAGAGTTGTCTAGTGGTAGACTCCTTGGATGAATCTTGTGTGGAAGAAGCAGTAGACCAACCCTGTGCTTTAGGGTTTGAGGGAGAGGAAGGACAATTTAATTCCTTATTTCAGAATAATGATCCATCATTTTCATTAGAGTGTCCTCCTAAGGTTGAGCTAAAACCACTTCCTGCTACTTTAAAGTACATATTTTTAGAAGAGAATGAGACTTGGCCCGTCATAATTGCTAGTGATCTTGAGGATGGGCAGGAGAAGAAATTGATTGAAGTTTTGAAGAGTCATAGAAAAGCTATAGGTTGGACAATAGATGATATGAGAGTGATAACTCCTTCAGTGTACACACATCGCATATACTTAGAAGAGAATGCCAAAAGTTCAATAGAAATGCAAAGAAGGCTTAATCCCAATATGAAAGAACTTGTTAAGAAAGAAATTGTCAAATGGCTTGATGCTGGATTCATTTATCCCATCTCTGATAGCCAGTAGGTTAGTCCAACTCAAGTTGTACCTAAAAAGTCAAGACTGACTGTAATTCAAACTGAAAAGGGTGAGCTCATTCCCACTAGGCTGGCTACAGGATGGAGAGTGTGTATTGACTATCGCAAATTGAATGCGATGACCAAGAAAGACCATTTCCCCTTGCCTTTCATTGACCAAATCTCAGAGAAACTTGCAGGCCAAAAATTCTTTTGCTTCCTTGATGGATATTCAGGCTATAACCAAGTGGCTATTCACCCTGAGGACCAAGAAAAGACCACCTTCACATGTCCATTTGGAACTTTTACCTTTAGACGCTTGCCCTTCGAGCTGTGCAATGCCTCTGCAACGTTTCAACATTGCATGCTGTCTATTTTATCAGACATGGTTGGAGATTACTTAGAAGTCTTCATGGATGATTTTTCTATGTTTGGAAGTGACTTTGATTCGTTCCTCGACCATTTGACTGAAGTGCTCAAAAGATGCATAAATGCCAATCTTGTTTTAAGTTGGGAAAAGAGCAACTTCATGGTTAAGGAGGGGATTGTCTTGGGACATATTGTCTCAGAGAGAGGGATAGAGGTAGATAAAGACAAGATAAATATCATTTCTGAATTGCCTCCTCCCAACTCTGTCAAACAAATTCGATCCTTCCTTGGTCATGCTAGATTCTATAGGAGGTTCATCAAAGACTTTTCCAAAATTGCAAGACCATTGACTTCTTTGTTAAAAGACACTCCTTTCAATTTTGACTAAGCTTGTCATAAAGCATTTGAGGACTTAAAAGACATTTTGACCAGAGCTCCAATTCTACAATCTCCAGATTGGTCATTACCATTTGAGATAATGTGTGATGCTTCAGACTTTGCAATAGGTGCAATTTTGGGTCAGAAAACTGATAAAGGATCTGTTGTGATTTATTATGCAAGCAGAATATTGAATGACACCCAGATTCGATACACAACCACTGAGAAAGAACTCCTAGCTATTGTCTTTGCCTTAGAGAAGTTCAGATCCTACCTTTTAGGAGCCAAAATCATTGTTTTCACTGACCATGCTGCCTAAAGGCATTTGCTTGCCAAAAAGGATGCCAAGCCTAGGTTGATCAGATGGATCCTCTTGTTACAGGAGTTTGATCTGGAAATTCATGATAAGAAAGGATCCAAGAATGTGGTAGCTGACCATTTGTCCAGAATAGTTGCCCCAGAGTCTATCCCTATTAGTGATGCTTTTCCGGATGAGCACATTTTAGCTGTCTCCAATATTTCATCTCCATGGTACACACACATTGTGAATTATATAGTCATTGGACGAGTACCTCGAGATTGGACCAAAAATGAAAGAGAGAGATTCTTTGCTAGGGACAAGTATTTTATTTGGGAGGACCCGGAGCTATTTTTTATTGGACCAGACCAAGTGATAAGAAGATGTGTCCCTGAGAGTGAGCATCAAAGTGTCCTCAATTTTTGTCATTCTCTTGCTTATGGAGGGCATTTTTTAGGAAAGAAGACCGCTGCTAAGGTCTTAGACTCTGGTTTCTATTGGCCCACGTTATTTAAGGATGCTCACCAATTTTGTAAGGCCTATCCTAGATGTCAAACCATGGGAAATATTTCTAAGAAGGATATGATGCCTCTTAACCCCATTTTGGTTGTAGAAATTTTTGATGTATGGGGAATAGACTTCATGGGACCTTTTCCACCGTCCTTTGGATACACGTACATTCTAGTTGATGTTGATTATGTGTGCAAATGGATAAAGGCCATTGCCGCAAAGACCAATGATCATAAGGTGGTCATCAAATTTGTTCAGAAATATATATTTTTTAGATTTGGGTGGCCCAAGGCAATCATTAGTGATGGAGGACCACATTTCATTAACACTCAATTTAGGACCCTCCTAAGGAAGTATGGGATCACCCATAAGCTAGCAACACCTTACCATCCGCAAACTAGTGGCCAGGTTGAAGTATCAAATAGGGAGATTACGAACATTCTTCAGAAGTCAGTTAGGCCTGATAGGAAAGACTGGTCAGAAAGCTTAGATGATGCATTGTGGGCCTACCGAACCGCTTTCAAAACTCCCATTGGAATGTCCCCTTACCGGTTTGTTTTTGGAAAATCTTGTCATCTGCCAGTCGAACTTGAACATAGAGCCTATTGGGCTATTAAACATGTAAATCTTGATTTAGCCCAAGCTGGTCAACAAAGGACCCTTTAGCTGAATGAGCTAGAAGAGCTCAAAAATGAAGCCTATGAAAGTTCCAAGATTTATAAAGCCAAAGCATTCCATGATAAACACATTCATAGAAAAACTTTTCAAGTGCATGATAAGGTTTGGTTGTTTAATTCTAGGCTTCGTCTGTTTTCGGGAAAATTGAAGTCCCGATGGGATGGTCCTTACACTGTTGTCAAAGCTTACGACAATGGTGTTGTCATTATTCTTGACCTTAAAACTGGACAATCATTCATTGTTAATGGGCAAAGGTTAAAGCATTTCTTTGAAAGCCCACCTTCTTTAAAATTTGAGTCTACCAAGCTAGCTGAGCCAAATGAAGCTTAATTCCGTCTGGCTAAAGACGGTAAACTTAGCGCTCTTGAGAGGCAACGCATGTGTACAGACTTCCTTTATCAGGTAATTTTCTGTCTTACTTTCTTTTCTTGTAAATAAATTGCGAAGGATAGAATAAGCATGCATTCATAGTCGTCACCCTAACCAGTGACTCATTTTTGTTAGCTTGTACATATGCAAATAAAAATTTCACAATGTTTCATCTTTGAATAAAAAATTGTCTGGCATTGCGGAACACAGACGATGTGTCTGATCTTTAACCATTAAAATTTTATAGTTGTCACATTCCCTTGCAAGCATCCATGTTAAGTAGCCTCTAGTCAAGGATTACATGTACTCCCTGTCTACCTTATGTAAGGATTTATGGCAAGAAGTTTTTATACACACACTACACAGCCACTTAGACTAACTGAACCTGAATGTAGCAAATTTGTTAAGGCTAGTAGGAGAGAGGTGATTGGTTTTCTCCCTTCCCCTTAAGTGAATTGTGAAGGAAGAGAAGGCATGTGATCAAGGAACCTGACTGCCCATCCTTCCTTTAAGAGGAAAAGAAAATAAAAGGCAAAAGTAAAAGAAAAAAAAATGTATCCATGAAAAATGCCCCGGATCTGAGTAAAGTTGGACTCGATACTCTTGAAAAGTGATGGGTTGTACAGCATTATGGATGAAAAAGAAAGAAAAAATTCTGAGTGCACAAAGTGTAAATAAAGGGGCAAAGTCCTCAGCTCAGATAAATAATCCTCAAGAAAGTTGGGCAGAATGGAACCGAGAGAAAACAACCCAATCTGACTGAGCAAGGATCTTATTCCACAATTCTTTTCTTCTCCCTCGAATTAATCTAATCTCAATTACTAGCTGAGGCAGAGAAGCTCCATGAGGGCTGATGTGAACTCTTAAGTGAGCTATCAAATGCACTAATTTCTTGCCATAAGCCATTATAACTAGGACTGACATATCTCTATATTAATCTTTTACATGATGGTTGTTTAGCATGAGACATTGCATCTTCTAAGTCTTATATTTGGAGTAATTTGTATTGCTAAGGGACTAGCAATGTTCAAGTAGGGGGGGAGTGATAACTGCACAATTTTTCGTGTTAAATTTCATACATATAGTAATTTTAGACATCTTTTGTCTATAAATAATGTGCAGTTTGATTTTAATTCTCATTTCATCCAAGAATAGATTTTTGAACTTGTTAGTTGATAATGGGTTAGAATACACATGTTAGATTTTCATTTAATAAATCATTTCTTTCAGATTGACTAATTAGATTCATTTTGGGAGATAAAACATCTTTTGTAAATAAACATTGTTTATAAATAATTTTCATCACAATAATATTTTGTAAATATCTTTTAAGAGAAGATAGGTATAAATTTGTAAATAAATAATAATTTTTTAACCCCACGCAATACTATCAAGCCACATACCCCTCCCCCTCATAAGTCCATTGCACCAGAATTCTTTCATTGGCACATTGCACCATCACCCTTTCTCTCATCCAACTTCTTTTGGCCACATACACCACTGCCTTACCTATTTTTTCTTCTTCTTCCCATCAGGTTGACAGAAGCATCCAGAAGCAAAGCTATGCATCTGGATGGAGCTCTGGCGATGGAGCTCTGGGGCGATTTGGTGGAGCTCGAGTCTAGGGCGATGGAGTCATGAGCAGCTAAGCAGTAGCTCGTGCAAGGCTGGCGATGAAGGTGGGTGTACAGCGGACGGCAGTTGGGCTGTCGCGTGTGTAGATGCAGTGCAGCCGGGGGTGGCGCGATGGAGCTGGGCTACGCAGCGGATCTGAGGCTGGTGCGGGATGGAGCCCGTGCGTGCGGATGGGTATGCGGATGGAGCCTGGAGCTGAGGTGGCGGCGGCGTGGCCTTCTGGAGGTGAGGCGGCCTGCTGGAACTAGCGGGAAGAGGAGTTCGTGCGTGAGCTGGCGGAGCTCGTGCGTCAGCAGGAGCTGGTTCGTGTAGAGTTGGTGCATGCGATGGAACCCAGGCGTGTGAAGCAGGCGATTGTGCGATGCAGAGACTGGAGCTCGCGCAGGAGGGCACCTATAAAAGGACCCCAAGGTCCTTAGTGCTGGGTGTTCGATTTTTAGGATTTTTAGTTTTTATTTCTTCTGTAAAGGGCGGGGAGAGGTAGGCAGTTTAGCTTTGTTCTTTCTTCATGTATTCATCATTTCGAGGATTTCTCTTGTTCAACATTTGGGAGAGTTCGGCTACAGGGGAGGGAGAGTTTGAATTTTTCTTCTTTTCTTGGTTTGTTATGAGAGCTGGGGGAGATGGTTCTGCTCTTTGAGATTGTTCTGCTCTTCCAAAGGAGATAGAATTTTTCTTTCTTTCTGTTCATCATTAGTTCGACATTTTGGATTGTTATGTTGTTGTCTAGTTTGTGCTGCAGGATTCCAGTTCTTTCATCTCTTCTAGTTGAGCATCTGGTATTTGGTTCAGTTTTTGTTCTATTCTGTTGTTTGGGTGGGAGGAGATCGTTGCTTCTGGGAGGGGAATTTAGTTTCCATTTCTTTTGTGTGGATTTTTCCATTTCTTTTGTGCTTAGAAGAGTTCGATCCAGTGGCGCTTATTGCATTTAGTTCTGATTACATTGCTTCTGCTGTTGAGAAGGGGTTGGCTTGTGCGATATTTGGGAGTTTTCCTTTCTTTGATTCAGCATTTCGGGGGGGGGGGGGTTAGGTTCAGATTTTGATTTTTTTTCTTTACTGTAAGGATCTGGGAATTCAGTATTTTGGGGGGCTTTTGTTTGAGTTCTATTCTTCCTGGGTTCAACATCTGTTCTTACTCAATATTATTTTGGAGGATTTCGGCTGCCTGGAGGGTGATCCATGGGCAATTGCTTTGTCCATTTCTTCTGCATTGCCTCTTTCTCTTGCTGCTCGGAGGACTACTATAATTTTTCTTATGGCTTCTTCTTTTCTTCTGGAAGCTGCTGGGAGGAGGTTTCAGCATCAGGAGATTGGGAAATTGGTTTGATTGCTTCTGCCATTTCTTCTATTTTGGAGGTCGAGACAGTAGAATTTCTGATTTCTTCTGTGTTTTGTGAAGGCTTCTGGAGGGCGATTGCATTTATTCTCCATTTCTCTGCGTTGGGGAGATCGATTCAGGTGTGCTGCAGAGGAGGGTCCAGTAAGACTAAGGGAATCTATCTTTGACTTGTTCTGGGTTATCTGGCATCTGGGAGTAGCAGAGAACTTGTGAGACATCAGAGAACTTGGTTCCTATTCCTGTCTTCTTTATTTTGTTTTGAGATTTCTATTCCGTAGTGTTCTTATTTTTTTTCCCTCTGTATAGATCAAGAGTTTGACGTTATAGTTTAAATTTCTTTTACTGTTTTCTTAACTGATTCATCAGACCATAGGGTATAGAAATCTGTTGTGTTCCTTGTTGTTTTGAAGCTAATTGCATTTTATTCCCATTTTATTCTTCATCCCTCGAGCTGTGAGGGTATAGTCATCTGCACTTTTTATGGTTCATCTGGTTCTCATAGTAAATTTCTAATTGATTTCTTGATTTTTTTCCCAGTCTCATTCTGATCTTTGAGTTAAAATGGAATGGTCAATTGAATGTGATATTGAAGGGCTCTAATCACAGTGGAATTTTTAGTGAACTGAATGGATTCATGTCAAACATTACTGTTGGATATTTCTGGTTTCATGTCAAAGTAGTTTAAGTCAAACTTTATTCAGTCTCCCTGTGGAAATGACCTGCTCTCACCACCTTACTAGTTCATCTTTGCTATTTTAAATTTGTGAGACAGTTTAGAGAAGGTGAGCATCGTGATTTGTGCAAGGGACTCTAGACAACGAAAGTGCACAATCAACAATGCCGCGTTCATATGGTTGTGTTCATAGATTGCTTTCTGGGTCTATTTAGACTCATACTTTTTTCGACGTACATGTGTGACAGGTGTCTCCACATTCGAGGAGGATATAGTTAGGAGCGACTTCGAGCATGAGGAGTATCTATTTTGTGGATATCTCTACATTATATCTTTCATTTCATAGTATGTAATTGGAATTGTGTAATTAAGGATGGACAATGTATTTCGTTTTAAAGTTGTATAAATGTGGACTTTAGTGTTTTCTTCCATCTTATGTTATACAGACTGTGGATATTGATGATGATGATTGAATGGAATGAAATGAAATTGTTACTTTATTTCCGCTGTACTCTTTACTATTCATGTACATATCAACCTATCATTTAGTGTTGGGTCAATGTCCCACTATGACAGTGTTCTGTATATCGACGTGGATTGGTATAATCGTACCGGTATAAGGAGGGTCGTTACATCTGTACTTTCCTTTTGTTATTTATGTACATCTCTACCTACTGTGTTGTGTTGGGTACATGTCCCACTGTGACGGCGCACTTTATATCTAGGTGGATTGGTATAATCGTATCGGTATAAAGATAGTCGTTACAAAGATTGGTATCAGAGCGACAAGTTGAGATTGTACATAAATAAGCCATCATCTGCACAATATTTCAAAGTTTTTATAGAATTAGTCCATACATGTGGAAAATATCTAATAATGATTTAAAGATAGTTAAGAAAATGGTTAGGACTAAGTAACTTAGATTCTAACTGAGTTAATTGTTTTACAGGCAATGGCAAGCCCTGGTAGGCACGGTACTCAAGCTCTCGAGGATGAGCAAAGGCGTGAGGAGAGGGGTGAGCAGCAGGCCACAGCACCCTAGGGTCCTATGGTACTCCCTCCACCACCACCTTTGGACTATGGCGTATTCATGCAAGGCCTGGTCCAGGCGATGCAGACACAGGCTCAGACATAGGTGGCATTGTAGGCTCAAATGCAGGCACATGTTAGAGTTGTTAAATAGGGAGTAGTCTATTTTGTTGGTTGCATGATTACTTATGTGTTTCTTGTTGTCTCAGGCTCAGGCTCTAGCTCCAGCTCTAGTTCCTTAAGAGCATGGCCATGGTGGTTTGACCATCATGGAGAGGTTTAAGAGGATGGCTCCACCTCCTTTTGAGGGGGAGAGTTAGTCCCTTCTAGCAGAGTGCTGGATGAGAGAAGTGGAGAAGATCTTCCGGGCTATCAGGTGTGCGGAAGAAGACAAAGTTAGTCTAGCTACTTACAAGCTATAGGTACTTAGAGTATATGTACTTGTGTAAGTTTAAGATTTTAGTTTGGATGGTGCTTATGGGTTGTATTTTTGCAGGAAAGAGCTGATGTTTGGTGGGCCTCTATGCTACATACGAGGTATGACGATGGTGCTATAGAGGTGACTTGGGCCGAGTTTAGTAGACTCTTTCGAGCCAAGTTCATCCCTGAGCACATTCAGGACAAGATGGAGCAGAAGTTCCTATCTCTCACACAATGACTGTTCTGGAGTATGAGGCTAGGTTTGCCGAGCATTCCAAGTATGCTCCTCATATTGTTGCAGATGAGCGCAAGAAAGCCATGAAGTTTGTGATGGGGCTCAAACCATCACTCTAGTCGAGACTTATTGCTTTTGACCATCAGACTTTGGACGAAGCTCTCAGCGCAGCATGCAGGCAGGAGAGTGAGATGGATCAGTACATTGATGAGAAGAGGGCAGCTCAGAAGAGATCAGTGTCACCTTTCTAGAGGCAGGACACGAAGAAGGTAGTAGGGTACCAGTCACCGCAGCGTCCAGTAGCAGCTCCGAGTCAGGAAGCGGTTGTACCTTAGACACCCAGCTCCAGTCTTAGCGATAAGAAGGCGTGTCCTCATTGCGGAAGGACACACGACGGATCCGAGTGTTGGAAGTTAGCTGGGAAGTGCCTGAAGTGTAGCAGCACCGAGCACCAGATTAGAGACTACCCCAAACATCAGAAGTTTGCTCAGAGAGGAGTGCCAGCCCCAGCAGCGGCAGTAATAGCGACACCAGTGACAAGGAAACCAGGAAGTCCTTGGGCCCAAGCTCGAGTGTATGCACTAGCTCGTGAGGATGCAGAGTAGGCTGAGAATATCATAGAAGGTACGGTTCTAGTTATGGGTGTGCAGGCTCGAGTATTATTTGATACGGGTGCTACACACTCATTCATTTTCGAACTGTTTGCCAAGCAGTTAGCGGCAGAGTCTTGAGTTGGGGTAGAGGAGTTAGAGGTTCCCTTGTCTGTGCACACACCAGCAGGTACGGTAGTGACCAGGAAGTGCATTCCATATTTACCTGTGTGCATTGAAGAACGAGGCTTGTTCGGGTGCTTCTACTTGCTCAAGATGAAGGACTATGATGCTATACTTGGTCTTGATTGGCTAAGGAGCACTATGGCTTGGTGGATTGTAGGAGGAAGAAGATTACTTTCCGTATTCCTGGAGAGGATGAGTTCACACATCTGTTGCCAAGGAATTTAGCGGGAAGGTTTGTGATCTCCTCCATGAAGGCTATGAAGATGGTAAAGAAGGGTTGTGACGCTTTTATTGCTAGTGTGGTCTTTGTCCCTAAGGCCGATCAGTCACCTACCCATGAGGAGATTGAGGTTGTGCAAGAGTTTCCAGACATGTTCCCTGATGATTTGTCTGGATTGCCACCAGCAAGGGAGATAGAGTTCACTATAGAGTTGCTTCTAGGCACCTCACCTATCTCTAAGGCTCCCTATCAGATTGCACCTACGGAGTTAGTCGAGCTAAGGTAGAAGTTGTAGGATTTACTTGATAAGGGGTTCATTCTCCCTAGTGTGTCACCATGGGGCACACCTATGCTATTTGTGAAGAAGAAAGATGGTTCGCTCAGGTTGTGCATTGATTACAGGAAGCTCAACCAGGTGACATTGAAGAATAGGTACCCCTTGCCGCGCGTAGATGATTTGTTTGATCAGCTGCAAAATACATCTATGTTTTCCAAGATAGATCTACGATCCGGCTACCATCAATTGCGGATCAAGGGAGAGCATGTGTCCAAGACTGCATTCAGGACACGCTATGGACACTATGAGTTCCTTGTGTTTCCATTTGGTCTGACTAACGCCCTTGCAGCATTCATGGATCTCATGAATAGGGTGTTCAGGCCATATTTGGATAGTTTTGTTGTGGTGTTCATAGACAATGTGTTAGTCTATTCCCCTGATGAGGCTACACACCGTGAGCATCTGATGATTGTTCTAGAGGTTCTCTGAGAGCATAAGCTGTATGCTAAGTTCAGCACGTGCGACTTCTGGATGCGCGAGGTTCACTTCCTTGGGCATGTTATCTCAGGCGCTGGAGTTGCTGGTGATCCGGCAAAGGTTCAGGCGGTGTTAGAGTGGGAGACTCCGAAGACACCATCTGAGATCAGGAGTTTTCTTGGGTTAGCAGGCTATTACAGGTGATTCATTGAAGGCTTTGCCTTTATCGCTGCACCTTTGACCAAGCTGACCAGGAAAGGAGTTAAGTATGTGTGGTCTGAGGATTGTGACAGCAGTTTCCAGTTTCCGAAGACGAGGCTGACATCTGCACCCGTGTTGATCATGCCTAGTGGTGCAGAGGGTTTTGCTATCTACTTTGATGCTTCCCAGATAAGCCTTGGATGTGTGTTGATGCAGCATGGTAAGGTAGTTGCCTATGTTTCTCGGCAATTAAAGGAGCATGAGCATAACTATCTGACCCATGATTTGGAGTTAGCGGCTGTGGTTCATGCACTGAAGATCTATAGACACTATTTTTATGGTGTCAAGTTCGAGGTGTTCACAGGCCATAAGAGTTTAGGGTTTAGGTGATCAGGAGGTACCCTTTCTCTCAAAAGGAGTTGAACTTGCGGCAGAGAAGGTGGATAGATTTTCATAAGGACTATGACGTCAAGCTTCAGTACCATCCAGAGAAGGCAAATGTCGTGGCAGATGCGCTTAGTAGGAAGAGGTCCGTACTTCGGCAGGATTGAAAGATGCTAGAGGATGCGGCATGTGCTATGACCGAGCTAGAGACACAATTGGGTCAAGCTTTTGTACCACAGTTGTCTATCTGATCCATTGTGTTGGATGAGGTGATCGAGCAGCAGAGAGCTAACCCTAGGCTTCAGGAAATGGTGGGCAAGACAGGCATTGCTCGTGATGAGGACAGTCTTATTAGATTTCAGCACCGAGTGTGTGTCCTCGATATAGTGGCGGTTCATGAGCGAGTACTTGAAGAAGATCATAGGTCTCGATTCTCTATTCATCCAGGCAACACCAAGATGTACCAGGATTTGAAGAGATCCTTCTGGTGGTCAGGCATGAAGAAGGATTTGGCAGAATTTATATCTAGGTGTTTGGTATGTCAGTAGGTTAAGGCCGAGCGTCAGAGACCATAAAGGCCTTATGCATAAGATGGAGATACTTGTATGGAAGTGGGAGGCAATCACCTTGGATTTTGTGATGGGTTTTCCTAGACCAGCAAAGGGCAATGACTCGATTTGGGTGGTTGTAGATCGTTTCTCCAAGACTACTCACTTCTTGCCCATGAGGAAGAAACAGTCTATGGAGAGCTTGGAAAGGCTCTATGTTGGCAGTATTGTGAGGCTGCATGGTGTGCCGAAGTCTATTATCTCCGACAGAGACGCGCGGTTTCCATCGAGGATGTAGCAGGGTCTTTAGGAGGCCTTGGGTTCTCAGTTGAAGCTTAGTTTGGCGTTTCACCCTCAGACAGATGGCCAGTCTGAGAGGACGATCTAGACGCTCGAGGACATGTTGAGAGTTTGCATCCTTGATTAGAAGGGTGATTTGGAACGTCACCTACCTCTTGTGGAGTTCGCCTACAACAACAGTTTTCATGCGAGCATAGGCATGGCTCCATTCGAGGCTTTGTACGGTCGGCCCTGTAGATCTCCTTTGTGCTGGGAGGAGACAGGCGACAGGCAGTTGGTTGGACCTGAGTTGGTTCAGGAAACCTCAGATAAGATTCAACTCATCAGGCAGAGGTTGGTTGTAGCGCAAGATAGGCAGAAGAGCTACGCCGACAACAGAAGTAAGGACTTAGAGTTCGAGGTTAGCGAGCATGTATTCCTCAAGGTTTCACCTACTACAGGCATGGTCAGGTTTGGCAGGCATAGCAAGTTGAGCCCAAGATTCATTGGCTCATTTGAGATTCTTAGGTGGATGGGCAGTGTGGCGTATGAGGTCGGTTTACCCCCAGTGCTAGCTAGTGTGCACCCTGTCTTCCACATGTCTATGGCCAGGAGATACGTGCGAGATCCGTGAGATGTTATTAGTCACGAGCCATTGGAGATTCTACGAGACTTGTCTTATGTAGAGCGACCAGTAGCTATCCTAGATTGGAAGGTTCAACACCTCAAGAACAAGGCTACTGCATCTGTGAAGGTGTTGTGGAGAAATTTCTCATGGGAGGAGGCTACATAAGAACTTGAGGAGGCCATGAAGAAGCAGTATCCCTATCTGTTTGGTTAGTATTTCTGTTCTAACTTTAAGGACACAATTTTCTTTTAGGGGGAGAGGTTGTAAGGCCCTCAATTTCTATGTATTGTATATCTGTTTTGATGTTTAACGGTTCTGTCCAAAATCCCTTCTTAACGTCAACATCCATTGACATGAAGGGGTAGTCGACGGTAACACTTGTGTCGTTTACCCTATGGCCAGAGGATCTTGTAACACCCCGGAAATTTAGAAATTTAAAATTTCAGAAATATAGAGGGATATAAATAAATAATCGTATTCGAGACTTCCAACACCATGTAATTATGATCCATCAACAAGAAAGGGCTTATAGAACACATTTGGCCCAAGGATATGAATGAACTGGACAAGGAATTACCCAGAAATTCGTGTAGGTAATTATGCCATAATTAGAAAGGGCAATTTAGAGTTAAAAGATGGATGATTAGTCATGTCAGGTAAGCCAAAACCGAACTCAATCCCAATTGGTGGTTTCCTAAACCTTTGCTACCTCTTTTGGGTAAGGGAATCCCAGATTTCCTGGAAACTAGGAAACATAGCTCGTAGCCCCTTTCCTAGTATCGTTAGGACTCTTAACAACATCCTAAAACTATAAGAACTCATCCCTAAACTCTTGGGGAAGGTTTAACAACGAAGTTTGGGTCGTTTGGAGGCAAGCAAGAACTTCTGAGGAGCAGGAGAAAGGCTGGGAGTCCGTAGCTTCATCCCCTGCATCCTCTGTTGCGTCCAGAGCATCAACGGGTTTTAGATCGTCCTAAAAGTAGGTGTTCTCGGGCCAAGATTAAAGAAAACCAATGCCAACATGTAATTTCTTTGAGTCTAGGATCATTTGCACTTGATTTGCCCAATTTTCATGGAGTATTCATCGTGTATTGGTGACTTTCCCGAAGTCTTGCACAGTTAGGGTTTTTCCCGTTCTTCTTATTTTGTATGTGATTTGGAACCGAATTTGACTAAACTTTCTTCATGAAAGTTCTTCCAATCGAAGTCATGATCATCTTCTATGTTGAATGTTTTATCCAAAAATCCTTCGTTAGAGAGTTATGAGCATGATAAGAGAGTCTCTGCATGATACTGCAATTTCGGGCTACTATTGACTTTTTGTTCGTCATATGTTTTCTCGGGATTCGAGACCTAATTTGATCAAACACTTAACATGAAAGTTCTTCTACTAGTTGTCCTCTTCATCTTTCATGTTGAACGTTTTGTCCAAATGTCATTCTTTATAGAGTTATAAGAGTTAGAAGTGAATCGCTGCATGAGACATGTTTTCTGGTTACATCTGACCATGTGTTTTGTTCTGGAAGGGCCACTAGTATCGACACTGCCTGTGCTAGTGTCGACCTGCTGTCCCAAAACAGCCCAGATGATGTTCTGGGAAAGCCTCTAGTGTCGACACTACCCCATCTAGTGTCGACACACTCCCCCAGTTTGACCCAGAAAGTTTCTGGGAGCTGATCTAGTGTCGACACTACCTAACCTAGTGTCGACACACTGTCCCATATTGGCCAGAAGGTTTCTGGAAGCTGTCTCTAGTGTCGACACTACTTGATCTCGTGTCGACACTACTTGACCTTTTTGCCTTGTATTTGATGCACTGTGTCGACACTACCTGAACTAGTGTCGACACTACCTGACCAGTTTTGCATGATTTTGTCTTGTGTTTGGAGCATGGTGTCGACACCACTTGATCTAGTGTCGACACTACCCTTACAAGATTTTTGTATAATTTGGGTCTAATCATCTCATGATGTCTACAAGCATGTACATGATGATATATAGTATGCATGGACTTAAAATAAATCAAACCATTAAAGGAAATAGTAATGATGTGAATATGATTCTAATGTGTAATTTTGATTGTTCTTATGATCATTGGATTATCTTGCGATCTTGCTTATTGTCAATTGATAAGATAAGAATATGATATGAATGTGAGGATGAATACATGATTAGTATGGACATATTAGTGGTGTTAATGTTATGATTGGCATATGAGTTTCATGGTTACATGTTTTCCGGTGTTTAATTGATTATTGTCATATGCATACATGTTAGGAAAGCACATGTTCTACATATGATCTATCTTTAGAAACATCCTCATGTCAAGACATTAATGAACTATGAAACGTAAGCTACGTCGTTATCCTGCCTTGTTCTTTTGAGCTGTTTGTCATTCCTTGACTCTATGAATGATCATGTCCTTTTACTACGAGCTTGTTATTGAAACTCTGTGGCCATAATATGAATCTGTTTTTCTGGCACAACGTGGGACTCCGGTCCAAAACTTGATACAATGCCTGTGCAATAGGGCCCTGTCCGGTCCTGGGGAGGAGCGCCCCAACGTACTTGTTAACCACGGGAGTATGGACTCTTGGTGCTTGGCATAGCACACCTGACATGCAAGATTTGTGAATATGTGCCTCCTGTTTGACTTGATAAGTTTGACTTGACATGATATGATACGTTTGTTCTTGTGAACACATGAACTCTGCTTGAATATGGCCAATCTCTTCTGACATGATTCTATTCTTGAAATATCTGTTCATTGTATATGCAATTCGACATTTTGATCTGATACGATATCCGTTCTATTCTGCTATTCAATCTGTTAGTATTGCATACATTGTCATCATATTCATATGCATATCTACCTACTTAAAATGTTAATCATGTATACTAGTGCCCGCACGTTATTGAGATGTAAATCCTACTGAGCTAGTTCGCTCACCCCTATCATCCTGCCCTTTTTCAGGTAGTGATGAAGAACCAGTGGAGTCGGATGGGACTGGGCAAGAGTGACGAGCACCCGTCCTAGAATAGATGACAGTTTAGAATAGAAATTTGAGTAGTCTATGTAATAGTGAAACTTTTCTGGAAGTTTATTTGAATGATGGACCCTTTGGTTAATTCTTCTTATGTGAGGTTGTATCTAGTTGAATGAAATGAATTAAAGTATACTATTGGTGACCATATTATAGTCTCGAATGTGATATTATATTCAATTGTGACTCTGCGCTATTCAACTGTGATACGCCGGTTTGTATCGTTCACGTCCCCCGGTATTTATTCCGCTGCTAAATATCGGGGCGTGACAGTTGGTATCAGAGCCTTAAACTTTAGGGTCCAAGGGATTAGGAACATAGAATGAAACTAGATTACACGAGTCAATAAAACCTGTCGTACCTAATGTGAGCTTGGGTAGAGCCATGGGAATAGAAGTCACATGTGATATATTTAGATGACTAACCCACATTATTATCTTGAAGGTGATTATTACCTCAATGGCCGCTGAACGTGCCCAGGCTAGGGACATGCAACGAACTATACAGAACTTGACTCAGGCTATCTTACAAGCCACCCAAGGTGGAGGTAACCGCGGAGCCGGTGAGCTCCACCGGAATTTCCGGAACATGGATCCGCCAAGGTTTGAAGGGAGTACTAACCCAGATGTGGCTGAACATTGGGTTAAAGAGATTGAAAGGATATTCAAGGTTATGCAATGCACAGACCAGAACAAAGTACTACTGGCGACTTTCCAATTGGAAAAGGATGCCAGAGCATGGTGGGAGTCGGTAGAAGCAACCCTAAATGGACAACAACCAACATGGGCTCAGTTCATTGAGCATTTCAATGCCAAGTACTTTTCTGAGAGGGTCCAAGAACGGAAAGTAGCCGAATTTGTGGCTTTGAAGCAGAGAGGACTCGATGTGGCTGAATATGAGGCCCAATTCTCTCGGCTGTCTCGATACGTTGTTCACTTAATTGGGACAGAAAGGATGAAGGAGAAACGCTTTCTGAATGGCTTGAGGCCCCAGTTCATCACCCAACTGGTGCCAATGGACATTCAAACTTATGCTGAAATGGTTAAGAAGGCTCAGCTATTGGAAGATGCCATGGAGACTGCTGAAAGGATTAAGGGAAAATCCGTGAAACGAGAACAAGTGTCTTCTGCTGGGAAGTAACAGCCGACTATTGGGAAGAAAAGGCCCAGTAGTGGGGTAAATGAACCAGCGGATAAAAAGCCGAAGGAGTTAGGTAAGCAGATAATGGTGACCAAGGGAGAAAGGTGCAAACATTGCGACAAAGCTGGTCATCGGTCTGAAGAATGCTGGAGAGCACAAGGGAGATGCCTATGCTGTGGGAGTCGTGACCATAGGATCTCGGACTGCCCAATGCTGAAAGAACAAGCCCCTCAGGACAAACGTCCGAATGGACAGAAGAGGCAAGGCCGACTGCAAGCTGTCCAGGAACCAGAAACTGCTGAAGAAGGAGGTATCGTGGAAGGTACACTTACTATTCTTTCCCGACCCGCATATGTTCTCTTTGATACGGGAGCTACGCATTCCTTCATATCTCAAACATTTGTTGATACCCTACCTGTGAAACTCGTCCCAATGGAATCCGAAATAGTTGTGTCAACCCCGATTGGTCTTGGCACCAATCTTACAAACCATATACCATCCAGTGAGGTGTTGATTGAAACCCAAAACCTACCAGCAAATTTAATATGTATGGACATGGCGGGGTATGATGTGATACTGGGAGCAGACTGGATGTCTGAACATGGGGCTAGTATCAATTGCAGGAGAGGTCGGGTAACTTTTAGCCAGTACCCAAAAATAGTGTTCACCGGGGATAGAAACCGCAGAAGATTGTCAATATCTCTGCATTACAAGCCAAAAGGATGATGAGGAAAGGTTGTATGGCCTTTCTTACTGCTGTAGTCATTGCAAGGAAGGAAGTCAAAGTTGAGGACATCCATGTTGTCAGCGAATACGCTGATGTTTTCCCCGAAGACTTGCCAGGAATTCCTCCTGAGCGAGAGGTCGATTTTACCATCGAGTTGGTCCCTGGAGCAGCACCGGTATCTAGGGCACCATATAGAATGTCCCCCGCAGAACTGAAAGAATTAAAAGAGCAACTAATGGAACTGTTAGAGAAGGGTTTCATCCGACCAAGCACATCGCCATGGGGTGCACCTGTCCTCTTCGTCAAGAAGAAAGATGGGTCGATGAGGCTATGCATAGATTACAGACAACTAAATCAGTTAACCATCAAGAACAAATACCCTCTGCCGAGGATTGATGAGTTGTTTGATCAATTATCTGGAGCTAGATACTTCTCTAAAATAGATCTCCGATCTGGTTATCATCAATTGAGGATCAAAGGAGAAGACATTCACAAGACTGCCTTCCGAAGCAGGTATGGGCATTATGAATTTATTGTTATGCCTTTCGGACTATCAAATGCCCCTGCAGTTTTCATGCATTTGATGAATAGCATTTATCGCCCATATCTTGATAAGTTTGTGGTGGTATTCATCGATGATATATTGATCTATTCCAAGACAAAGGAAGAGCATGAGGAGCATTTGAGGATTGCATTGCAGATTTTAAGGGAGAACAAACTATGTGCCAAGTTAAGTAAATGTGAATTCTGGCTTGAGGAGGTATCCTTTCTAGGGCATGTGGTAACCAAGGATGGTATCGCTGTTGATCCATCAAAGGTTGAGGCTGTGCTGAAATGGGAGAGACCGACAAGCGTCACAGAGATCAGGAGCGTCCTAGGATTAGCTGGGTATTACCGAAGGTTTATAAAGGATTTCTCAAAGATTGCAGTGCCATTAACCAAGCTGACCGGAAGGAAAATCCGTTTGTGTGGACCAAGGAATGTGAAGAAAGCTTTAACAACTTGAAGAAGTGTTTGACTACTGCTCCTGTCCTCGCCTTACCCACTGAAGAGGGAGGATTTGAAATTTATTCAGATGCTTCTGGCACTGGACTGGGATGTGTCCTAATGCAACAAGGGAAGGTAATAGCTTATGCTTCCAGATAGTTGAAGATCCACGAAGTGAACTATCCGGTTCATGACCTGGAGTTGGCAGCTGTAGTATTCGCCTTAAAGATTTGGAGGCATTACATCTATAGTGAGCAATTTAAGGTCTTTTTTGACCACAAGAGTTTGAAATACCTGTTCTCACAGAAGGAGCTGAACATGAGACAAAGAAGGTGGTTATAGTACCTTAAGGACTTTGACTTTTCCATTCAGTATCACCCCTGGAAAGACAATGTAGTGGCAGACGCTCTAAGTAGACAACCAGGAGCTATGCTAGCTAGTTTGATGCTGGGCGAATGGAAGTTACTGGAGCAATTTGCGAGTCTGAATTTAGACATGGAAAAGAAGGAGAAATAAGTAATGATTTCCAATCTCCAGATACAATCGGGTCTACTGACCGAAATCCAGGAGAAACAGGGAGATGATCCATTCTTAGTTGAGATCAGGGAGAAGCTAGAGCAAAGGCCTGACTTCACTCTATCTGCGGAAGGTAGATTACTGTTCCGAGGTAGGACATGTGTCCCTGATCACGGAGAACTCAAGAAGAGGCTACTGAATGAAGCTCACCAGTCCAAATATACGATTCATCCAGGATCAACAAAGATGTACCAAGATTTAAAAAGGTCGTACTGGTGGCTAAACATGAAGAGGGATGTGGCCGATCATGTGGCATACTGTTTGACATGCATGAAAGTCAAAGCCGAACATTTTCGTACGGCTGGAGGACTGCTACCACTGGAAATCCCAGAATGGAAGTGGGATAGTATAGGTATGGACTTTATCATGGGATTGCCCAAGACTCGAGGTGGTATGGATGCAATCTGGGTAATAGTTGATCGATTGACTAAGTCAGCACATTTCTTGCCGATTAAGAGCACCTGGTCTGTGGATGTATTGGCTGCATTATATGTTAAGGAAGTAGTTAGATTGCATGGGATTCCATCTAGCATAATATCAGACCGGGACCCTAGATTTACTTCACACTTCTGGAAGGGTTTACAGGCAGCAATGGGTACTAAACTAAACTTTAGTACTGCCTTCCATCCTCAGACTGATGGACAAACTGAAAGGACCAATCAAATTGTGGAAGATATGCTTCGTGCTCTGGTGCTGGATTTCAAAGGTCGATGGGATGATCAATTGTACTTGATGGAGTTTGCTTATAACAACAGCTATCAGGCAAGTATCAAGATGGCTCCATTTGAAGCCTTATATGGCAGGAGTTGCAGATCACCCCTTTGTTGGGAAGAGGTTGGCTTAGTTGAGGCCACTGTCCGGAAGGTTCAGATTGTCAGGGAACGTCTGAAGATAGCACAATCCAGACAGAAGAGTTATGCAGACAAGAGAAGAAGAGAACTGGAATTTCAGGTTGGCGAACATGTGTTCTTGAAGGTCTCACCTTCAAGGGGAATACAAAGATTTGGGATCAAAGGAAAACTAAGTCCCAGATTCATAGGGCCATTTGAAATTTTGGAAAGAATTGGTCAGGTGGCGTATAGACTTGCACTACCCCCGCAACTGGCAAACGTGCACAATGTGTTCCACATATCCATGCTGCGGAAGTACTTATTCAATGCCGACCATGTAATCAACCATGAGGACTTGGAGATTCGGGAGGACCTGACTTATGAAGAGAAGTCGATCAAACTGTTGGATCAGAAGATTCAACGACTCAGGAATCGTACCAAACCTATGGTGAAGGTCCAATGGAGTCGAGACGGAGTTACTAATGCTACCTGGGAAACAGAGGAGAGAATGAAGAAAAATCACCCGGAGCTATTCTCAGGTACGAATTACACCATTACGCGTAAATTTGGGGACCAAATTTCTTAAGTGGGGGAGGATGTAACACCCCGGAAATTTAGCAATTTAAAATTTCAGAAATATAGAGGGATAAAAATAAATAATCGTATTGGAGACTTCCAACACCATGTAATTATGATCCATCAACAAGAAAGGGCCTATAGAACACATTTGGCCCAAGGATATGAATGAACTGGACAGGGAATTACCCAGAAATTCGTGTAGGTAATTATGCCATAATTAGAAAGGGCAATTTAGAGTTAAAATATGGTTGATTAGTCATGTCAGGTAAGCCAAAACTGAACTCAATCCCAATTGGTGGTTTCCTAAACCTTTGCTACCTCTTTTGGGTAAGGGAATCCCAGATTTCCTGGAAACTAGGAAACAGAGCTCGTAGCCCCTTTCCTAGTATCATTAGGACTCTTAACAACATTCTAAAACTATAAGAACTCGTCCCTAAACTCTTGGGGAAGGTTTAACAACGAAGTTTGGGTCGTTTGGAGGCAAGCAAGAACTTCTGAGGAGCAGGAGAAAGGCTGGGAGTCCGTAGCTTCATCCCCTGCATCCTCTGTTGCGTCCAGAGCATCAACGGGTTTTAGATCTTCCTAAAGGTAGGTGTTCTTGGGCCAAGATTAAAGAAAACCAATGCCAACATGTAGTTTCCTTGAGTATAGGATCATTTTCACTTGATTTGCCCAATTTTCATGGAGTATTCTTCGTGTATTGGTGACTTTCCCGAAGTCTTGCACAGTTAGGGCTTTTCCCGTTCTTCTTATTTTGCATGTGATTTGAGACCGAATTTGACTAAACTTTCATCATGAAAGTTCTTCCAATTGAAGTCACGATCATCTTCTATGTTGAACGTTTTATCCAAACTTCCTTTGTTAGAGAGTTATGAGCATGATAAGAGAGTCTCTGCATGATACTGCGATTTCGGGCTACTATTGACTTTTTGTTCTTCATATGTTTTCTTGGGATTCGAGACCGAATTTGATCAAACCCTTAACATCAAAGTTCTTCTACTAGTTGTCTTCTTCATCTTTTGTGTTGAACGTTTTATCCAAATGTCATTCGTTAGAGAGTTATAAGAGTTAGAAGTGAATCACTGCATGAGACATGTTTTCTGGTTACATCTGACCATGTGTTTTGTTCTGGAAGGGCCACTAGTGTCGACACTGCCTGTGCTAGTGTCGACCTGCTGTCCCAAAACAGCCCAGATGGTGTTCTGGGAAAGCCTCTAGTGTCGACAGTACCCCATCTAGTGTCGACACTCTCCCCCAGTTTGACCCAGAAAGTTTCTGGGAGCTGATCTAGTGTCGACACTACCTAACATAGTGTCGACACTACCTAACCTAGTGTCGACACACTGTCCCATAATGGCCAGAATGTTTCTGGAAGCTGTCTCTAGTGTCGACACTACTTGATCTCGTGTCGACACTACTTGACCTTTTTGCCTTGTATTTGATGCACTGTGTCGACACTACCTGACCAGTTTTGCATGATTTTGTCTTGTGTTTGGAGCATGGTGTCGACAGCACTTGATCTAGTGTCGACACTACCCTTACAAGATTTTTGTATAATTTGGGTCTAATCATCTCATGATGTCTACAAGCATGTACATGATGATATATAGTATGCATGGACTTAAAATAAATCAAACCATTAAAGGAAATAGTAATGATGTGAATATGATTCTAATGTGTAATTTTGATTGTTCTTATGATCATTGGATTATCTTGCGATCTTGCTTATTGTCAATTGATAAGATAAGAATATGATATGAATGTGAGGATGAATACATGATTAGTATGGACATATTAGTGGTGTTAATGTTATGATTGGCATATGAGTTTCATGGTTACATATTTTCCGGTGTTTAATTGATTATTGTCATATACATACATGTTAGGAAAGCACATGTTCTACATATGATCTGTCTTTAGAAACATCCTCATGTCAAGACATTAATGAACTATGAAACGTAAGATACGTCGTTATCCTGCCTTGTTCTTTTGAGCTGTTTGTCATTCCTTGACTCTATGAATGATCATGTCCTTTTACTACGAGCTTGTTATTGAAACTCTGTGGCCATAATATGAATCTGTTTGTTCGGCACAACGTGGGACTCCGGTCCAAAACTTGATACAATGCCTGTGCAATAGGGCCCTGTCCGGTCCTGGGGAGGAGCGCCCCAACGTACTTGTTAACCGCGGGAGTATGGACTCTTGGTGCTTGGCATAGCACACCTGACATGCAAGATTTATGAATATGTGCCTCCTGTTTGACTTGATAAGTTTGACTTGACATGATATGATACGTTTGTTCTTGTGAACACATGAACTCTGCTTGAATATGGCCAATCTCTTCTGACATGATTCTATTCTTGAAATATCTGTTCATTGTATATGCAATTCGACATTTTGATCTGATACGATATCCATTCTATTCTGCTATTCAATCTGTTAGTATTGCATACATTGTCATCATATTCATATGCATATCTACCTACTTAAAATGTTAATCATGTATACTAGTGCCCGCACGTTATTGAGATGTAAATCCTACTGAGCTAGTTCGCTCACCCCTATCATCCTGCCCTTTTTCAGGTAGTGATGAAGAACCAGTGGAGTCGGATGGGACTGGGCAAGAGTGACGAGCACCCGTCCTAGAATAGATGACAATTTAGAATAGAAATTTGAGTAGTCTATGTAATAGTGAAACTTTTCTGGAAGTTTATTTGAATGATGGACCCTTTGGTTAATTCTTCTTATGTGAGGTTGTATCTAGTTGAATGAAATGAATTAAAGTATACTAATGGTGACCATATTATAGTCTTGAATGTGATATTATATTCAATTGTGACTCTGCGCTATTCAACTGTGATACGCCGGTTTGTATCGTTCACGTCCCCCGGTATTTATTCCGTTGCTAAATATCGGGGCGTGACAGATCTAGATGTCAACATCGATTGACGCCTATTTTTGGTTCATGGTAGCTATGTGGCCATTTACTTCTCCTGCTGCGTTTGAGATTTCAGACTTGAAACTGCCCGATTTTCTCCGGAGTTGTTTGAGGAAACCCATCCCCAACGGTCAGGACAATTAAGACCTAGGTTTACCCCGACTCTATGTCTATATAACCTAAACATCTCGGTTAGGGAAGGGCTTTGGTTCAGAGGAGAAACTTTCTAGGTTTCGGGAAGAGAAAGAGAGTTCTTGTGAGGGCTTGATCCGGTGATTGGAAGGCTCCACCGGCGGTTTTCTGTGTTTAAAAGACTCTTCTAGAGTTGAAGGAGCTCTCCTAACGCTGGGGGATCGTCTGTGCAAGCGTGGAGATCAGATCAAGGCGAAAGATATCACCTCTTTGGCTTGGCCGAGAAGGGCTTCATCACCAAAATTATATCTTCAGAGATTTTTCGAGAGGCATGTAACTTAGGGGTTTTGTACCTACACTTATCACCTAGAGTTTAGGTATTTTTCGAGATTTTTAACTCGTGTCCTGGACCCCCAAATTCTGTATTTTCCTATGTTCGGTCTGCATTGTCTGCAGACAGGAGGTTAACGAAAACCTTGTTACCACCAACTTCTTGAGTTGACGGCAATCGGTTGTGCTGTTAACCCACCCTAACGACAAGACCCTTATCGCCAAGTTCATCTGTTTTTTTTACAGAACTATGAATTTAATATGTGTGAGCTGATTTTTGGGATTTTTGGATGTTTGTACATGTTATAAAATTTTTGGTTAGTCAGGTATGTTATTAGGTCAAACCATGAATTCCTATTAATTTTTTGATAATAATTGAGAATTATGGGATTTCTGTTATGGAAAAATATGCATGTCTTGACAGAGTTAAATTCGGGATAAATAGATTTGATACATGATAATGTTATAAGAAATTTTCATGAATTTAGAGTTATTGTATATATGTTTTGAAACTGTTAGATCTGAATGTTCACAATTTATTATGTTTAAATGAAATATCTTGTTAAATTGCATGAGATCTGTGTAAAATGTTAAAAACAATTATTCTATCATGAAAATTCTGAAAAATTAACCATATGATATGTTCCATGTGTAGAGTTTATAGTTAAAATTTGGTAGTGTTTTGATGTCTACATGTACAGTTCGTAATTGTAAAGATATTAAGGGGTATATTAAGCATGATTATTGAAGAAATAGTGATTTCAGTGATTAGCAGCATGCTTAGGTACTATGATGCATGTTTTAATACTGTTAGATAGCCATGATAGGTTCTGTAAACTGAAATATATGTGGTTGAGTGGTATGCATGTGAATGGACCAAATAGTGCATGTAAAATGATATAAATCATGTGATTAATTGAGATAATGTGATTAAGTGAATGTGTGTCCATATTGACACTGCAACCATAGAAGGCTGTGGAGCCGTACTGTAGAAAAGTCTCTATAGGAAGGCTCAATGTGTATGGGATATCCTGTGGGCATCAGGATGAAATCCTGAAGGTGGACAAGTACCACTAGTTAGAGTGGAGAGGGCTTCTCCCAATTTTGCGCAGTTACCAAGATTCGTCACTATAATGCCTAGGTGACGGGTATGTGTTATGTGATATGTGTGCCCTTCTTTATGGTTGTTGGGACTATGTGTCACAACAAATAATGTGTAAAGATGTGAAATATGTGTAAATGTGCAAAGTGTTCATGTGAAAGTGATGTGTTAATGTGCTACTATGTGAAATATTGTAAAACCATGTGAACATGTGATATTTGTGTTAAAACAGCAAGAAAAATGTGTATTTATGTGATATAAAATCATGTGAAAAGTGATAGATATCATGATAGGTATGTTAGTAAGCATGTGTTTAATTTCATGATCAAGTTGTTGGAAATATGATATGAATGAATTGCAATTGATACAATGAATCAAGTTAAAGACCATGTGTAGAAAGCATGCTATGGGTTATTTATTTATACTTGTTTATTATGATATGAACCATATGGTAAGATTACTCTTCTTGTTAAATTGGATAGCGTGAATGTGATATGTGTAAGGATGTGCTAATGGGTTACTTGCTGAGTCTTTGTGAAGACTCATACTTGCTTTAACATACAGGTGAGACAGGTGTCCCCGTGCTTGAGGGGGACATTGTGAGGAGCGACTCCGAGCGTGAGGAGTAGCGAGATTGTGGAGGATTATTGCATTGCTTGTACTTTGTTTTACTAGTATCTGTACATTGTTACATTATGGACTTGTATAATTGTGGACTTTGTTTATTTGAAAAACTACTATATAGACCGTGGAATGTGTGAATGATGATGGAATATGAATATCTTTTAATTCTGCTGTACTTTCCTTTTGTTATTTATGTACATCTCTACCTACTGTGTTGTGTTGGGTACAAGTCCCACTGTGACGGCGCACTTTATATCGATGTGGATTGGTATAATCGTACCGGTATAAAAAGGATTGTTACAGCCAATGTTCTTGATTTCACTACCAGGTTGTCCATGTACACCTCAATGTAAATATGAATCACGTCATGAAAAATGGCCATTATCGCTCTTTGATAAGTAGCTCCAGCATTCTTAATCCCAAATGGCATGACCACATAGCAATATGTTCCCCATGGTGTAGTGAACAAAGTCTTCTCCTCGTCTTCCTCAGCCAACTTGATTTGATTGTACCCTGAGAAGCCATCCATGAAGGATAAGGTTTCATACCTGACCGTATTGTCTATGAGCATGTCGAGGTGAGGCAAAGGGAAATCATGCTTAGGACACGCGCGGTTAAGGTCCCGAAAGTCAATATAGATTCCTACTCTTCCGTCCTTTTTAATGACCAGGACGATGTTCGCCACCCAATTCAGATAAAGTACGACTCTAATAAGTTTGCCTTTGTGGAGCTTGTCGACCTCATCTTTCATTTTCAAAGCCATCTGTGGGTGGAAATGTCTCAACCGCTGCTTAATTACGACTGACCCCGGCTTAAGTGTGAGATGGTGTTCAACAAGTGCGGTGTCCAGTCCTGGCATATCCTCGTAGCTCTAAGAAAAAGTGTCCTTATATTCTCTAAGAACCTCAATGATTGTCTCCTCTTCAGTTGGTGATAAATTACTGCTTCTGAAGACGGTCCTAGGGTTTTCCTCAGTTCCAAGATTGATTTCCTTGGTGGTTTCTTCTACAGCAGTTGACGGTTCATCGAATCTTTTTACTCCACTTGCGAACGCGTCAGCCTCTTCCTCGACCTCTTCATCACCTTCCGCAATTGGGTCATCGTCATCCATGATCTCATAGACTCTGAACCCATCATCAATGAACCACATCGACTACCCATACTCTATATCCGGCAACTACAAAGGCTCTTCAATGAATTCCAGAATTGCTGAACATGCCTTGCATCTACGGGCTAGATCAGCAAGGAAGCAGTGTGGAACCCTCTTATCCTTGGACTTCTTCTTGGATACTAACCCTAGATTGACCCTATCCTGACCTAGACTCTCACTACAACTACCAGAATCTACAGCAAGGGGTGGAGTGGTAGGAAAAGCAGTAAAAGAAGATCCCTACGTGGGAGAAGTTGGAGAAGGATTAAAAGCGGTAAAAGAATGTCCCTGTGTAGGGGAAGGTGGTGGAGGAGGAAAAGCAGTAACAGTCCCCTGCGTGGAGGGGTGAGGGAGTCCCTGCGTGGAGGGAAGAGCAAGTCAGTCATAGGACCAGGGAGGAGTGACCCGTAAGTTGGGGCACACTTGGAGGAGAGATAAGAGGTCTCCTCAATGGAGACGATGGAATTGGCCATTTGAAAATTGGCCTTTTTTATTATTATTTTCAATGTTATTTAAATTTTTTTGGTTTTTGTTGATCATGCAAAGTGAGGGAGGGCGAGGTGAGATCGCCAATCTAGAGAGTTTTGAAATTGGCATATACTCAGTTGGAGGAAGGTCACTAGGGAGAGGAAGTTGGAGGATGAGTATCTGCTCAGGAGAGTGGAGAGAGATAGTAAAATGGGGCGTCGGCGCCTGAGGAATGCTCAAAGAAATAAAGAACGGCCATGCGGTGGCCTGAAGGAGAGAGGGCGTGATGCCCGTAGAGAAACGGCCTGACCTGAGCCTAGTTGTAGTGGGAACTTGTGTGCCTGGTTCAGCTTCGTCTATCCACTGCCTTCTACTTGTGGTTGCTGCCAACTGCTCGATCTCTACGGGTGTGAAGAGTTGACTTAAGGAGTTAGAAATATCACCCATGTCAAACCACTGACACCATTCTGATCCATATTCGCCCCTCTTCCTCTGTTTCGGAGGCCTAAGATTTTTATCAGCTTTATATGTGTCCAGGGAGGTAGTATGAGAGAGTTCAGACGTGATGGCTGAGGTCTGTTCACTACCTGGCTGCAGCGGCCCCTTCCTGAAGTGCTGGTACAGGGACCACGCAAGTGGCTGCCCCTTCTTGTAGTCTGCCTTGCCTGTCTTATATCCCAGTCCTGCCCTGGGTCTTATCTTGCTATCTTTCACGGCCTCGGTCCTTCCCTGCAGATATGCTCACAGCCCTTTGCCTGGCTGGTACCCCATCATCAACATTATGTGCCATCCCTTCTCATTTATGATTTTGCTCCTCTTTGCCGCACTAATTGATGATGAACTAGCTAGGCTTTGATGTATGTTGTACATGTCTAGCACCGACATTAACGGCTGGTTGCTTGGCCATATGGAAGGGATAGAGTTATCAATCATCGCGTCCACTTCCAGCAAAGTCGGTTTGCTAGTAACCTTGACAACCCACCACTTGTATAGGAATTTGAGGCACTGGTGGATAGTGGAAGTGACTGCACCAAGTGCCTGGATGAATGGTCTGCCTAGTACCACGCGGAAGCTCGGGTCCATGTCTAGAATATGAAAGTCCATCTCAGTAATGGATGGACCCAACCCCACCTTCAACGCGACCACTCCTTTTGGCGGCGGCCTACTGGTGTTGTCGTAGGCCATAACAGTGATGGAGGAGGGCCAGACTGCCTGCAATGTGACCACACACAGATGCAACGTGTCCAAAGACACGACGTTAATTGAGGCTCTGGTATCCACCAAGCATTGAGAAACGTGGATCCCATTGATGTTGACTGTTAAACATAGGGCATAATGTTGAAACTCTGTCGGTGTTAGCTCAAATTCATGAAACTCAATTTTCGGATGCCGACTTGTGGGGGTTAAGACTGCACTAATCTAGTTTACTGGCAGATCCTCATTCACCATGACTTTTTGCAGATAATGCATGAGAGCTTCGTAATGTACTGGCGATCTCTTGATCAGTTCTAAGATAGAAATTATAGTCGGTGTCTTGTCCAAATGTTTGAGCAAATCATATTGAGTCCCCGGGATGGACTCCTCAACTAGGGCTTCTTCTTATTGAGGTTGCTGGGGTGCTTGATCCTGTTGTGGGAAAATCTGAATGAAAATATGCCCACTCTAGAGCACCATTGTTTCCTCAGTCTCGTCTCCAGCTACATTTGCAGCGGCCGGCGGAATGGAAGATGGATGGGAGGTGGGGTGTTGGGGGTTGAACATTTGATGTGGTAGTTGGAGGCCTACTACATTCGGAGGTGGAATGGGAGTACGTAGGAAACGAGGTTGGGGGTTAGGAGTGGTAATGGGGGTGGTTGGTGGTGTGCGGAGGAGAGGTGGGTTGGATGATAGTTGCGAGGTGGTAGTGGGTGGTGTCCGTATGAGTGGGCGATTAGGTTGTGGTGGCATGGTGGTGGTGTTGCATAGAAAGGGAGCTTGGGGGTTCGGTGTGGAGGTTACGGGGGTTTGACGGATAAGAGGTGGGTTGGATGTATGACTAGAGGTAACGGACATTGTACGGGGGTTGTGGGAGTGCAGAGGAAGGATGACAGTGGGTTAGAGGGTGTAGGTGTACGAATAAATGGGGGTAGGGTGAAAGTAGACTGGGGGTATAGGTGGAGGGTACTTCCATCGGCCTGCTGGATGTACTTTCAACGCGGGGAGACGCCCTGAGGGCATTCACTTGTTGATTCGGAGCTTGGTGCTCTGCGAGTGGGTTATGGACAATACCCATATTGGGCTGCTGCAAGGGTTGCTGGAGTTGCTGCTACTGCTCTTGCCTGGGCGGCCTCCTTGCCTTCATCTCAGCGATGTACTTCCTCATCTCCTCCCAATCAATGCCTCCATTGTCATTCAGATCATAAATGTAGTCTTTAAAATGAAAGCATGCTTCCAGTGTATGACCTGGTCCTCAGTGGAATGCGTAGTAGCGAGAAGTATCAACATTGGGAGGCCATTGTAGCCATTCCCTTGGCAAGGTGAGCACATTGGCAGCTATAAGAGCATTGAAAATATCAGGTAAGGTCTCCAACAGGGGAGGGTAACGGGCTCATCTTGGGCCAGGGGGACGTCTGGGTTGTTAGGGGTCATAAGTGCCTGGAGGGGGTACTTCATTGTACTATGGAGGGTTATGGGGAGGAGGTGGCTGTTGCTGGTACTGGGGAGGAGGAGGTTGACGGTACTGAGGCTACGGTGCTAGACGATATTGAGTAGGTAGTGGAGGAGCTTGAGGGTACTGAGGTGGAGGTTGTTGTTGTGGCTGCTGAGGCTGTTGGGGCTGTTGGGGTGGTGCCCTAAATACTGAAGGATTATTTGGTCTGAAGGCTTACTGTTGCGGTTGTTGAGGCCTGGGGTTGGGGTTTGGGCGGTAGGTGGAGGAGCTTGGATTGCCCATAGCGCTCACTTGCTCATGCTGGAAAACCCCTTTAGTCGTAGGACCACCAGTTGGGGAATTACTGTTCTTCTTTACTGCCCCAGCTTTCGGCTAAAACATGGCTATGATGGGAGAGTCCTTCAACTGTGTCTGAATATATCGAGCTCTCTCATATAGCTCCTCCATGGTTCTTAACTTGTTCGTAGCCAAGATGTGTCTGAACTGGGGAGTAGCATTTGCAGTGATCATCTTTACCTGCTCCAGCTCAGACAATGGGTCCCTCAACCTCTCAGCCATAGCTCTCCATCTGTCAGCATAGTGTAAAACGTCCTCGTCCACTTTCATTTTCTCAGCCATGAGGTCGGTGATAGATAAAGAGGGACCGACCCGATCTCTGTACCTCTGTAGGAATTTTCTCTGAACAGCTTCAAAGTCTTCAGCATCAGCGGGTCTAGAGAGTAGAACCACTCTAGGGTAGGACCATCTAAAGATCTCCAAAAAAGGAAAGCAAGTACACGATTTTCATTCTGCCAGAAGGAGGATTCGTACATGAATTCTTTGATGTGTACGAATGGATTGCCTGTGCCGTTATAATGGCGGTAGACCGGAAGCTCGGAGGGAGGGAGGTGGAACACTGGCATAGAAGGGAGAGCCAGCTCAAAGGAATCTTTGGGTATGGACACCCTTTTCAAATCTTGCTCCAACCGACTCACTTTTGCCACGAGGGCTTCGGTGAGTTGATCGGAGGATGGTCTGGGAGGCACCCCGGAAGGATGCGGCTGGGGTGCGCTTACATAGATAGAGTGGTAGCAGAGAGGTGCGCCCGCGAGTGCGGAAGTGTGGGCCAGAGCCCGAGGGGGGGTAAACGGGCCTTACCACGGAGGGGCCTGGTCGGACAAGGGAATGCCTCCCAACAGGGCTGTGGGGGCAAGAATGAGTAATAGAATTGGCCTGCGAGGGGGCAGGGGAGGCTTAGACCGTCGGGTCGGAAGCGGGTTCGTGAAAAACGCCCCACGTTTGGGTGGAGAGATTGGATGGGTTCAGGGATAGATTTCCCTTTCAAAGCAGCCTGAACCTTCTGAAGTTGAGAGGGTTGGAGATTCTGGAGGAGGTCCACGAGTTGGGACAGATCAATAGAAGTAGAGGCATTTTCAGTGACATGCCTCGACGAAAGGTGAGGAGACTGTGAATCCACTGCATGGACTTGATAAGTTGATGGTGTTGGCCCTTTTGGTACGGCAGCAAGCTAACCTAGAGAGGGGGTGAATAGGTTTTCTGAAATCTGAAATAGAAACTTAAACACAGAAAATTATCACTTGAAAGTTTGGTTAGTTTAGTGTGATAAAGAGTAGCAGTGCAGAAGCAAATAAACAATCACACAAATAACACAAGGGATTTATCCTGGTTCGGCCCTTCCCACATGAAAGTCCTACGTCTAGTCTCCAAGTAACCTCTTGGGATTTTAGTAACCAAGGATACAGTCCCCCTCAAGGACAATACAACACCCAGCACCCCAGCTGGTCTTCTTCTCATTCCTGGGCAAGAAGGCAGCCCACTTCTCTTACAGGTAAAGAAGCCAACCTCCTGGTACAGACCCCAGTGCGGTTCTGCTAGACACAAACCCCTAGCTAGGTTCTACACTATATACAGTCCTACAGCTGGACATAAATCTTTCTTAGAAAAGAATGTACACGACTGAGAGTTGTAACAGATGAAAACCAACTAAAAGAAACTCTCAGCTAAAAGACTCTCTCCCCCAGATTACAAGATGCACACAGAGAGAGTGAAGAGAGGAGAAGGAGCTTGAATGCTTGAGTGCTTCGGTTGCTTGAACACTTCTTTTTGGATCAGGCTCTTTCTCTCTTTTGCTTTGAGTGTATGTGGCGTTGAGGTTCCTCACTGGTTGTACACTCCTTCAAAGATCTTCAAGAAAAGCTCTTGTCTGTTCTTCAGCCTTGCTTCATCTTTTATATGAACAGCTTTGAACAAATCCGTTGAGGAGATCCGTTGGAGTTCTAGCCATTGCTCATCTTCTCTTTCTTCTGATATTTTGTGGTCTACGAGGTCTGCAAGCATAGAAGAAAGTGTTTAATTAAAAGAGTGTTTCTGTCAAAAAGGTTCATACCTCTATGTTTCCTGTTGTCACCCAGAAGTAGTAAGTAACCCCCTTTTTGTTGGCAGGAAAGAAAAGATCTAGAAAGATAAGCAAAAAGATCTCATGTCAGAAAGATAGAAGATTACGCAAATCAATAATATATGACTTTTTCACTAGACGCCAAAAGACACTTTGAAATATAAAGGAAATCTATGTTTAAATGATCGAATCCATGTTTGAGTGGCCAAATCCATGTTTTACTTATCAAATCCTTATGAGAGCAAATCGATGTGAGAGCAAATGCATGTTTCACTTATCAAATCCTTATGAGAACAAATAGATGTGTGAGCAAATCCATGTTTCACTTATCAAATCTTTGTGAGAGCAAATCAATGTGTCACTTATCAAATCGATGTGAGAGGCAAATCGATGTTTCACTTATCAAATCGATGTTTGAAGCAGATCGATGTTTCACTTATCAAATCGATGTGAGAGGCAAATCGATGTTTCACTTATCAAATCGATGATTGAAGCAAATCGATGTTTCACTTATCAAATCGATGTGAGAGTCAAATCGATGTTTCACTTATCAAATCGATGTTTGAAGCAAATCGATGTTTCACTTACCAAATCGATGTTTGAAGCAAATCCATGTTTTACTTATCAAATCGATGTAAGAGGCAAATCGATGTTTCACTTATCAAATCGATGTTTCACTTACTAAATCGATGTGAGAGGCAAATCCATGTTTTCAAGCAAATCGATGTTGCAGTGAAATCCATGTTTTCAAGCTAATCGATGTGGCACTTTGTGAACTGAAATCGATGTCTATTGAATGGACATCGATTTAGTTTTTTAGTGCAAATCACATAACAATAATTCCATAAATTTATATTTATTAGGAAAAACATAATATTAAATATATTTAATTAATCATAAGTTCTGTTATCACCAAAATACCATAAATTTTTATTTATTAGAAAATCATGATATTAAATATTTTTAATAATATTTAATTAATCATAAAATTTTTTATCACCAAAATATAAGGGTAAAATATAGGAGTGGTTCAACAGATGGACCAGCATGGGGTTCATTAGGGAGTTGTGCAAGTGGTTCAATGGAATCATACACCTCATCATAAACGTCCTCTTGATAACCCATATCTTCATACTCGGCCATTCCGAGGGATTTTCCTGAACGAATCAACATGGAGTTTAAACACACAAGTTAATTAACAAACAACTACTCAAACAAGTTTGAGAGAACAAATTAATGGCTTTTAATCACAGACTTGGGGATGCTTACGTCCAATTAATTGTTCAGTATAGTTCAATGTGGGTTTTATTGAAATATTTCACTCCAAAAAAGGTAAGAACCTAGATGGGTTTGATGAGAACTCCTGGTTCACTAAGCACACTCCTTCTTAATGATGGGATAATCTAGCACGGGTCTCTGGGATGGTACAATCTGCTCGGTCCACCGTGAGGGAGTCCACGGGGTACAGAGACTTACAGAGGTCCCGATGAGGATTCTCTAGTCCAATGAGATGGAATGCCCAATGGAGAGATAGCCTTCACCGAGAAAGGTGTTTGGATCCTAGTGTAAGGAGGGAAGGAGGTCCCTTAACCGAAATATGCCCTGTAATGTAGAAGGATGCAAGGGATGACAGAAACATGTGCTCTCTATGAACAGACAGAAACGTGACGAGTTCAGTCATCGTGCTTCAAACTAAATCGCGACCGTTCAGCTGGTCGCGGATCTAATAGCTCGCAGAAGCTGTAAGAGCTGCGACAAGTCCCTCCAGTGTCTGTCACAAAAAGCGACGAGGTAAACCGTCACACAACAATCAAAAATGCGACGTCTGAACACGTCGCGATTCAAATACAAATCGAGAGTTATAAGAAAACAGTAAATCAAACTAGCATGCTTTGCAACCAACCAATCAAAGTAGAAGGGGAGTCAACTTAAGATGCTTTCTTCAGGTAAAGGCAAGTAAATGGGGAGGGGGGCAAGATGATGATTTTTTTTTTAATTAGACTTTATGGAGAGAGAGAAAAATGAACACTAACACAAATTGGTAATGATGGGGGGATCTCAAAGGAGTACAACACGGGGTAAGAGGGAAGGGGAGTTGTACCGCGTGGGGTACAAAGGGAGGGACACAAGTGGGTGTGGAAAGGAGGGGCATACGTGGGTGCCGAAGGAGAAGTAACCAAAGCTAAAATGAAAGAAGTCCCACCGTGATCGCCAATTTGTGAACGTCCTTTTTTTATTCAAACACTCCATAAAGAAATAAGTAAAAAAAGAAAATGATTTTTATGAATGACATATGAAAGAAGAAGAAAGGGAGAAGTGCGTGTGTGCACAATGATGGAGTGTGATCGCTAGGTATGCGAGGGCACCTAAGGAGATGGGTAAGAGGCGGAGAGAGTACTTACCTTCACCCAAAGATCGCGGGAGATGAGATAGTGGTAGGTTGACTTCTACTCCTCCAACCGGCCGGTCGGCAGAGAAGACTTTAGCTGATTGGTTACCTTGCAAAAGAGGAGAAAACACACAAACAAGTGAAACAAAGATTATACTATGTTGTGAAGTACAAAATCCAAAGGAATGTATGAAAAATGCACTTGCATGGGCTTGAACACACTTTGCGGGGGTGGTGTTAAACCCCTAAAAATGTGGGTGTGGAATAAAATGTGATGTGTGTATGTGAGAGTTGTGTGATGAATGCACTAAAAGCAATGGAATAAAATGAAGAACTAAAGGTGAAAGGAAAGGAGAAAAGGAGAGTTGGCGAAGTGAGCCCGCTGCCGGAGATGACAGAAATGGAAGAAGCCTCCTCTACAAGCTCCGATGGTCTAGAGAGGATGAAGACGATCTCCAAGGGATGAAGGCTCAAGGTAGCTTGAGATGAAGGTCCTCTTAGCTCCGGAGTGTGAGTCTTCTGTGCGCCAGGGCTTTGCCGTAGTGCTTGGGATTGTATCTAAAACCATAACCTCGGGGGTCTTTTTATAGAGGAAAATATCCTAAATCGCGACGGACACAGAGGTCGCCTATTAAAATGAATCGCGACCGACCAAAGCGTCGTGTTTCTAAAGATTGACTTGCTCCGATTAAGCCTTTCCAAACATCGATTATAGCAGGTTTTAGAATCGCGACGACATAAACCGACGCGTTTCAAACACTTCCAATATTGATTGATTCTTTTCGAAAATTAATAAATGGAAATATTGAATCGCGACGACCAGAGTGGTTGCATATTTGAACAGAATCGATCTTCTGAGGATAATCGATCTTCAAATGATGGAAGGTTAGAAATGTGACAGACCATGTGGATGCGATTCTATTTAGCAAGAAAATCTTTCTAAATTTTTTTTTGGAATTTGCCCTAAATTGAAAATGGAAACTCTTAAATGCGACGATCCTGATGGATGCAATTCAAAACGTGGTAAGCAGCAGAGAAGGAAGTGTGATATGTGATGATTTAACCCGTCACAGATCAAACATCCTAAAATGTGACCATTGTGTCCGTCGCGAATCAGTTATGCACAACAGACCCCTTTAAAGCCCTAGAAAAATTTCTAAAAATCGTAGAAAAATCCAAAAAAATTAGGTAAATTACTCAAGAGGTTAATTGAAGAGAGCCACTTTGAGGCATTGCAGTATAACATGAAATGTACTCGATATATCGTCAAAAATGGCGTGTCTACACCTAATAGAAAGTGAAACCAAGTTGAATATTACCATTCGTATCCCAAATACAACCACCACCACCACAAGGGCCTGGATTGCCTTTATAGGCACCACCAACATTCAGACAGAAACCATATCGAGGAGGTATCCATCTAACTAGCTTTGGCATCTTCATTTTGATAAAGGGTTTGAAACCAAATTGCTGTAGAATTCTGACTTGTTTTAATGAGTTGGCCTTCTTAAAGAACATCCCTTCGACAGCCACATTACTTGCATATCGGATATCAGAAATAATACTCTTCAAAGATTTACTTCTAGAATCAAAATGCTTAGAACATCTGAATTTTCATATTTCCCACAACAGCAAAAGGAGAACATAAATAGGAATAAAACAAGAGGCGGACTAGCAGTTTGACACTGAGATAATATTCCGTAAAGTAGTGGTGATATGTCAATGAATCACTACCTTATCATGGTTTTGAATCACTCCTATATTTTATCATTTTATTTTGGTGATAACAAAATTGATGCTTAATTTAAATAACATGAATATATTCATTACCAATTTTCAAGATTATTTATGCATAAGAAATAACATGCTTTATTCAAAGTTTCTTCATGAGTCGATGTTGGCAGTCGAAGTTCACATCGATTACAATTCACTTAAACATCGATTGCATTGAAACATCGATTACACTTAAACATAAATTACATTGGATCATCATTTATCTTTCACATTGATTACCTTAGAACATCGATTACATTGGAACATCGATTATCCTTAACATCGATTACACATAAACATCAATTGCATGAACATCGACTATATGTTCACATCGATTGTATCTTAACATAGATTGTACTCAAACATCGATTGTCTTTTAACTTAAATATCATTTACCTTAAGACATCGACTGCCTCTACATTTCAAATATTTCAAAATGTATTTGGCACCAAATGATAATTCAAATGCACTTCATATGCTTAACTTATTATTTCTCTAATTGACTGAATATCTTTCTGTGGTGTACCTTCTATCTTATCAAGGTAGGTAAGCAAAGGAGTTAGCAGAAATTAAGGACTGAAAGCACTCCTTCCTTATGCTAAAAAGCAAAGGCCTTACCTAACATATCTAGATGTCATAAGAAATCATGGAGCTGCACATAAGAGGTATAGGCTATCTGTCAGAAGACTTCTCTAGTCTAACATGTTCCTATTTGCATTAAATGACTACAAGACTATTCTACTCTTGGACTTATTATTAGCATCCGTTAGGCACATGAAGATGTCTGTTATACCGAAGAAGGAAAGATGATGAAGAAGAAGATGAGCAACGGCTAGAAGAGTCTCAATGGATCCAAGAGCTCCAACGGTTACTCTTCTTCCTCCATATAAGGATGAAGGCTATGAAGAACAAATTAAGAGCAAACCTAAAAATCATTCAAAGACTGTACATCCAGTGAGAAGCCTTAATGCCATACACACTCAAAGCAAGAGAGAAAGAGCTAGAGCCCAAGAAGGTGTGAGTGAAAGTAACCATCTGAAGTCTTTAAGCATTCAAGCTTCTTTTCTCTCTTCACTCTCTCTGTGGATCATTGTAAATCTGGGGGAGAGTCTGTGAGCTGAGAGTTTCAGTTCCTTAGTGTTCATCTTATATAACTATCAGTTTGTTCTTTCTTTTCTAAGAAAGACTTGTGTCTAGCTGTAGGACTGTATATTGTGTTCCTCCTCCTATGTGAAGAGAAGGCCAGTCGGGTGCTGGTGGATTCGGTCTGGCTGTGGGACTATATATAGTGTTCCCTTTGTGTTAATGGAAGAACCTAGCTAGGGTTGGTGTTAGCAGAACCTAGCTGGGGGTTTAAGTCTAGCAGAACCGCACTGGGGTTATTCTAGGAGGGTGGCTTCTTGACCTGTAATAGAAGTTAGTTTCCTTCCTACTCGGAGAAGAAGAAGACCAGCCGGGAGCTGGTGGTTTGTATATCCTTGAGGGGATTGTACCCCGGTTAGTGAAATCCCAAGATTTGCTTGGGGACTGGACGTAGGTCTTCCATTTGAGAAGTATCGAACCAAGATAAAATTCTCTATGTGCATTTGTGTGATTGATTGTTTGAATTGCTTCTACATTGCTACTCTATCTATTACACACAACTACATTCACTAACCAAAGTTTTCATGTGGTTATTTTTATTTATATTTTCAGATAACTTATTCATCCCCCCCTCTAGGTTAGTGTTGTTGTGCTGCCAAGCGTATGTGGGCCAACAAGTGGTATCAGAGCTCTGGTCTCTGAACATCTAGAAGATCCAACGATCTTTGAGCAAAGATCCATGGCAGCTCAAGGTTTTTCAGAAGGCCAATCCATCTTTCTGCCTCCACTCTTTGTTGGCGATTACACCTACTAGAGGATAAGGATGGAATTCCTCCTACAAGGCTGCGACTATCCACTCTAGAGCTTTATTGAAGATGGTGACTTTGTAATATTAAAGCCTAAGGAAGAATGGTCACACAACAACAAGAGGATGAGATCATTAAATAGCATGGATAATAGATTCATGTCATATGCACTATCCAAGCAAAAAATCAACTGGATATTAGTGTGCAAAACAACAAAACATATGTGGGACAAACTGAAGCTCACATATGAAAAAGAACCCATTGTGGTTGAAGTAAAAGACAAGGACACTGGTACTCAAATTTTTGAAAAAGCTAAGGATCGAAAGAGATGAGAGTGCAGCAGAAACTGAAGAAGCTAGAACTTATGGTCAAGAAGAATCAGGACAAGAAGCTTCTCAGGTAGACATCCTTCCACATGAAGAAGAAGATATAAAGAAGGAACATCAGATTGAGGGGGAGCATTAGATTTTTCTCAAAGAAGATATCCCTGAAGAGGTAAGTGTTAAAGAATCTTTTGATGAAGAAGAAGTTGAGGTTCAGGCACATAAGTTCCAAGCAACACCTTCAGAAAAGAACTCCTCATACAACTTCAACATTGAAGAAGAAGAAGAAGAAAATGCCTATCTGCTCTTGATAAGAAGGCATTCAAATGGGTATGGTTAGAGGATGCTCAAGAGTATCCGAGTGGTGACTACCAACTCTTCACTTCATTCCAATCTGAAGAGGAAGTAGTCATCCTTAATTTTTAATTTTTTTATTGTTTAAACTTACATTTTCTTTTTGCTGTTATGTTCTTTAAACAATAGTGCTACTAACATCCTTGCAAGTATTTATGTTTCCTTTATAGGATCAATGTAGATAATAAAACTCTTGAAGACTTGACAAAACAACAAGTAGATATGTCAAGTAAACAACAAGATCAAATCCAACAAGAGCCTCACATCAAGGGGGAGAAAGTAATAAGGGAAGATGTAAATTCATAACAAGTATTGTTTAACCCCTCTTCTTCAATCTCACAACATATTGGTAAAAAGTCTTTACAAAAGAGAGAAAATGTAAATGGTAAGATCCATCCTTTTTTGTTATTGACAAAAAGGGGGAGAGTATTTTACTCATGAATTTTCTGTTTAATGCTTGATTTTTTTTTGTTTATGTTAGAAAATTCACATGAGTTTTGTCATTACCAAAAAGGAGGAGATTGTTAAACGACTCCTATATTTTATCCTTTTATTTTGGTGATAACAAAACTAATGCTTAATTTAATTAATATGAATATAATTATTATCATTTTTCAAAATTATTTATGCATAAGAAATAACATGTTTTATTCAAAGTTTCTTCATGAGTCGATGTTGGCAGTCGAAGTGGCCAGTCGAAGTTCACATCGATTACAATTCACTTAAACATCTATTGCATTGAAACATCAATTATACTTAAACATCGATTACCTTGGAACATCGATTATCTTTCACATTGATTACCTTAGAACATCGATTACATTGGAACATTGATTATCATTAATATCGATTACACTTAAACATCGATTGCATAAAACATCGATTGCATGAACATCGATTATACGTTCACATCGATTGTATCAGTCACATCCCGAAAATTTCGTAGTAGATATTAATTCGGATAATTCGAGTTGATATTCCGAGACGTGAACAGTCGGAAAATAAGCCTCTAGCTAGCACACACTAAGTGTATAACAACACAACATCATCATAGGGCCCAAATATTGAACTCAATGAAAATTGTACTCAAATCTCATTTCATTGTATCAAAGGTAACTAATACAACTCTTTAACTATTGGATAACAGGACTAGACTCAATAAAATGAAAAGTACATTTATCCCTCACTTCCTACTACATTGTTCTAACACTCAAAGCAAACTAACTATAACTAGACACATAGTTGGAACGCTCATCGCTCGGACGCATTACCATCCTCGACTTGCTCCTCTTCTTGTATTTCATAGTCACCTAGAATGGTTAAAAGTAGGGAATGAGAAAACTAGCCCAGTAGTAGGATTTGTATCTCAATGTGTGGGCAATGATATAAGTGATTAGCAATTTAGAACTAGGTAAGCACGATTGTCATGATATGAAGGTACGAATAAAACTCAATAAAACATGATACATGAACAAGCTAGATAGAGTGATCATGAAAGAGCAAGATCTAGAACGATATAACGAGCAAGATGTACTCAATAGTGAGGCATGTAACAAGCACGCAAGATATCACTTTAAATTGCAATAATTGTAGGATGGCCATATCACGCAAGCAAGCAAGAACGCACGAGCACGATCATGTAACACTAATCAAGCACGAAGACACTATTGTACACCAAGGAAAGATCCACCTTGAAATGCACACTAGGACACGTGTATGTGGTTATTATATCTACTATTCAACACGCAAGTACTCTCAATGCAGATGCAACGCCAAATATGATTATACCCCATTGTTAACAGTATATTTATGACTCTCCGTCATTTGGGCTAGACTGGAGCCCTTGGACACTCGCTGTGAGGCCCCCGAATTTTGTGCATTTAATATTATTTATTTGGTGCATATTATAAATACTTACTTGCTTATGTGCATGAGTATAATATATGCTATTCTTGTGTGTGTATATTACATTTATATTATGTACATTATGTATTTAAGTGATGTAGTGCATATGGTATGTAATTATTATCTTATAGCATATAAGTATACACAAAATTATTTTGTATATGAATTTTATTTAAATGTGCAGGCATTATCAAGATGTAGAAGTACATAGTATACTTATTTAAATCTATGCAAGTTGAATGTTATTATGTTGAGTACATGTATATAGGTATGTGTTTAACTTTGTGCATGTAATATCTACTTATTTTCATAACCATTAAGTTGCTTATGATGTGTTAGTACATTTATTTTATTGAATATTTAAATTCTGGCTGAGCTGCCCAGTTGGCGGCAGCATCTTGCGCCGCTGACTGAATGGCCATGGATATTGGCGTCTAGCTTGATGGACGTCTACCTTGATGTTGGCGGCACCAAAGGTGGACGCCTACTTTTCCAGTTGTGTGCTTTTTCAGATCTGAAAACGGTTGCGGTTTGGCCGGGTTCTTGTTTTGGAAACCTTCCCAACGGGAGGATAACCTGCCCTAATGCGTCCCCGACCCCCTTAGGTTCTATAAAAGCACCCCTTTAGGAAGGATTAGGTTCTTTTGCTCTTTGTGAAAACCCTAGAAAATCTGTGAGGAAAACCCAAGTTTGGAGGCTTTGATCCGGCGGCCTGGTGTTTCTTCTGGCATTCTACCACTTTGGGGAGGAGGTTTGATCATAGAAGAAGGCTTCTTGACGGCGGTGTGCAATCTACTTCCTCACAGAAGCTGGATCGAGGGGTGATTGAGGGACTTCTTGGCACTGGCCGAGGAGAGCTTCTCCGGCAATTAGATCGCATATAGAATTTTCTTTAAGGCAAGTAACTTGATGGTTCAAGCCATAGACCTACCCTTTGGGTTCTTATTATTTTTCCGGATTTTATTCTATGCCTGGAACCCCCCTTTCACCATGATTTCATTCATTCAGTCTGTGTTTTCACATATAGGAACTTAACGACAGGATCATGTGCCGTTAAGATCCCTGGTTGGCGGCGTACTACTGTGCCGTTTAGTCATGTTGGCGGCAGCCTCTGTGCCGCCAATTTCACCAGTTCCGACAAAATACTTGTTTTTGATGTTGTGACCTAAAATTTCGGGTTTCTGAACATGAGTATATGCTGTGAAAATTTATTATGGTCAAGTATACCCAGTGGAACATGCCATGTGATTATGTTGAATTTTCGTACATTGTATTAATTACTAAAATTCCTAAAATGAAATATTTAGCATGTTTTCGCCCTATAAATTATTGATTTACATAGATCCATGTTAAATTAGATATTCAAAAAATTTCTATGGGTCATATACATATGTCAGGTCACATCATGAAATTATGGGAAATTTCTAGTTACTGTGTGAATTATTGAAATTTCAGGAAATAGCACAGTAAGTATGAATTACCTGTTTTAAATTCCAAGTAAAATGCATTGTGCATATTAATATGTCAGAATTCTTAAGTGAAGTTATGACTGCTGAACACAGGTTCTGGAACTGCAAAATGCAATTGTAACACTGTGATCCATGGTTAAATTGGTTTTCTTGATAAATCTACTGAATGCTTGTTTTAATTGCTATCATTTAGATATGTTTCTGAAAAATCTGAAATTTTTTATATGTAATGATTAACCTGTGCATTAATAGTGGTAAAAATTGTATACTGTTTGGACAACAGTAAGAATTGTTTGTAAATTTCACAGGAAAATGACCATGTGAACATGTTTAATGTGATTAGGTGTAACTCAATAAATTTTGGTATGGTTAGATCCTTATTATGATTATTTGACAATTAGAACAGTAAGATTAAATCAGTAAATGAGAACTCATCTGTGTATGTAAATTGCATGTGCCCATAAGACACTACCACCCTAGATTAAATGGAGTTGTACCGTAGTAGTGCCCCTGTGGGAAAGCTCAATTATGATAAGTGACACCCGAGGCAACAGGGAGCGAAATCCTGGAGGTGGACAAGTTCCACTGGTAATGGTAGGGAGTGCTTCCCTCGGTTCTACAGTGACCAAGACTTGATGACTTTGCCTGGTGATTAAGTAGCGAAAGTGAAAGTGTAAATGTTAAATGATCCTTCTAGTGGTTGTTTGGGCTGTGTCTTGGCAATGTATAAACAATGAATATTTGTAAAATGTGCAAATGATATGTGAATATGGCTCAAGGTACATACGTGATTTGAGAATGTGGCACATGTTATATGCAAAGTGAAATGATATGTGATTGTAAATGATCAAGTGAAAACCATATGAAATCATATGTAAATGAAAGTGTTAAAGTGTGAAGATGAGTGCATGTGTGCATGTCATGAGAAATTGTTACAAGTGTAAATGTTAATATTGTTAAATTGATATCCTAGTTAGTACCATGTATAAATGTGTGTTATCATAATCATGAATTAGATCATTCTTTGGTGTGCATGTGATATTATGATACTTATCAAATGGTAAATGTGATATTGTGTTAGTACCAAGTGTAGGTGCATGTTTTTTTTATATCCATGAATTATAACTACTTGATGTACATATGTGTAGTATTATGTTGTGTAGTTTAATGTGGGCTATATGCAAGTGTCATATAATTGTGATAAATATTTGTATATAAAATAGCAAGCTAGATATATTGTAAAGTGTTATATTTGTACATGAAGTGAGTTAGAGATCATGTTGAGTCCTATCTATCTTGTACATGATTCCATGACTTAATTTGTAGAATTACACAATGATTTGAATAAAAAATGAAAGCATGTGTTGATATGTTTGTAGTTATGTTAATGATTCCATGTTATTAGTAATCATGTTTAGATTATTGCTTTTCATGTGTTAGAATAATTGCTTAATACGATTTCATGATAAATTATTTATGATATGGCATGAGCATGTATGACTTTAATTGCTGAAAATTTATAGTGATAAATTGTTATAGAGCATGTGTGATAGGTGTATAGTTTGAATGTTAAATTACTTGCTGAGTCTATTGTGTAGACTCACCCTTGCTAAACATTTCAGGAAATTTAGAAGCCGAGGAGATAGCAAGATCTGTCGAGGAGCGTGGAAATTTGTTGAAGACTTGTAATTTAATTTTTTTCAATATGTAATTTGAAATTTGAACGTTGGGTATGTAATTGGAATTGGCTACATGTTAATGTTTATTATGTTATGTCATTTCTTTCTTGAACTAAATAGACTGTGGTATGTGGATTAAAGTTGATGGAATAAGGGATGCTTATTAAATCTCCATTGTATTATTCATTTCTATTCGTGTATATCTTAGCTCACTTGTATATCGTTGGGGTTTTCTCTCCTGTAATGGCTTGCTCTTATCCGATGTGGGTTGGTGTAACCGTACCAGGTGGAAATGGGTCGTTACAGAGATGGTTTCAGAGACACAAGTTTGAGATTATACATGAATAGCCATCAACTAAATCATATCTCTATGTCTTTATAGTGGAAAGCCAGATCCAAGGAATAATTAAGATAGGATTAGAAAAGTGATAAGATAAATGCATGATAATTTGTTAGGTGTAGTGATAAGTGGAGTTTGACTTGGTGTTTGTTTTATAGCAATGGCTGGAAGGACCCAACGTTCGAGTATACTTGTCCAGGATGAAGAACCAAGGGGGACAACAAATGAGCAGCAGGAAGTGCCAGCACCTCAGGGACCACCTGCGCCACCCCCTCCACCATTGGTTGACTACGGCACATTCATGCAAGGACTGGTGCAAGTGGTGCAGACTCAAGTGCAGATGCAAGCAGCTCTTCAGACTCAGCTACAAGCACAGGTTCCGGCACCAGCTCTGCAGGATTGTGGTATAGGAGGAGTATCAATCATGGAGAGGTTCAGAAGGATGGCTCCACCCTCTTCTAAGGGGGAGAATGAGCCGTTGGTTGCAAAGAGTTGGCTCAGGGAAATTGAGAAGATATTTAGAGCCACCAAGTGTGCAAGGGATGACAAGGTCAGTCTGGCGACATACATGCTTCAGGAGCGAGCGGATGTGTGGTGGTCTTCCGTTCTTCGCACGCAGTTTGAGGCAGTGGAGTTAGAGGTAACCTGGGAAGAGTTCGTGAGGTTATTTGAGCCCAAATATGTTCCCGAGCATTTCCAGGATAAGATGGGGCAAGAATTCTTAGCATTGACTTAGGGCTCGATGTCAGTTTTGGAGTATGTGGCAAGATTTGCGGAGTTATCGAGGTATACACCGCACATAGTTGCTGATGAGAGGCGTAAGGAGAAGAAGTTTGTGATGGGACTTAGACCGTCATTGAGAGCCAGACTGGTAGCATTTGACTATAAGACTATGGATTCGGCTCTTAGCGTGGCATGCAGGCAGGAAAGTGAGATGATGTTGTACTTGGAAGAGAAGAAGGCTCGATTGGAGAAGTTACCAGAACCGTTCCAACGGCAAAAGAGGAAGATGCAGAAGCTCATGGAAGGTCAGCAATCAACCATGGTACCAGTAGAAGCAGCACCCCAGTCAGAAGCATCTGGAGGCAATGAGAAGCTCGAGTGTGTACATTGCGGGAAACAGCATGGTCGAAACTTGTGTTAGGTAAAGGAAGGAAGATGCCTCAAATGTGGCAGCAAAAGTCATCGAATTAGAGAGTGTCCAAGACTAAAGGAGAAGTTTGTTCCGCGAGATACTCCAGTAGCAAAGAAGCCAGTAACAAGAACGTAAGCACCGGCCAGAGTGTATGCGTTGACTGGAGGAGACACCGACGATGTCACCACAGGTACATGATCCGATCTTCGAGGACGAAGATCAATTTAAGGGAGAGAGGGTGTGAGGCCCCCGAATTTTGTGCATTTCATATTATTTATTTGGTGCATATTATAAATATTTACTTGCTTATGTGCATGAGTATAATATATGCTATTCTTGTTTGTGTATATTACATTTATATTATGTACATTATGTATTTAAGTGATGTAGTGCATATGGTATGTAATTATTATCGTATAGCATATAAGTATACACAAAATTATTTTATATATGAATTTTATTTAAATGTGCAGGTATTATCAAGATGTAGAAGTACATATTATACTTATTTAAATCTATGCAAGTTGAATGTAATTATGTTGAGTACATGTATATAGGTATGTGTTTAACTTTGTGCATGTAATATCTACTTATTTTTATAACCATTAAGTTGCGTATGATGTGTTAGTACATTCATTTTATTGAATATTTAAATTTTGGCTGAGATGCCCAATTAGCGACAGCTTTATGCGCTGCTGACTGAATGGCCATGGATATTGGCGTCCAGCTCGATGGACATCTACCTTGATGTTGGCGGCACCAATGGTGGACGCCTACTTTTCCAGCTGTGTGCTTTTTCAGATCTGAAAACGTTTGCGGTTTGGCCGGGTTCTTGTTTTGGAAACCTTCCCAACGGGAGGATAACCTGCCCTAATGTGTTCCCGACCCCCTTAGGTTCTATAAAAGCACCCCTATAGGACGGATTATGTTCTTTTGCTCTTTGTGAAAACCCTAGAAAACCTGTGAGGAAAACCAAAGTTTGGAGTCTTTGAGTCGGAGGTTTGATCATAGAAGAAGGCTTCCCAATGGCGGTGTGCAATCTACTTCCTCACAGAAGCCGGATCGAGGGGTGATTGAGGGACTTCTTGGCACTGGCTGAGGAGAGCTTCTGCAACAATTAGATCGCATATAGAATTTTCTTTAAGGCAAGTAACTTGATGGTTCAAGCCATAGACCTACCCTTAGGGTTCTTATTATTTTTCTGGATTTTATTCTATGCCTGGAACCCCCCTTTCACCATGATTTCATGCGTTCAGTCTGTGTTTTCACAGACATGAACTTAACGGCAGGATCATGTGCCATTAAGATCCCTGGTTGGCGGCGTACTACTGTGCCGTTAAGTCATGTTGGCGGCAGCCTTTGTGACGCCAATTTCACCAGTTCTGACAAAATACCTGTTTTTGATGTTGTGACCTAAAATTTCGGGTTTCTGAACATGAATATACGCTGTGAAAATTTATTGTGGTCAAGTATACCCAGTGGAACATGCCATGTGATTATGTTGAATTTTCGTACAATGTATTAATTACTAAAATTTCTGAAATGAAATATTTAGCATGTTTTGGCCCTATAAATTACTGTTTACATATATCCATGTTAAATTAGATATTCAGAAAATTTCTGTGGGTCATATACATATGTCAGGTCACATCATGAAATTATGGCGAATTTCTATTTTCCGTGTGAATTATTGAAATTTCTGGAAGTAACACACTATGCATGAATTATCTGTTTTAAATTCCAAGTAAAATTCATTGTGCATATTAACATGTCAGAATTCTTAAGTGATGTTATGACTGCTGAACACAGGTTCTGGAACTGCTAAATACAATTGTAACACTGTGATCCATGGTTAAATTGGTTTTCTTGATAAATCTGTTGAATGCTTGTTTTAATTGCTATAATTTAGATATGTTTTTGAAAAATCTGAAATTCTGTATATGTAATGACTAACCTGTGAATAAACAGTGGTAAAAATGTTATACTGTTTGGACAACAGTAAGTATTGTTTGTAAATTTCACAGGAAAATGACCATGTGAACATGTTTAATGTGATTAGGTGTAACTCAATAAATTTCAGTATGGTTAGATCCTTATTATGATTATTTGTCAATTAGAACAGTAAAATTAAATCAGTAAATGAGAACTCGTGTGTGTATGTAAAATGCACGTGCCCATAAGACACTGCCACCCTAGATTAAATGGAGCTATACCATAGTAGTGCCCCTATGGGAAAACTCAATTATGATAAGTGACACCCGAGGCAACGGGTAGCGAAATCCTGGAGATGGACAAGTTCCACTGGTAATGGTAGGGAGTGCTTCCCTTGGTTCTGCAGTGACCAAGACTTGATCACTTTGCCTGGTGATTAAGTAGCGAAAGTGAAAGTGTAAATGTTAAATGATCCTTCTAGTGGTGGTTTGGGCTATGTCTTGGCAATGTATAAAAAATTAATATGTGTAAAATGTGCAAATGTTATGTGAATATGGCGCAAGGTATGTGCACGTGATATGAGAATTTGGCACATGTTATGTGCAAAGTGAAATGATATGTGATTGTAAATGATCAAGTGAAAACCTATATGAAAACCATATGAAATCATATGTAAATGAAAGTGTTAAAGTGTGAAGATGAGTGCATGTGTGCATGTCATGAGAAAATGGTGCAAGTGTAAATGTTAATATTGTTAAATTGATATCCTTTTTAGTACCATGTATAAATGTGTGTTATCATACTCATGAATTAGATCATTCCTTGGTGTGCATGTGATATTATGATACTTATCAAATGGTAAAGGTGATATTGTGTTAGTACTAAGTGTAAGTGCATGTTTTTTTTATATCCATGAATTATAACTACTTGATGTACATATGTGTAGTATTATGTTGTGTAGTTTAATGTGGGTTATATGCAAGTGTCATATAATTGTGATAAATTTTTGTATATAAAACAGCAAGCTAGATATATTGTAAAGCGTTATATTTGTACATGAAGTGAGTTAGAGATCATGTTAAGAGTGCTATCTATCTTGTACATGATTCCATGACTTAATTTGTAGAATTACACAATGATTTGAATAAAATATGAAGGCATGTGTTGATATGTTTCTACTTATGTTAATGATTCCATGTTATTAGTAATCATATTTAGATTATTGCTTTTCATGTGTTAGAATAATTGCTTAATACGATTTCATGCTAAATTATTTATGATATGGCATGAGCATGTATGACTTTAATTGCTGAAATTTTATAGTGATAAATTGTTAAAGAGCATGTGTGATAGGTGTATAGTTTGAATGTTAAATTACTTGCCGAGTCTATTGTGTAGACTCACCCTTGCTAAACATTTCAAGAAATTTAGAAGCCGAGGAGATAGCATGATACGTCGAGGAGCGTGGAAATTTATTGAAGACTTGTAATTTATTTTTTTTCAATATGTAATTTGAAATTTGAACTTTCGGTATGTAATTGGAACTGGCTACATGTTAATGTTCATTATGTTATGTCATTTCTTTCTTGAACTATATAAACTGTGGTATGTGGATTAAAGTTGATTGAATAAGATAAGTTTATTAAATCTCCGTTCTATTATTCATTTCTATTCGTGTATATCTCAGCTCACTTATATATCGTTGGGGTTTTCTCCCCTCTAACGGCTTGCTCTCATCCGATGTGGGTTGGTGTAACCGTACCGGGTGGAAGTGGGTCGTTACACTCGTCGTGCCCGGTCAGCATCTCGCTATTTTTAAATGTAGATACCCATAGCCATTATCGGTCAATAAGAGTTTCAAGAAGTAAGCATGTGTAATGTCATGTCCATGGTGATGATGACAACAAGTAATAAGTAATGTGATCATGATTTCATGATACAATAGTCAAGAGATAATTTCAGCAGCATAACGACGCAATTATCCTTTAGTTCACTCTTTACATTAATGGCTTAAGTCTAGATTATAAATCACACTCACGAGAACAAGATAAGAGAGGAAGTGCATGCTATCTCCAGGGAACTTCAATGGTACAACCAACTCGGTCTCCATGAGGGAATCCACGGAGTACGGAGATTTACGGAGGTCTTAGCGGAAAGATTGCTAGTCTGCCGATATGAAATGATCGACAGAGAGCTTCCAATCCCCCAAGAAAGGGCTGCCTAATTGTGCAAGTGTGTAGTGAATATGTGTCTCAATCCACAATCCATCGACTTCAAACTTGCGGAAAGCAATTAACATGATAGCATGAGATGAACTATACATTTAAGTAAACATGGTTTGCAATATTTTAAGATAGCAATTAATCCTTTTTAACCAGCTAGAACAATAGATGATTCAATCACTAGTTTGCAAGAATAGATCATAGCATTAACTCAACAATTAGAATAGTCTTCACATCGTTACGTATTTAACATGAGTTGCTGGCTGTTAGGTCAATAGACAGACTGTACCATGCACCACAATAATATATTATGCAAGACTAACATTAAACAATGAGAAAACAGGTCTCGGGTCGGCTCTGAAATCGCATCCTACACAGTGGATGCATGTCATAATGCAGTCTACAGTCGAGAACATGACTAACTGTGAAGGATTAAAATCGCGTCGGCCTACATGGCCGCCATTTAACATGAATCGCGACGGGATACCCCATCGCGTTCATGAATATCAGTAAAATATGAATATAAAAATCGGCAAAAAACTTTGAGCGGGAAAACCTGTCAAATCGCGTCGGGTGTTCCCGTTGCGGATCAAACCGGCACAAAAAATGACGGGGCGTGAAGCATCACGCGGACCGTTGACTGGTCAGACACTGAATCCCTTCGGACTTTATGGTCATGCTTTACTGAATCACGTCGGCCAAGGCCGATGCGATACCAGGCACTGGAATCGCGTCGCCTGGACCGGACCCAGTTCAAACCCAAAACCTAAAAACGGAGGAACCAGCAATGATCCTCTTACCATGGTTATATATCTCTACCTACTGACATTTAGACAAAACCTTCAACATGAAACATGATGAGTACATCTAGTAGAAGGACTTTCATGTTGGGGGTTAGATCTAATTCGGTCTCAAATCACGTGCAACATATGAAGAACGTAAAACGCCCTAACAGTGCACGACTCTTGGAAAACGCTTATAACTCAAGATGTACTCGATGAAATTCAATGAAACCACATGGACATGAAAGTAGACTCAATGTTCTGCACATTTATATATGATTTATTAAGATTTGGCCTGAGAAAACCTACCTTTTGGGTTAAAGAAGTAACATTTTTCCAGAAAATCCTTGTTCAGACCACTTGCAGGAGAACGCTTACTGCACCCGATCTACTGAATGAAAAATAGTCAAACCAGTGGGATTAGGAATTATACTCGACCCTCTTTCCAAGGGTATAAGCCTTTCAAGGCTTGGTTAAGGTTTGGCCTACCTTTGGTCGACTGCAAGATGAGCTTTTTGCACAGGTTGATGCAGAATGCGGTAGGGAAGAAACTCCAAGTTGGGGGTGATTTCCTCCTCCTTGGGTGCTCAATAACAGCCTCCCACGACCCCAACAATATGTATTTTTATCCCCTAGGGTTTCATAGCATGTATATATGCATCTAGTGTGTTTTGGAAGTCCCTTTGGGTGAAGGAAAGGCAAGGTGCGGTTCTAGCATTCCACCATCCTTATTTTGAGGATTTCTCACCCCAATAGAGTGTGTGAGGCTTTAGGAAACCTCCCACCATGGTTAAGCACGAATTTGGATTCCCAAGAAAGGCTAATTGCCTTGGGGTTTGCCCTAATTACCCCCTTCTATTTTCAGCTTAATTAGGTTTGCGAATTTCTGGTATTTTTCTTGCTTCATTTTGTTCTTGGGCCAAAAGTGATCCATTGGCCCAATTTCGATAATGGGTCATCAATATATGATGTTAGATGACTCTCCAACATGTTTATTCACTTTATGTTCGTGTTAAATTTCCGTGTTAACAGTTTTCCGACTTAGTTTTCTAATTTGGATAATCAGTTGCATTGTGACGTACACTTGGTCAATCGGATTTTTTGTTGTACGAATTTCTTCGTGAAACACTTAGGGATAATGTTTAGTGTTGATTTATAATTTTTACGAAAATTTTCAATGAGTTCTTTTACGTATGATAGTGGTACGTGAGTTCTACCATTTCGATAATACGAAAATTATTTATTTCTATTTATTTAAAATTTTAACCTAATAAATTTTCTGGGGTGCTACACCCTCCCCCACTTAAGAGAATTTGGTCCCCAAGTTCATAGATCATTAATTGGCTCTTGATATTTGTGATCGTTGTGGTTGTTTCAGATTTAATTTCTCTAACTTGTTTCAACATTCTAGCTCATGGATGCTAGTTCATCATCTACACCTATGGCCACCGTATTATCCATTTGGTTCCTTCCACTTCTGTTTTCTTCCACAATTGTTATAACTCCATCTTAATCCACTAGATAAACTAGGGTATAACCACTAGATTATTCCTTTCCAATTTCTCCTTAATGATCTCCCCCACTTAGAAATGTACTAATAAGAAGAGCATCATAAGATCAGTCTAGGGGTTTAACAATCATACCTCCTTCTAGGAGCTCCGCTTGTGTTATTGCATTTACGCGTCCTTGATGCTTTACCACTTCCTGGTTTCTTCCAACTTGGTTTTTAGCATGGGACAGTTCAGTATACGATGTTCATGACTCCCACATCGCAGGCAAGCCCCGGCCTTCTTCCAGCACTTGTCTGCTTGGTGCCCAGGCTTGTCGCAAAATTTATAATATTCCACCGTCATTGTTTCTTCTACTTTGATCTTTTTCTCCATGCCATAGTCCTTCCCAGTGGTTGGCCTTTTGTTCTTGTTGTAGTTGTTCTTGTTGTTATCGTTGTTGTTGTGGAAAGTTCCAGTTGTATCGACTGATCCTCTTTTTATAAAGGTCGGCTTTGAGATGTCTTTCCCCATTATGCCTTCCACTTTAGCCATAGTGTATTCTACCAGCTGAGCTCTTTGGACCATCTCAGTGTAGGTTTGAATGATGTGAGGTCCGAGCTTCTCGATAAACATGGGCCTGAGCCCATCCATGAACCTGTTGGCCTTCAATCTTTCTGTGCCCACCAGATGTGGGGCATACACAGCCAAACGTGCGAACTGAGCCTCATACTCAGTCCAGACATGCTTTTTTTGTTTTAGTGCGGCAAATTCCGCCACCTTCTTTTCCTTAACTCTCTCAGAGAAATACTTTCCTCGAAATATCTATAAGAATCCAGCCCACTCCAGTTCAGCTACATTGGGCAGATGGGCCGATGTGGCCTTCCACCATGCTCGGGCATCCTTAGTGAATTGAAAAGTGGCCAGTACCACCTTCTCCCTATTGGTGCATTGCATAACTTGAAAAATCCTTTCTATTTCTTCCGGCCAATTCTCCGCTTCGTCCGGATTAGGGGATCCCGAGAAACGAGGAGGGTTCAAACTCCTAAAGTTACGGTGCAGATCACCGGCTCCATTCCTAGCCGCGGCAGCCTGATTGCCAGCCCGAACCACATACTGTAACGCCTGGGTTAAACCAGCTACGGTTTCTTGCATAGCTTGCCACTGATTGCAAGCCATTGCAATTGAGTGTAAAAGTTATGAGGGTTCTTGAGAAAATGATAGAAACCAATTAATGTCTTTAGATACATTATAATAGTCAATGGGTAGCAGTGGTTTGTTCATTCTAACATATTCCCAGTCTCTACCCATTCTCACCAGGTACTATATTTAATTTCCATGACCTAGGTTCCATAGGTATCTCTTAATCCTGAGACATATATCCTATTTGGTTTTCCTAGGGCTTTGATACCACTAAACTGTCACATCCCAAAAATTTCGCAGCGGATATTAATTCGGATAATTCAAGTCGATATTTCGAGACGTGAACAGTCGGCAAAAAAGCCTCTAGCTAGCACGCACTAAGTGTATTACAACACAACAACATCATAGGGCCCAAATATTGAACTCAATGGAAATTGTATTCAAATCTCATTTCATTGTATCAAAGGTAATTAATATAACTCTTTAACTATTGGATAACAGGACTAGACTCAATAAAATGAAAAGTACATTTATCCTTCACTTCCTACTACATTGTTCTAACACTCAAAGCAAACTAACTATAACTAGACACAAAGTTGTAACGCTCATCACTCGGACGCATTCCCATCCTTGCCTCTTCTTGTATTTCATAGTCACCTAGAATGGTTAAAAATAGGGAATGAGCAAACTAGCCTAGTAGGATTTATATCTCAATTTGTGGGCAATGATATAAGTGATTAGCAATTTAGAACTAGGTAAGCACAATTGTCATGAAATGCAAGTACGAATAAAACTCAATAAAACATGATACATGAACAAGCTAGATAGAGTGATCATGATAGAGCAAGATCTAGAACGATATAACGAGCAAGATATACTCAATAGTGAGGCATGTAACAAGCACGCAAGATATCACTTTAAATTGCAATAATTGCAGGATGGCCATATCACGCAAGTAAGCAAGCACGCACGAGCACGATCATGTAACAGTAATCAACCATGAAGACACTAATGTACACCAAGGTAAGATCCACCTTGAAATGCACACTAGGACACGTGTATGTGGTTATTGTATCTAGCATTCAACATGCAAGTACTCCCAGCGTAGATGCAACGCCAGTAATCATTATACCCCATGGTTAATAGTATATTTATGACTCTCCGTCATTGGGGCTAGACTGGAGCCCTTGGACACTCGCCGTGCCCGGTCAGCATCTCACTATTTTTAAATGTAGATACCCACAGTCATTAATGGCCAATAAGAGTTTCAAGAAGTAAGCAAGTGTAATGTCATGTCCATGATGTTGAGCAACTATCCCTAAGAAAATAATTTAAGATAACCTTGTGTTTTTTCTATGACAAAACCTTTAAAAGACTTTCTACAAATTAAATATACATATCACAGAAAATAGTTCGGACAAACTCTATCTCAAAAATTTTTGAAGTCCACAAACATCACAATCTGACTGTGGACTCCGACTCCTTTAGAATCGAAAAGTACTGCACAAAATCATCTCTAAAAAATTTCTAAGTCCAGACTACTACACTATATCCGACTGTCAACGCCGACTTCATACAGTCGAATACCTCAGAATCTAACTCCTCTGAATCCGACTTCCTACAGTCGGATACTTCATTTTGGACTTCAATTCTCAAAATTCGAATTCTTCTATATCCGACTTCTAAAGTCGAATTCTCTATCTTGTTTCTGTTTAACTCCATGAAAGTCAAATTCTCTATCTTGTTTCTGTTTAACTCCATGAATGTGGAATTATGACTTACTAATTCATTTCTATCTGACTTTCTAAGTCGAATGAATTTATCTTAATGCAACTTCTGATGAAGTCGAATTTATCCATTCCTATAATTTTGTCTCCGACTCCTAGAGTCGAATTATACTCTCTTCTGAATCCGACTTCACTGACAAGTCCTGTACATGTACTTTTTTCTGTGAAGATACTATTTTATAATCTTATGAAATTTTGATTGCATATCATTTTATCTTCCTTGATATGATTTCTATTAAAACCTACATTGACTGAATATTTTCACTGTCTATCAAATTATCATTATTTAATATATTCTGACATGATAAGACATATTATACTTGAAATATTCTTCTAAAATTATGAAATGAATATATTTGAATACATCTGTTCAAATTGATCTCTTGCTTCATAATAGTAGTCCGGATTTTCTTTATTTCAGAAGATATGTTGTATTTATTATTTTCATATGCATGGCATCTGACAGAGGCTCACCTACCACTGTCAGAACCTGTCCATACCTTCTGTTTGCAAACTGTCTGTCCATCCTTTATTGTTCTGAAAAGCTATATGTCCGAGGTTTCCATACTTTTTATTTTTCTGTGACTTACCTACCTCAGAAAGTATGGAGGTACCTTGTCTTTTTGTCTTGTCTTTACTGTAGGACATTTATTGAAGCACATTTTCAGCATGGAGCTTTCACAGTCCATTTAATTGGAAGTTGACCCTTTAGCTATGAAGCTGCAAGCCTCATCCAAGAAACATTGGAAAGAAGCATAGACAAAAGGACCTATGGATAACAAACTCAGCAACCATCCAAAGGATCCAAGGCCTCTCCTCAAACGGCCAGATCTCTAATGGCAATTTTCAAACGGCTACATTCTTCTGAAGATTATAAAAGAAGCCAAAGTTTGAAAGGAGCAGATACAATGAGAGAACTGAACACTTAGAGTTGTGCTAGCATTCTCTTCAATTCGCCTCTGCCTTCTACTAGCAAGAGATCTCCACAAGCCTTCTTCCAAGCTACAAAATTGAGAGCTCCACATTCAAAAAACTCTCCAAGCTCTCCCATTCTCACAGAAGTCTTATTTTTAGGTGGCAATTGTAATTAGAAATCTTTCAGTCGACCCTGCTTGTTCAGAAAGGATTTTAGTTGCAACTCTTATCTTTTTATGCTTTCTGAATTTGGTGTGTTTTTCTCATTCTTGAGACAAACACACAAGTGTTTTTACATCTCTTTTTGTGTAATTCTTGCAGGAGGATTGTTCATGCATTACCCCTCTTGTGTAGGGAAGGGCTTGTGAAAGGCAGTATTTGTACCCCTGTTGAGGGAAGACTTGCTTGGGAGCAAGTGGGCTTGTAATTCCTCTCACGGGTGAGAGAAGGACAAGTTCTCTTGGCAGTTAGTGAAATCTCAAGTGGTTGACTTGAGGACTGGACGTACGACTTCCATGTGGGAAGGGCTGAACTATGATAAATCTCCTTGTGCATTTGTGTGATTGTTTCCGCCAATTTACACTTGAATCACACACTACACTAAATTCTAACGGATTTATTTAATGCTATTTAAGTTTAGATAAATTTTTTAAAAAGCACAAGAAGTCCTATTCACACCCCTCTAGGACATCACTAGTGCCATCTCTGTCCAACACATGATGATGATGAGAATAAGTAATAAGTAATGTGAACATGATTTCAAAATACAATAGTCAAGAGATAATTTTGGTAGTATAATGGCACAATTTATCCTTTAGTTCACTCTTTACATTAATGGCTTAAGTCTAGATTATAAATCACACTCACGAGATCAAGATGAGAGAGGTAGTGCACGCTATCTCCAGGGAACTTCAATGGTACAACCAACTCGGTCTCCATGAGGGAATCTATGGAGTACGGAGAATTACGGAGATCTTAGCATAAAGGTTGCTAGTCTGCCGATACGAAATGACCGACAGAGAGCTTCCAATCCCCCAAGAAAGGGCTGCCTAATTGTGCAAGTGTGTAGTGAACATGTGTCTCAATCCATAATCCATCGATTTCAAACTTACGAAAAGCAATTAACATGATAGCATGAGATGAACAATGCATTTAACTAAACATGGTTTGCAATATTTTAAGATAGCAATTAATCCATTTTAACCAGCTAGAACAATAGATGATTCAATCACTAGTTTTCAAGAATAGATCATAGCATTAACTGAACAATTAAAATAGTCTTCACATCGTTACGTATTTAACATGGGTTGTTGGCTTTTAGGTCATTAGACAGACTGTACCATGCACCTTAATAATATATCATGCAAGACTAACATTAAACACTGTAAAAATAGGTCTCGAGTCAGCTCTGAAATCGCATCCTACACAGTGGACGCATTTAATAATGCAGTCTACAGTCGAGAACATGACTAACTGTGAAGGATTAAAATTGTGTCGGCCTACATGGCCGCCTTTTAACTTGAATCGCAATGGGATACCCCATCGTGTTCATGAATATCAGTAAAATATGAATATAAAAATCGGCAAAAAACTTTGAGCAGGAAAACCTGTTAAATCGCATCGGGTGTTCCCGTCGCGGATCAGACCGGCACAGAAAACCACGCAGCTCGAAGCACCACGCGGACCGTTGACTGGTCAGACGCTGAATCCCGTCGGACTTTACGGTCATGGTTTACTGAATCGCGTCGCCTGGACCAGACCCAGTTCAAACCCAAAACTCGAAAATGTAGGAACCAGCAGTGATCCTCTTACCACGCTTATATATCTTTACCTACTGACATTTAGACAAAAACTTCAACATGAAACATGATGAGGACATCTAGTAGAAGGATTTCATGTTGGGGGTGGATCTAATTCGGTCTCGAATCACGTGCAACACATGAAGAACATAAAAAGCCCTAACAGTGTGCGACTCTTGGAAAACGCTTATAACTCAAGATGTACTTGATGAAATTCGATGAAACCACTTGGACATGAAAGTAGACTCGATGATCTACACATTGGTATATGAGTTATTCAGATTTGGCTCGAGAAAACTGACCTTTTGGGTTGAAGAAGTTACATTTTTCCAGAAAACCCATGTTCAGACCACTTGCAGGAGAACGCTTGCTGCACTCGATCTACTGAATGAAAAATAGTCAAGCCAGTGAGATTAGGAACTAGCCTCGACCATCATTCCAGGGGTATAAGCCTTGCAAGGTTTGGTTAAGGTTTGGCCTACCTTTGGTTGACTCCAAGATGAGCTTTTTGCACAGGTTGATGCAGAACGCAGCAGGGAAGAAGCTCCAAGTTGGGGGCGATTTCCTTCTCCTTGGGTGCTCAAGAACAGCCTCCCACGACCCCAACAATGTGTTTTTTGGTCCCCTAGGGTTTCATAGCATGTATATATGGATCTAGTGTGTTTTGGAAGTCCCTTTGGGTGAAGGAAAGACATGGTGAGGTTCTAGCATTCCACCTTCCTTATTTTGGGGATTTCTCACCCCAATAGAGTGTGCGAGGCTTTAGGAAATCTCCCACCATGGTTAAGCACGAATTTGGGTTGCCAAGAAAGGCTAATTACCTTGGGGTTTGCCCTAATTACCCCCTTTTATTTTCAGCTTAATTAGGGTTCCAAATTTTTGGTATTTTTCTTGCTTCATTTTGTTTTTGGGCCAAAAGTAATCCATTGGCCCAATTTCAATAATGGGTCATCAATATATGATGTTGGAAGACTCTCCAAAATGTTTATTCAATTTATGATCGTGTTAAATTTCCGTGTTAACTATTTTCCGACTTAGTGTCATAATTTGGATAATCAATGGCATTGTGACGTACACTTGGTCAATCAAATTTTTTGTTTCACGAATTTCTTCGTGGGACACTTAGGGATAATGTTTGGGGTTGATTTATAATTTTTACCGAATTTTCCGTTGAGTTCTCTTATGTACGATAGTGGTACAGTATCTTAACATTGATTGCACTTAAACATCGACTGCATTGCAACAACGATTGCCTTTGAACATCGATTGTCTTTTAACTTAAATATTGATTACCTTAAGACATCGACTGCCTCTACATTTTAAATATTTTAAAGTATATTTGGTGCCCAATGATAATTCAAATGCACTTCATTTTCGTAACTTATTATTTCTCTAATTGATTGAAGATCTTTTTGCTGTGTACCTTCTATCTTATCAGGGTAGGTAAGCAAATGAGTCAGTAGAAATTAAGGACTGAAAGGACTCCTTCCTTATGCTAAAAAGCAAAAGTCTTACGTAACATATCTGGATGTCAGCAGAAATCATGGACCTACACATAAGAGGTATGGGCTATCTGTCAGAAGACTTCTCTAGTCTAACATGTGAAGGATCGAAGTAAATGTGTGGAAAAGATCTAGAAGGGGGGGGGGGGATGAATAGATCTTAGCCACTTTTGCGGAAGCTTAAGCAATTTGAAAAATATTTAGAATCAGAGGCAATGTTATCAGTGAAAAACTACATATCTGATTAGATTTGAGTGAGTTGAAAAACTTAGATGTGAAGCAAGTTGATTGAGTGAATTAAATACGGATCCTATGCATCTAGCGAATGAATCAATCAAACCACAGAGGACAAATGCACAAGGATTTTTAGGTGGTTCGGAAATCATTCTGTAATTGCTTCTCTTTCTAATTCTTTGTGTTTGCTCATTCTGTTGAGCAGACACACTAGTGAATTTTCACTTCTATGTAAGATAACCCGCAGGGGGTTTGTTCCTTGTAGTGCCCCTCTTGTGAAGGAAAGACTTACAGGTGTAGGAGGTCTTGTACCTCTTAGTGAAGGGAAGACTTGCTTGGGAGCAAGTGGGATTGTAATACCCCTCGGGTTTGAGAGAAGGCCAAGTATTCTTGGCAGTTAGTGAAATCTCAAGTGGTTTCTTGGGGACTGGACGTAGGACTTCCATGTGGGAAGGGCTGAACTAGGATAAAATCCTTATGCATTCTTGTGTGATTGATTCCACCAAGTTTTCACTTATTTCACACGCATCACACTGATTACTAACAACTCTATTAAGTGTTTATCTAGTTTTCAGATAATTTTATCTAGATCAGCTTTATCATTATTATGAATGAAAATTTTTGAGCCAAAGACTCTGAAATACCCAATACTGGGTTTCTTACCTTTCAGAAGTTCGTAGGGAGTTTTCTTTATGACAGGTCTTACCATGGATCTATTGAGTATGTAGCATGAAGTGTTCACTGCTTCTGCCCAAAACGTCATGGCAAGTTGACTTTCAACCAAAAGAGTGCGAGCCATTTCCACCAGAGTTCTGTTCTTTCTCTCCACTACTCCATTTTGTTCAGGAGTCCTTGGAGAGGAGAACAAATGTTCTATCCCGTGGTGCCTGCAAGAATCATAAAAAGAGTTGTTATCAAATTCCCCCCGTTATCAGTGCGGATTGAGCATATTTTGTGAACATTTCCATGCTCAATTTTATTGAAGAATTCCTTAAATAGTCTCATTGCTTCATTTTCGTGTGCGAGGAACTTTACCCATGTGAACCTGGAGAAGTCGTCTACAATGACAAAACCAAAGGGTTTGCCATTGAGACATAGTGTTTTAGTAGGTCCAAACAAGTCCATGTGGAGAAGTTCATAGGGTTTAGAAGTGCTTACCGGTGCTTTTGATTTGAAGGATTTCCTTGTCTATTTTCCCTGTGCACATGCATCACAGAAACTTTCATTTTTATTAAGGAAATATCAGGGAGTCCACCTACCAACTTCAGCTTCATGATCTTGTGCAGGACATTGTGGCTTGCATGGCCAAGCCTACGATGCCACAGTGTGAGCTCATCCTATTTATTTGCCACAAGACACAAGTCTTCATTTTCTAGATCGTTTAAATCAACCATGTAAATGTTGTTCACCCTTTTTCCAGAAAATTTCAGACTTCCTGTATCCTTATCAATAATTTGACATGTGCTTGATTCAAAGATAACTTGGTGACCTTTATCACATAATTGACTTATGCTAAGCAAATTGTGATGAAGGCCATCCACCAATAGTACATTGTCGATTGAGTTGGAAACATACTTACCGACCTTACCTGAGCCGATGATCTGGCCTTTGTTGTTACCTCCAAAAATGACTTGGCCTCCGTCTTTTTCCACCAACAAACAGAATTTTTCTTTATCGCCCATCATATGCCTCGAGCAGCCACTATCCAAGTACCATTTGTTTTGATTTTGGGTTGCTAGGCATTCCTGCATATGTGGATCAGACAAGAGGTTTTGGTACCCAAATTACTTTGGGTCCCAGTGTATCATTCATGCCAAACAATAAATGCTTTGGAATCCAAATTTGTTTGAGTTTCAGTTTATTTGGACTGTTCCAGCATTGTATTTCATTATGCCCGACCTTTTTATAGAAATTGCATGATGAAGGTTTTTCTTCAACAATGGGCTTTTTGTTTTGAGGAACATGCATGGGCATTTTACCTTTCTATTACCTGGTCAGCTTTCCTTTGGAAGCTGGTTTCCTGTCCTATCGACAACTCTCATTGGGGTTGTTGGCAGGTTTTGCAGTTTTGTTAGCAACAAATTTGGTTTTCTTGGGTTCCAGCTTCTTGCCTTTGGCTTGACTTTTAGTTTTCATTGATGGGATTTGTTTGCTTGTGCTTGGGTTGGAATCAACAAAAGATGTCAACAAATTTTTACCAATTTCTTTTGTTTTAACAGGTTGATATCCAATCCCATGTTCTGCCACAAACACATTAGATCCCAAGATTGCATCAAGATTTTGTTTACCCTTGACAAATCTAGTTAGATCTTTAGATTTTCCCTTAAGTTGCTCTTCAGCCTTTTTCAACTTTACTTTAACTTCAGAAAGTTCATCTTGAAGAGTTTTAAGGGAATTACTTAAATCATCTTTTCCTTTTTGAGCTTCTTGCAATTTCAGTTTCATGCCATCCATTTCCTCACTATGTGCTTGTTCATCAACTTTCATCATTTCAATTTATTCATTCAAGGATGCAATTTGTTCATTATGGTTGGTGTCATGAAAAAAGGAGTTGATTTTCTTTTTCAGTGCTTTATTTTTAGACTTAAACTCACAGAATTTTTCGAATAAAATAGTATAAGCTTCTTCCCATTCATCAACAAAATAAGTTTCAAAGGAAGAATTTACCTCATTGGTGTCGTCGCTTCTTGCCATTACACACTGAACTTCATCATCTCCAGAGGTAGCTTGACTGTTCTCATCTTCATCTTCATCAATCCAAGTTGCCAACATTGCCTTGGCTTTCTTGAAGGTGAATTTCTCCTTTTTCAGTTTCTTCTTGAGCTCGGGGCACTCATAGCACACAATTTCAGATTTCTTGTTAGTCTCAAATTTATTAGCAAAGTCTTTCTTTCGGAAAGGTTTAGAGTTACCTGACCCTCTCCTTTTGAATTTCAGGAACTTTTTGAATCGTCTAGTGAGCATGGCCATTTCATCATCCTCACTCTCACTAGATGATTCAAACTCCTCACTTTCTTGAGGTGCATCCTTTTTGGAACCTGAAGAACTTTTCTTGGAAGCCTTTAAAGCAATTAACTTCCTATGATTTTCTTCAGTTTCCTTTCTTTTCACATTTATTTCGTAAGTCATTAGAGAGCCAATTAGTTCATACAATTTCATTTTTGAGAGATCTTTAGAATCCTCAATGACAGTGGCTTTGGTGTTCCATGAGGATGGAAGAGACCGAAGTATCTTCGTCACCAAATCACTCTCTGAGTATTCCTTCTTTAGACCTTTCAGACCATTTATAATTAGCATGAATCTTGCAAACATGTCAGAGATAGTTCCATCATTGTTCATTTTAAACATTTCATATTCAGAAACTAACATGCTTGCTTTGGATTCCTTACAGTGGTGAGAATTAGTCGATTGGAATCAGAGAATTGGTCGACCGATTTCTGGTTTCAGTCGATTGATTCTGAAAAAACCCAGAATCACACAAGTCAAAATCATACTACTTTTTCTGGCCTAGGAATGGAAATAAACTATGAGGAATATAGAAGCAAGGACTATACTACAACTGTACCAAATTTTCAAGGAAAATTGGAGGTTTTAAGCTCCATGTCTCTCTTCTATTCCTTTCTCGGGTTGACAAGATGGAGGGGGATCGGTCGAACGAAATGATCAGTCGGCCGACCAATTCTGATGGTGCCTGAAATTGAGAAACAACTACTTGCTAGGTTGGTCGACCGACTTTGTCATTCAGGTCTGAGGATGACCTGAATGACAAAGATTTGAATTATTTACAGATCATAAAAGCTTGAAATAAATATTTTCACATAAAGATTTGAATTTAAGGCAATGCAGATGCATGAAATATTTGAAAGATTATGACTTCAGTTTGGGATATCATCCGGGTAAAGCAAATGTTGTGGCAGATGCACTGAGCAGAAAAGCTGCTATGAATCAACTTATGATCAGAGAATGGAAATTATATGAAGAGATAGCAGCTAATTCTTTATATGTGCCAAATACTCAGCAGAGAGCAGTATTGGCAAACAGTACAGTTGAACCTTCTCTTTGTAGACAGATAGTTGAAGCTCAGAAAGCAGATGAGAACTTGGCAGATATTCTAAGAATGGAGGAGATAACTTTGGGCCATGATAATGTAGTTAGGTTAAAAGGCCGAGTATATATCCCAGCTGATGTAGGATTTAGACAAAAAGAGCTAGAGGAGGCCCACAGGTCAAGATATACTATTCATCCAGGCAGTACTAAGATGTATCAGGGAATGAAGGGTTTTTACTGGTGGCCAAACATGAAAAGAGAAATTATAGAATTTATAGCAAGGTGTGCCGTCTGTCAGCAAGTAAAAGCAGAACATCAGCGACCAGGAGGTTTGTTGCAACCTTTGCCCATACCACAGTGGAAATGGGATGATATAGCTATGGACTTTATAGTGGGTTTGCCCAGCTCAGCAGGACACAATGGCATTTGTGTATTTGTTGATAGACTGACTAAAGTTTGCAGACTGTTATCGGTTAATATGTCCTGGTCAGTAGACAGGCTAGCGAAGTTATATGTGGAAAGAATAATACCATTGCTTGGAATTCCAGTTACTATTGTTTCAGATCGAGATCCAAGATTCACCTCAGGTTTTTAGAGAAGTTTGCAGAGGGTAATTGGCACGGGGTTAAGATATAGTTCAGCATATCATCCGCAGATAGATGGACAGACAGAAAGGATCATCCAGACAATAGAAGATATGTTGAGGGCATGTTGCTTGGTTTGGGGAGGAATATGAGAACGCCATTTGAGTATGGTTGAATTCTCATATAATAACAGTTATCAAGCAAGTATTGGAATGGCACCTTATGAGGCATTATGGCAGACCATGCAGGACGCCACTAAATTGGCATGAGGTAGGAGAGAGGTAGGTTCTGGGTCCAGAGTTAATCAAGCAATGTGTAGAAATAATTAAGTTTATTAAAGAAAAGTTGCAAATAGCACAAAGTCGACAAAAGTGTTATGCTGACAACAGATGCAGACCATTGCAGTTTCAGGTGGGGGATAATGTATTTTTGAAGGTTTCTCCTACTAAAGGTGTATTTAGATTCAGCAAGCGAAGCAAGTTAAGCCCCAGATATGTGGGTCCATTCCAGATAATGGAAAGATTAGGCGAGACGGATTACAGGTTAGATCTGCCAACAAACTTCGCAGATGTTCATAATGTGTTCCATGTTTCAATGCTCAGAAAATATATTGATGAACCGTCCCAAGTGATTAGTTACCAGAGGAGTGAATTAAAGCAAGACATGACTATGCCAGAATATCCAGTACAGATCACAGGCCGCAGAACCCAAAAGCTCAGGAATAACAATATTGATATTGTAAAAGTCAGATGGGAAAACAGGCAAGGCAGTGAAGATACTTGGGAACTAGTAGAGGAAATGATGAAGATGTATCCATACTTGATTGAGTAAGCTTTTAATTCTTTTAGGTGATAGTACCTAGTTTATTTTAAATTGAAAATTTTTGTTGTCGGGTTCCACTTTTAATTTCGAGGATGAAAATTCTTTTAGGTGATAGTAATGTAGCATATCAACTATTCGGATCGTCTTATATTCATTGTGGTGGCCAGTGTGTGGCCCACATTGTGTGTAGCAGGTGCTTACACAGGTTTCTGAGGCGTTGTGGGCCGGCTGGTTGGCCTAAAACGCAGGTTTGTTCTCTGTCTTCGAACGCGATAGAGGAACGCGTCGCCTTCATATCGCGACACCTGGGGACGTCGCGTTCTGGTTTCCGCTGTTTTGGCTCGTCGTCTGCAAGTGCGCCGCGTGTCGCACACGGGACAGGCGTGCTGACGTCGATAGGAGGATCGCGACGAGCAGCCGCGTCGTGACCTGGTCATTCCCAACCGAGCTGCGATTTTAAGAAACCCTGGCAGAACAGAGCTTCTACAAGCTCTGCTCAGCCAGGTGAGGTTTTGCTCGTGGGATTTTGGGCTATTCGAGCTCGTGGGTCTCGGTTGGGCGTATTATCGCCATGAGGATCGCGTGTGGAGTGGGAGAAACATCGGGTTATCGCCAGTTTTTGTGTTCTTCATCAATGTAGGGAGATTCTACCCTTTTTCTTCATGGAATCGCTGTGTGTATGCCATGTGATGTGTTTACAGCTTTAAGAACCGTAGATGGTATGCTAGGACATCACAAAGAAAATGAAAAATGGATTAGAAACCATGTATGGTAGGGTTTTAGGGTTTTCTGGCGAGGGGGACCCAGATACGGTTGTTCACCTGCAAAGGCGACGGTCTCCCCTGTCGCGATCTGATCGCGACAGGACGACACGTCACGTTCGCTCTCTTGATTGCGACATGTCGGGGCGTCGCTATCTGAACGCGACCTGGGCCTCTGTCGCGATCACAGCCGAGAGTTGCTATTTGCATAGAAATGTTAATGTATGTATACGTTACTGTTTAACCGATGCATGGCATGGTTAACCGATGTGTGTAGAGGTGGTTTGTAGTGCTTTGGCATTTGTTGCGCTCCTCGAGAGTGCTATTCACATGGTGAGCTACAGGCTCATGTGGTAGTGTGTGTGACTGGTTTCAGTGACCTGTATGTGTTGATGTGGTTTGCATAACGTGCACGAGTTTCTGTGTGTGTGGCAGGTAGTGTTATGCCTTCTGTGGTTACCTCTACAGTTAAGAGCCCCAGGTTCCGAGGTGAGCGAGGCACGTGGGTGTGCTCGGGGTTTGTCCCGGTACAGTGGTACTGTCAGGGTCTTGTCGTCTTCCTGGACACCCTCACTCTCGGGGAGAGTTGCCATCCGGCTGAGGGAAAGATGGCAATGGGACAACGACTTGTGAGATTTTGTTGTTTAGTCGCTTGTAGCGCGCTCGTAGTTGTGGGGATGGACACCAGTAGACGTACTGGACCCCAGCTAGTCCTCTTTCCAGTGCCTCACTTTAGGGAGCTTAGGCTGGAGTCCCTAAAGGTGACAGGCATGGGCCTGCAGGGTGTGACCTGCAGGTGTGGTGGTTTGGTTGGTCTCCACAGTTCTTGTTTGGTTTAGTGGAGCGGCAGCTGGACCTTTCGTCTGTGGCTGCGAGGCTGAGAGGTAGACCTGTGTGTTTGTCCAGGTTGGTTGCTGGTGTCGCGAGCCAGGCTACGCGACCCGAGTTTGGCGTTTACCTACTTTAGCTCGTACACCTGTTTGGGTTTTCCATTTATTTAGTAAAGTCATGTTTGAGGTCAGCAGATGGTAAGTAAATTACCGCTTTAATATCTTGTTTAGAGAATTCTATAAATTGCTATAGAATAGCTTCCTACTTAGATACTTGAGTTGTGGTTTGCTCGGTTTCCTTGGGGGAAGTTTCCCTACTGAGCCGGTGACTAGCGAGGCTCAACCCCCCCTACTCCTTTCAGGTGAGGGAGAGCAGGAGGCTTCCCATCAGTCGTCTAGTTCCTGGCCGCACCGTAGCGGAGTAGGGTCTGCGCCACCTCCAGCAGTGTAATTTTATTTCTTTGTACACCTCGGGATATGCCCCAGCTTCTGTTGTTCAGGTTTATAGTTTTAGTTGAGAAACTGGCTATGTAAATCCCATGTAAATATTTGTGGAATGGAAAGTTTACTTCTGTTCTATGGTTTCCTTTATATTTCTACGGACATGTGTGAATGATATTCCTTGCGAAGCTTCGGCTCGTTCGCGGGAGGCAGAGCCGTGTTAGGCTCGTTATCAGGTTAACGAGTTTGAACGATGTGGTCCGTCACAGTTGGTATCAAAGCATAGTCTGTGTAAATGTTAAGGAACAGGAAATTTACATAGCCTATTCTTTACTTAAACCTACTGTTGGTAGTTGACCCTGTGTTTTTGTGTTAATAATTGTTGTATTGTGTGGTTGGAAAATTGTTTGTGCAGGATCAGTAATGGCGGATCAGAGAGATTGGGGAGGAGGTGGTGATGATCTGGAGAATCCTACCCAGAGGATGATTGAGCGGATATGGGAAAGTCTTATAGAGATCTGTATGAGGATGGATCAGCCAGGACCCACACAGTCAGCGATACCAGTTGTTGAGGAGGCAGTGCCAGCAGCCCCAGTTTTACCCCAAGTAGGAGTTGAGGTACCTTCTGTAGTACCTGTGCACCCTGCAGCACCAGTGAGGCCAGCTACCACTAAGGATCCCACAACTCTTGTGGATAAGTTTCTGAGGTTACAGCCCCCTACTTACTCAGGTGGCCCTAACCCAGATACTGCAGAGCATTGGATACATGAGATCAAGAGGGTATTTGTGACTATGAGATGTCCGCATGAGGATAGAGTTATTCTTGCTATTTATCAGTTGAGGGGATTTGCTCAGGAATGGTTGAGGCTCAAGTTGCAGACTGTTTTTGCAGGAAGAACAGAAGATGGAATTACTTGGCCAGAGTTTCTAATGGTTTTTAATGATACGTTCTTTCCACTACAGATCCAACAAGCAAAGAGGGAGCAGTTTAGAACTTTACTTCAAGGGAGATTATTTGTGTTGGGGTATCAGATGAGATTCATGGCATTGAGTAGATATGCCCCTTATGTGGTGACTGATCATGCAATAATGGTGGAGTATTTTATTAGGGGATTGAGGTCTGAGTTGCTGGATGCAGTAGCTCCACTGATGTGCAAGACAGTAGAGGAAGCGGCACAGCGGGCAGCTGTGTTGGAGTGGACTTTGTAGGTTAGGCAGAGTCAGTCTCAGGTGGGAGGTTCAGGCAGCTTCCGACTTCCCCAGCAGTCGTAGGGCATTAGCAAAGGAAAGGCACCCTCAGGAGCATCACCGTCTGGGATAGCAAAGTGGGGTAAGCAAATTAAGAAATTCTTCCAAGGAGGAGGACGAGGAAGAGGTAGGCAACAGGGTTTCAAGCAAGGTGGTTTTCAGCAGGGGCATGGCTATAGGCCACCAGTTCCAGAGGAGTCCCAGCAGAGTACCGCAGGTCAGCCCGCAACTTTTCGGGAGGTCATATGTTATGCTTGTGGTCAGCCAGGACATTATGCCAGGGATTGTCCGTCTCGAGGATATGGTTATGGTAGAGGGACTCAGCAGCAGCAACATACATATCAACCGTCAGTAGAGAGAGGCAGAGGAACCCCTTTCAGAGAGGAGGTCGAGGTCGGGTGATGGCAATCACCAAGGCGCAGGTAGAAGCATCAAATCTCATTGAATGTATATTACCGATCTTTGATTTCACAGCTAGAATAATAATTGATCCGGGTGCTTCTCATTCATTTATTTCCGAAGATTTCTTGGATAGTCTGGCTCATCCCATAGAAGAAAGGCAGTGTGAATTGGAGGTTGAGGTTCCTACCGGTGATTTTATGCTTACTTCCTGTTATTTAGATGAGGTTCCAATTGTGATTCATGGGAATCCGTTGCCGGTAAAGTTACATGCTTTGTCCTTAAAGGAATATGATTTGATTATGGGTATTGATTGGTTAGAGGTTTATGGTGCTCTGGTAGACTGTAGAAAGAAGAGGGTCAGGTTTTGTAGACCTGTTGGAACAGCTTTTGAATTTCAAGGTATATCCTTCTATTCTCCTATGTTTATCATTTCTACGCTCAGAGCTAGAAGATTAATTAATGCAGGATGTGTAGCGTACCTTGCTTCTGTGAGTCTGGTTGAGTCTCATAAATCTGTAGAGTCTGTGCCAGTGGTTAGAGAATTTATAGATGTATTCCCAGAAGATTTGCTGGGGCTAGCACCGCGCAGAGAAGTAGATTTCACTATTGAATTAGAAAGAAGGATGGTAGTCTGAGGATGTGTATAGATTACTCGCAGTTGAATAAGGTTACTATAAAGAACAAGTATCCGCTCCCAACTAATAGATGATTTGTTGGATCAACTTCAGTCAGCAAAGGTGTTCTCCAAGATTGATTTGAGGTTAGGATACCATCAGTTGAGAATTAAGGAAGAAGATATTGAAAAGTCAGCTTTCAGGACCAGGTATGGACATTATGAATTTGTAGTAATGTCATTTGGGTTGACAAATGCGCCAGCAGCTTTTATGAACTTGATGAATAGAATATTTCATCCATATCTGGATCAGTTTATAGTAGTTTTTATCGATGATATCTTGATATACTCAGCATCAGAAGAAGAGCATGCAACCCATTTAAGAATTACATTACAGGCATTGAGAGAACATTAGTTGTATGCTAAGTTCAGTAAGTATGAATTCTGGCTGAAAGAAATTCAATTTTTGGGTCATGTGATTTCTGGTGAAGGAGTTGCTGTGGATCGAGCAAAAGTGGAAGCAGTGTTGAAGTGGGCAGAACTAAAAACAGTGTCAGAGATCAGAAGCTTTTTGGGTCTAGCAGGTTATTATAGAAGATTTATTCAAGATTTCTCTAAAATAGTAGCCCCAATGACCAAGTTGACTAGGAAGGGAGTTTCTTTTGTGTGGTCTTCTGACTGTAGGTACAGCTTTGCTGAATTGAAAAAAGGCTTACTAAAGCACCAATATTAGAAATTCCTTTAGGAAGTGGTGGTTTTGTGATATATACAGATGCATCCAGAAGTGGATTAGGGGCAGTATTAATGCAGCATGGAAAAGTGGTTGCTTATGCTTCCAGGCAGTTAAAGAAACATGAGGAGAATTACCTGACTCATGATTTGGAGCTGGCAGCGGTAGTGTTTGCTTTGAAGATATGACGACATTATTTATATGGAGAAAGATATTAAATATTTACAAATCATAAAAGCTTGAAATATATATTTTCACAGAAAGATTTGAATTTAAGGCAGATGGAAAATTTGAAAGATTATGACTTCAGTTTAGGATATCATTCGGGTAAAGTAAATGTTGTGGTAGATGCACTGAGCAGAAAAGCTATTATGAATCAACATATGATCAAAGACTGAAAATTATATGAAGAGATAGCAGATAATTCCATATATGTGCCAAATAGTAAGCAGAGAGCAGTATTGGCAAACAGTACAGTTGAACCTTCTCTTTATAGACAGATAGTTGAAGCTCAGAAAGCAGATGAGAACTTGGAAGATATTCTAAGAATGGAGGAGATAACTTTGGGCCATGATAATGTAGTTAGGTTAAAAGGCCGAGTATATGTCCCAGCTGATGCAGGAATTAGACAAAAAGTGCTAGAGGAGGCCCACATGTCAAGATATACTATTCATCCAGGCAGTACTAAGATGTATCAGGGAATGAAGGGTTTTTACTGGTGGCCAAACAAGAAAAGAGAAATTACAGAATTTATAGCAAGGTGTGCCGTCTGTCAGCAAGTAAAAGCAGAAGATCAACGACCAGGAGGTTTGTTGCAACCTTTGCCCATATCACAGTGGAAATGGGATAATATAGCTATGGACTTTATAGTGGGTTTGCCCAGCTCAGCAGGACACAATGGCATTTGGGTTTTTGTTGATAGACTGACTAAAGTTTGCAGACTGTTACCGGTTAATATGTCATGGTCAGTTGACAGGCTAGCCAAGTTATATGTGGAAAGAATAAAACCATTGCATGGAATTCCAGTTACTATTGTTTCAGATCGAGATCCAAGATTCACCTCAGGTTTTTGTAGAAGTTTGCAGAGGGTAATTGGCACGGAAATAAGATATAGTTCAGCATATCATCAGCAGATAGATGGACAGACAGAAAGGACCATCCAGACAATAGAAGATATGTTGAGGGCATGTTGCTTGGTTTGGGGAGGAATATGTTGGGTTTACATGACTATGTTATGTTGTCATATGGTATGTTTGTTTTTGATGATGAGCAATCGATGAGCATTTCATGAACAATACAAATTGATGTGATGTGAATATGTGAAACATAATGAGAATGTCAAGTCAAGCAAATGTTAATCAAGAAAAGTAAATGGTAATCAAGAAAAACATGTCTAACTTGTTCATTTATATGTTCATTATATCTCACTAATAATTGTCTTTTAATGTAGGTGTAAATGTACACAAGACAAGCAACAAAATCCAAGTGCAAAAGAACAAGACAAGCTGCTAGAACATGTAGCTGTCAACAGATGAATAGTGTGCTGTCAACAGATGAATAGTGCACCTGTCGACAGATACACTATAGCCTGTCGACAGATACACTGTAGCCTGTCGACAGATACACACAGAAAATGGTTTCCAGGAAGGCCAGTCTTCTGGTTTTTGCAAACCTGTCAGCACCTGTCGACAGCAGCAAGTCGGCTTTCGACAGACAGAGTTTTGGGAAGATCTAATGGCCAGGATATGATCTATATTTGGGTGTTTCCTTTTAGCAGGACTCTCTATGCTTGGACACCACTATATATAGACCATATAGAGGTATTTTCGCAGCAAAGGAGCCTCCACACAAAAACCCAAGAGAAAGTCCAAGAACCAGTAGTGTTGCTGCTGCTCTGCTTCACCCTGCTGTTTTGAGATTGAACCAACTGTTAATCCAACAGTGTTGGAGTTTGATCATCGTGGATTCAAGTCTCTTCATCAACTTGTGACTCTCAATACGAAGCTTGAAGCCCACCCTGACGATCACGAGAAGAGTTCTCAATCAGGATTTGTGTTTCAACTCAGAACTCTGTCTCTGTTTTTATTTTTACATATCCGTGTGTGTGTGGTTGTGTCTCAAGCAGTCCTTGTGCTTGATTCACGTGGCGTGTGTTGTTCTGATCGTCGTTTCACATCAGACAACTTGTGTGTGAACTAGCTCAGAAACAGTCCTTTCTGCGTGTGTGTGTGGACCGTGGACGTAGGATACACAAGTTGTGTACTCCGAACCACGTAAAACGTTGTGTCCTATGGTTTGAACGCTTCTACGTTAGATGCTTGGTAGGCACGGTTTCTCTACACACGTCAGATAGTTTGGTTCTCTATCTATTATCGAGTTACAAACATCTAAGTTCATCTTAAACTCTGTTACAGTTCTCATAGTTCGTGTCTTTGCAAAAGAAGGTGATAAAAACTTTTAATCGATAGTAATCTATTCAACCCCCCTTCTAGATTACCATACTGGGAATTCCGCAACGTTTCAATTGGTATTAGAGCGAGTTTTCTGTTCATCGGTTGTGTTTTGGGCGATCTGTCTTTGTGTGCTTAACCGCTCTGAGTCCTAACAATATCTTGCTTTGTTGAGCGGGTTTAAATCTGATTCTGATCTGACTTGATTTGATTGAACTGATTGATTGCCTTTTGATCTCACTCAATATTTTGTTGATTGGTCTAGTCATCTGAAACATATTCAGAAATATGGCTAAGTTCTCAAGCATCATAAATAGACCTATGATAATTGAGTTTGATGACAAGGTTGATAAAATGCAGGACTCCTCTATGAAAACATGCAATTCTAGAAAGGGAACGGAAGAAACATGCTACATGGCTCATGGCAGTTTAAGAGGCTCTTCCCGTTCAGACGAATCTGAAGGATCACATCTGTCAGAGAAGTCAAGAAACTCTCAAAGGTCAGGTAAATCCAATTCAGATCCATTTGAAGCATCAATATCTAATTCTGATTCAGAGGATGATATATCCTATGATGAATTGATAGAATGCTATGAGCACTTGTCTAATCAATTTAAGAAGGTAAAAGCTCAAAACAAGAAGCTAAAAGAAAAATTAGAGAAGAATGAAATGATAATTGATAATGCTCAAGCATTTTATGAAGAAAATGAAAAATTGAAAATGGAGAATGAAAAATGGAAAATGAAGTTAAAAACTATGGAATCATGTTTTCTAAATTGAAAGAAGATCATGATCAGGTTGAATCTGAAAATATTGATTTGAAAAATGAAAATGAAAAATTGATTGATCATAATGAGAATCTCAAATTTGATAATAATCAATTGAACAAACAAATCTCCAACCTAGCTCTGATACTAATTGTTAGGATCGGATATTCAGTTATGGCAAAGCTAGAAGGGGGGGGGGGGGTTGAATAGATTTGCAGCGGAAACTTAAGAAATTTGAAAATTACTTCGGATTAAAAGATCTACTCAATCAAAACCCCTTTGATCTGATGTAATGTGCGTGAATAAATTAACAAGTAGTGTGTAGATGAAATCCCTAGGCATGCATCTAGCGCAACACAATGCAAACCACAAGTCAAACCACAGTGCACAAGGGACTTTTAGGTGTTTTGGAGATCACACCACGTGACTCCTACGTCCACCCCTCACACAGTGAGAACACACTACTCAAGAACTGAGTACAACACACACACACACGAGCACAACGGCTCAACCACACACACACACGCTAGATCAAGTCCACAATAGATCAGATCCTCTAGCCTTGATCTGACCAACACACCACACACGTTGTCTGATGCAAACACGCAATTAGAACAACAATCCACACGTGGATCAAGCACAAGGAACGCTTGAACCACTACCACACACACAAAGATATAAAAGGTAGAATAAAAGAAGAGTTCTGAGTTGAAGATCAAATCCAAATGAAGAACTCTTCGTGGTGGTCGTCCAGAAGAACTTCAAGCTTTGTCTTGACAGGTATTAGTTGATGGAGAAGCTTGAAAGACGGACAAACCAACTTCAACTCGGCTCGTAAGATGGATCATCCTCGCGCTGGACGGAGAGTTGATGCAGAAAACTGGGGAACCTTCTTCTTCTTATTCTTGGCTTAGGGTTTTTTGTGTGGAGGCTCCTTTGCTGCGAAAATACCTCTATATGGTCTATATATAGTGGTGTCCAATCATAGAGAGTTGTGCTAAAAGGAAACACCCAAATATAGATCATATCCTGGCCATTAGATCTTCCCAAAACTCCGTCTGTCGACAGGTGTTGACAGGTTTGCAAAAACCAGAAGACTGGCCTTCCGGGAAACCATTTTCTGTGTGTATCTGTTGATAGGCTACAGTGTATTTGTCGACAGGCTACAGTGTATCTGTCAACACGTGCACTATTCATCTGTTGACAGCACACTATTCATCTGTTGACAGCTACTTGTTCCAACAACTTGTCTTGTTCTTTTGCACTTGGATTTTGTTGCTTGTCTTATGTACATTCACACCTACATTAAAAGACAATTATTAGTGAGATATAATGAACTTATAAATGAACAAGTTAAACATGTTTTAATGAGAATGCTAAGCTAACACATCACATCTTTGTTTTTGATGATGAGCATGAATATTTCATGGACAAAATTGATAGGTGTTAAGCAATGAAACATGATAACAATGACTCTTTCATGTAGGCGAGATACTATACAAGACATGCATCAAAACAAGGTTCAAAAGACCAAGAAAAGCATGAAAAGCAGGTACCTATCGAAAGCCACGAAGGCCCCTGTCGACAGATGCACATAGGCCAGAAAGCCATACTTCAGGATAGGACTTCCTGTTGGTAGCACCAGTGTTGCCTGTCGACAGCCTTTGATAGAAAACTGTCTCCCGAACTCCCAGTCCCCTGCCTGTCAACACCTGTCGACAGGAGCACCCAGTGCTGTCGACAGACGAAGAAGACCTTCAGATTCGGAAAGTTTTTAAGTTGCTATACATGGTGGTTCCAACTACCACGTCTCTCCATATGTGGACACCACTATATAAGCTATCTTTTGAAGGTAATCTCGTACAGAAGCAGCCTCCACCAAAAACCCTAGAGAAAGTCCAAGAACCAGAAGTGTTGCTGCTGCTCTGCTTCACCCTGCTATTCAGAGATTGAACCAACTGCTAATCCAGCAGTGTTGGAGTTTGATCGTCATGGATTAAAGTCTCTCCATCAAGTTGTGACTCTCAAGACGAAGCTTGAAGCCCACCCAGACGATCACGAGAAGAGTTCTCAATCAGGATTTGTGTTTCAACTCAGAACTCTCTCTCTGTTCTTGTTTTTACATATCCGTGTGTGTGTGGTTGTGTCTCAAGCAGTCCTTGTGTTTTATTCACGTGGCGTGTGTTGTTCTGATCGTGGTTTCACATCAGACAACTCGTGTGTGTGAGTTGTAGTTGTTGAACTAGCTCAGAAACAGTCCTTTCTACGTGTGTCTGTGGACTGTGGACGTAGGATACACAAGTTGTGTACTCCGAACCACGTAAAACGTTGTGTCCTATGGTTTGAATGCTTCTATGTTAGATGCTAAGTAGGCACGGTTTCTCTACACACGTCAGATAGTTTGGTTCTCTATCTATTATCGAGTTACACACATCTAAGTTCATCTTGAACACTGTTACAGTTCTCATAGTTCGTGTCTTTTCAAAAATAAGGTGATAAAAGCTTTTAATCGATAGTAATCTTTTCAATCCCCCTTCTAGATTACCATACCGGGAATTCCGCAACCTTTCAATTGGTATTAGAGCAAGGTTTCTCTGATTTACTGTCATATTTGTTTGATCTTACGATCAGGAGAACTTTGATCTCATGGATTCTAGTAAGGGGTATATGGCTGAGGGACACTCAGTCACCAGGCCGCCCTTCTTTGATGGCACTGACTATCCATACTGGAAAAACCACATGCAGGTGTTTCTACGAGCGCAAAACTTCGAACTATGGAAAATAGTCAGTAAAGGAGTGTACACTTTGCCGGAGGACGAGGATACCTGGACCAAGGACCAGATCGCAAAGGGGACACTCAACTGGAGCGCCCTCAACATGATGCAATGCGCGGTCCACCCCAAGGAATACTCGAGAGTCTCCACGTGCACCTCTGCAAAAGAGATGTGGGACAAACTTGAGTTAATCTACGAAGGTACGTCCGAGGTAAGAGAATCTAAATCAAGCATGTTGGTTTCTGAATATGAGATGTTTAAAATGAACATTGATGAAACCATCTCTGATATGTTTGCAAGATTCATGTGAATAATCAATGGCTTGAAAGGTCTTAAGAAAGAATACTCAGAGAGTGATTTGGTGAGGAAGATACTTCGGTCTCTTCCATCCTCTTGGAACACCAAAGCCACTATCATTGAGGACTCTAAAGACCTTTCTAAAATGAAATTGGATGAATTGATTGGCTCCCTAATGGCATATGAAATCAATGTGAAAAGAAAGGAGACTGAAGAAAATCCTAGAAAGCCACATGCCTTGAAGGCTTCTAAGAAAAGTTCTTCAGCCTCCAAGAGGGATGCCACTCAGGAAAGTGATGAATCTGAATCATCTAGTGAGCATGAGAGTGATGATATGGCCATGCTCACTAGACAGTTCAAAAAGTTCCTGAAATCCAAAAGGAGAGGATCAGGTAATTCTAAACCTTTCCAAAAGAAAAATTTTGCTAACAAATTTGAGACTAACAAAAATTCTGAGGTTGTGTGCTACGAGTGCAAGAAGCAAGGGCACATGAGAGGTGAGTGCCCTGAGCTCAAGAAGAAGCTCAAGAAGGAGAAATTCACATTCAAGAAGGCCAAGGTAATGATGGCCACTTGGAGTGATGATGACGAGGATGAGAACACTGAAGCAACATCCGGAGATGATCAAGTGCAGTGTCTCATGGCAAGAAGTAATGACTCAAACGAGGTAAACTCTTCCTTTGAAAATTACTCTATTGTTGAATGGGAAGAAGCATATACTGTCTTGTTTGAGAAATTTTGTGAATATAAGTCTAAAAATAAAGCACTCAAAAGTAAACTCAATTCCATTGTTCATGATCACAACCAAAATGAACAAATTGCATCCCTAAATAAGGAAATTGAAATGATGGGAGTTGATGAACAAGCACACAGTGAGGAAATGGATGGCATGAGACTGAAACTTCAAGATGTTCAAAAAGAAAAAGATGATCTTAGTAACTCCCTTGAAACTCTTCAAACTGAACTTCATGAAGTAAAAGAAAAGTTGAGAAAGGCTGAAGAGAATCTTAAGGGAAAATCTGAAGATCTAACTAAGTTTGTTAAAAGCAAACAAAATCTTGATGCCATCTTGGGATCTAATGTGTTTGTTGCTAAACATGGGATTTGATATCAACCAGTAAAACCAAAAGTAATTGGCAAAAACTTGTTGACAAACTTTGTTGATTCCATCCCAAGTACAAGCAAACAAACCCCAGCAAAGAACAACAAAACCCAAGCCAAGGGTAAGAAACAGGAACCCAAGAAAACCAAAGTTGTTGCTCACAAAACTGTAAGACCTGTCGACAACCCCAATGAGAGCTGTCGACAGGACTGGAAACCAGCCTTCAAAGGATGGCTGGCTAGGCAACAAAAAGGTAAGATGCCCATGCATGTTCCTCAACACAAAAAGCCAACTGTCATGAAAGATTCTCCATCATGCAATTTCTGTAAAAAATTTAGACATAATGAAAAACAATGCTGGAATAGCCCAAACAAACAGAAATTTAAACAAGTTTGGATTCCAAAGCATTTACTATTTGACATGAATGATTCATTGGGATCCAAAGTGATTCGGGTACCAAAACCTCTGGTTTGATCCACATGTGCAGGAATGCCTAGAAGCCCACAATCAGAACAAATGGTACTTGGACAGTGGCTGCTCGAGGCATATGACGGGCGACAAAGAAAAATTCTGTATGCTAGTGGAGAAAGACGGAGGTCAACTAGTCTTCGAAGGCAACAATAAAGGCCAGATCATCGGCTCAGGTAAGATTGGTAAGTATGCCTCTAACTCTATAGACAATGTACTCCTTATAGATGGCCTTCATCACAATTTGCATAGCATAAGTCAACTGTGTGATAAAGGTCATAAGGTTGTCTTTGAATCTAATTCATGCAAAACCATTGATAAGGAAATAGGAAGTCTGAAGTTTTCTGGAAAAAGGTTGAATAATATCTACATGGTTGACTTAAATGACCCAGAAAATGAGAACTTGTGTCTTGTAGCAAATAGACAAGATGAGCTCACACTGTGGCATCGTAGGCTTGGCCATGCAAGCTACAATGTCTTGCACAAGATCATGAGGTTAAAACTGGTAAGTGGACTCCCTGACATTTCCTTCAATAAAAATGAAAGTTTTTGTGATGCATGTGCACAGGGTAAACAAACAAGGAAGTCTTTCAAATCGAAAGCACCGGTAAGCACTTCTAAACCCTATGAACTTTTGCACAATGACCTGTTTGGACCTATGAGAACACTAAGTCCCAATGGCAAACGGTTTGGTTTTGTCATTGTAGATGATTTCTCTAAATTCACATGGGTTAAATTCCTCGCACACAAAAATGAAGCAATAAGTCTGTTTGAGGAACTCTTCAATAAAATTGAGCATGTAAGTGTTTTTAAGATATGCTCAATCCGCACTGATCACGGGGGAGAATTTGACAACAATTCCATTTCTGAATTCTGCAGGCACCACGAGATAGAACACTTGTTCTCCTCTCCAAGAACTCCGGAACAAAATGGAGTAGTGGAGAGAAAGAACAGAACTTTGGTGGAAATGGTTCGCACCCTTCTAGTTGAAAGTAACTTGCCAGGACGTTTTGGGCAGAAGCGGTGAACACTTCATGCTACATACTCAATAGAGCCATGGTAAGACCTGTCATAATGAAAACTCCGTACGAACTTCTTAAAGGTAAGTAGCCCAGTATTGGGTACTTTAGAGTTTTTGGCTCAAAAGTCTTCATACATAACAATGATAAAATTGATCTAGACAAATTTGAGGCCAAAAGTGATCCAGGTATTTTTCATGGATACTCAGAACACTCTAGAGCTTACAGAGTGTTTAATGTCAAGAATAAAACAGTGGAAGAAACTCCACATGTTGTCTTTGATGAAAGTCTTGCAAAAATTGACAATCTCAATTCTCACAAGACTCCCCATGGAGATCATAAAACAATCCTTGCAGATCCACCACAAGTCAAAGACAAGAAGAACTCTCAAACAGCACCCAAAGCAAAAGGTGGATATCTTCGCAGGTACTACGATGATGAGGACCATCATATCCTCTTCAAGAAGGGAGAAGAAGAACCTGAAGATGATCCACAAGAGGATGAACCTCAAGATGAAACCCCTCAAGCACTCCCTCCTCCAGAACAACCTCCTCAAATGCAAGATCAACCAGGACCTTCAACAATTACAAATGTAAGGTACTCTAAAGACCATCCACTTGAGAACATAATAGGAGATGTGAATGACAAAGTTCAAACTAGGTCTCAAGTTAGGGAAATAGTTTAACAGGATCATCTAGCCTTTGTGTCTCAAGTAGAACCTAAGAATGTTGAAGAAGCCTTAAAGGAAAACTCATGGATTGATGCTATGCATGAGGAGCTTCGGCAATTTTAGAGAAACAATGTCTGGAGTCTAGTTCCTAGAACCCCTGAAATTTCTGTCATTGGGACAAGATGGGTCTTTAGGAATAAACTAAATGAAGAGGGTAAAGTGGTGAGAAATAAGGCTACACTGGTTGCAAAGGGTTACAATCAGGAATTTGGCGTTGACTTTGAAGAATCCTTTGCTCCTGTAGCTAGGCTAGAAGCAGTTAGAATCCTGTTAGCATATGCATGCTCAAACAAGTTTAAACTTTTTCAAATGGATGTCAAAACTACCTTCTTAAATGGTTAAATCAAAGAAGAAGTCTATGTCTCTTAACCACCTAGCTTTGAGGATAATGATAAACCTAACCATGTATATAAACTGCACAAAGCTCTTTATGGTTTGAAACAGGCCCCCCGAGCTTGGTACGATAGGCTAAGCACATTTCTGGTAAGCAAAAACTATTCACGAGGTAAAGTATACCAAACTCTCTTCACTAAGAAAGTTTGCAATCACATCATTGTGGTTCAAGTGTATGTGGACGACATTATATTTGGTTCTACTAACCCATCACTGTGTGAAGAATTTTCAAAACATATGCATAGTGAATTTGAGATGAGCTTAATGGGGGAGATTCAATTTTTTCTTGGTCTGCAGGTGAAACAACTAGAAGATGGCTTCTACATCAACCAAGAAAAATATGTCAAAGAGCTGTTGAAAAGATTCCAATGTGAACAAGCCAAGCCTGCCTCAACACCAATGAGCATAAGCATAAAACTAGAAAGTGATGAGAAAGGTAAACCGGTAGATGCAAAGAAATTCCGAGGTATGATTGGCTCACTTTTATATCTTACTGCAAGTAGGCCTGACATTCAATTCAGTGTTTACCTTTGTGCTAGATATCAATCTTGTCCAAGGGAAAGCTATTTGGTTGCAGTTAAGAGAATTTTCCGATATCTCTCAGGTACGCATGATATGGGTCTTTGGTATCCAGAAGGTAGTAGCTTCAACTTAATCTCTTATTCTGATGCTAACTATGCTGGATGTAAAATTGACAGGAAAAGCACTAGTGGCTATTGCCAAATTCTTGGTGGTTGCATGGTCTTTGGTATCCAAGAAGCAACACTCGGTTGCACTCTCCACTGCATATGCAGAATATGTTGCTGCAGGGAGTTGTACAGCTCAAGTGTTGTGGATAAAGAGTCAATTGTCTGACTACAATATTGACATTGGATGCACACCTATCGTATGTGACAACACGAGTGCAATCAATCTCTCAAAGAACCCAATTCAGCACTCTAGAACAAAGCACATAGAGATTAGACACCATTTTCTGAGAGATGAGGTAGCATGAGTATGGTTGAATTCGCATATAATAATAGTTATCAAGCAAGTATTGGAATGGCACCTTATGAGGCATTATGGCAGACCATGCAGGACGCCACTAAATTGGCATGAGGTAGGAGAGAGGCAGGTTCTGGTTTCCGAGTTAATCAGGCAATGTGTAGAAACAATTAAGTTTATTAAAGAAAAGCTGTAAATAGCACAAAGTCGACAAAAGAGTTATGCTGACAACAGACGCAGACCATTGCACTTTGAGGCGGGGGATCATGTATTTTTGAAGGTTTCTCCTACTAAAGGTGTATTTAGATTCAGCAAGCGAAGCAAGTTAAGCCCCAGATATGTGGGTCCATTCCAAATAATGGAAAGATTAGGCAAGACAGCTTACAGGTTAGATCTGCCAGAAGACTTCGTAGATGTTCATAATGTGTTCCATGTTTCAATGCTCAGAAAATACATTGAAGATCCGTCTCAAGTGATCAGTTACCAGAGGAGTGAATTAAAGCCAGACATGACTATGCCAGAATATCCAGTACAGATCACAGGCCGCAGAACCCAAAAGCCCAGGATCAAGAATATTGATTTAGTAAAAGTCCGATGGGAAAATAGGCAAGGCGGTGAAGATACTTGGGAACTAGCAGAGGAAATGATGAAGATGTATCCATACTTGTTTGAGTAAGATTTTAATTATTTTAGGTGATAGTACCCTGTTTATTTTAAATTGAAAATTTTTGTTGCGGGTTCCACTTTTAATTTCGAGGACGAAATTTCTTTTAGGTGATAGTAATGTAGCATATCAACTGTTCGGATCGTCTTATATTCGTTGTGGTGGCTAGTGTGTGGCCCACATTATGTGTAGCAGGTGCTTACACAGGTTTCCGAGGCGTTGTGGGCTGGCTGGTTGGCCTAAAATGCAGATTTGTTCTCTGTCTTCGAATGCGACAGAGGGGCGCGTCGCCTTCTTATCGTGACACCCGAGGACGTCGCGTTCTGGTTGCCGCTGTTTTAGCTCATCGTCTGCATGTGCGCCGCGTGTCGCGCGCGGGACAGGCGTGCTGACGTCGATCGGAGGATCGCAATGGGCAGCCGCGTTGCGACCTGGTCGCGGCATAGCGATATGTCGCGTTCCCAACCAAGCTACGTTTTTAAGAAAACCTGACAGAAAAGAGCTTCTACAAGCTCTGCTCGGCCAGGGAAGGTTTTGCTCGTGGGATTTTGGGCGATTCGAGCTCGTGGGTCTCGGTTGGGCATATTCTCACCGTGAGGATCGCGTGTGGAGCGGGAGAAACATCGGGTTATCGCTAGTTTTCGTGTTCTTCATCAAAGTAGGGAGATTCTACCCTTTTTTCTTCGTGGAATCGTTGTGTGTATGCCATGTGATGTGTTTACAGCTTTAAGAACCGTAGATGGTATGCTAGGACATCACAAAGAACATGAAAAATGGATTAGAAACTATGTATGGAAGGGTTTTTAGGGTTTTCTGGCGAAGGGGACCCGGATAGGGTTTTTCACCTGCAAAGGCGACGGTCTCCCCTGTCGCGATATGGTCGTGACAGGACGACATGTCGCGTTTGCTCTCTTGATTGCGACATGTCGGGGCGTCGCTATCTGAATGCGACCTGGGCCTCTGTCGCGATCACAGTCGAGAGTTGCTATTTGCATAAAAATGTTAATGTATGTATCCGTTACTGTTTAACCGATGCATGGCATGATTAACCAATGTGTGTAGAGGTGGTTTATGGTGCTTTGGCATTTGTTGCGCTCCTTGGGAGTGTTGTTCACATTGTGAGCTACAGGCTCACGTGGTAGTGTGTGTGACTGGTTTCAGTGACCCGTATGTGTTCACGTGGTTTGCGTAACGTGCACGAGTTTCCGTGGTTACCTCTACAGTTGGGAGCCCCAGGTTCCGAGGTGAGCCAGGCACGTGGGTGTGCTTGGGGTTTGTCCCAGTACAGTGGTACTGTCAGGGTCTTGTCGTCTTCCTAGACACCATCACTCTCGGGGAGAGTTGCCGTCCGGCTGAGGGAAAGACGGCAGTGGGACAGCGACTTGTGAGAGTTTGTTGTTTAGTCACTTGTAGCATGCTCGTAGTTGGGGGGACGGACACCAGTAGACGTACTGGACCCCAACTAGTCCTCTTTTCAGTGCCTCACTTTAGGGAGCTTAGGCCGGAGTCCCTAAAGGTGACAGGCATGGGCCTGCGAGGTGTGACCTGCAGGTGTGGTGGTTTGGTTGGTCTCCATAGTTCTTGTTTGGTTTAGTGGAGCGGCAGCTGGACCTTTCGTCCGTGGCTGCGAGGCTGAGAGGTAGACTTGTGTGTTTGTCCGGGTTGGTTGCTGGAAAGCCAGGCTACGCGACCCGAGTTTGGCGTTTACCTACTTTAGCTCGTACACCTATTTGGGTTTTGTTGGGTTTTCAATATATCATGTTTTTGATGATCACATTAATATCCTTGAACATTGATTTAATGCAAAATTGATGTGCTAACTAACATGAAAAACACCATGAAAGTGATTGTGTTAAATATTGCTAAATCATACAATGTATATCACTAACAATGTATTTGCATGTAGGTGCACAAGCATGAAAGATTGAGCATTGAAGAGATGAGAAAATAGCACAAGAAATTGTCAAAGAAGTGCATCTGTCGACAGGCCCAGGGCATGTGTCGACAGATACACACAGTCAACCCAAGACAGACTTCAGTTTTTGCATCTCTGAATGCACCTGTCGACAGATGCAAATTACCTGTCGACAGATACACACAGACAACCCAAGGCAGACCTCAGGTTTTGTATCCCTGAGTGCACCTGTCGACAGATGCAAATCGCCTGTCGACAGATACACTCAGAAATTCAGATTTCTGAAACCCAGTTCTCAGCCTGAGTGCATCTGTCGACAGATGCAAGTGCACCTATCGACAGACGATGCAAACATGAGATTTAGAGTTTCCAACTCCGGCCCCATTTGGGTGTTTCCTTCCTCCACGACCCCCACCTTTACCTAACACTATATAAGCATCCTTTTGGAGCCAAATTCGCAGAGAGCAGCCTCCCAACAAAGAGCCTCCAAGGGACCAAGAAGAAAAGCCCCAATTTGCTGCTCTGCTTCAATCTTCCGCCCAGATCGTCGTGGAATCACCATCCATGCGGAGTTGAAGCCGGATCGTCGTCAATTCAACCTTCTACATCGATCAGTCTACATCCAATCGAAGTTTGAAGAGCGTCTGAACGATCCACGAGAAGAATTCCAACTGGATTTGTTCCCCAACTCTAAATTCTTCTCCATTTCACAATTTCCATTCCATTGTGTGTGTGTGGTTGTGTTTCAAGCATCTTGTGCTTGATTCACGAGTTTGTGGTTGTTCTGATCGTGGTTCATCAGACAATGTGTGTGTGTGTGAGTTGTTGTGTTGAACTCGCTCATAAGCAGTCGTTTCTGCGTGTGTGTGTGGACGGTGGATGTAGGATACACGAGTTGTGTACTCCGAACCACCTTAAATCATCGTGTCCTGTGGTTTGCTCGCATTTTGCGATAGATGATTGGTAGGCACGTTGTTCATACGCACGTTTGATACCCTGTTCTCATTTAGATCAACTCAAGCCTTCTTATACTCAATCGAATTCTAATCAAGTTTCATTAAGATCGCTGTAGCACCGAATAGAAGCCATCAGTACTTAGAAATTGCCGTAATCTATTCAACCCCCCTTCTAGATTACCATATTGTGTTATTCCGCATAACCCTTCAATTGGTATCAGAGCGAGGTTTCTCCGATTTACAGTTTTCGTAATTTGATCTAGCGATCAGGAGATTTTCGATCTTATGGATTCTAGCAAAGGGTATATGGCCGAGGGACATTTTGTAACCAGGCCACCCTATTTTGATAGCACTGACTATTCTTATTGGAAAAATCGTATGCAGGTATTTTTGAGAGCTCAAAATTACGAGCTGTGGAAGATAGTCAGCAAGGGACCATATGTGCTGCCCGAGGACAAAGACACCTGGACGAAAGACCAAACAGCTAAAGGAACTCTCAACTGGAGCGCACTAAACATGATGCAATGTGCGGTGCATCCAAAGGAGTTCTCAAGAGTCTCCACATGCTCAACAGCAAAAGAGATGTGGGACAAACTTGAACTCATTTACGAAGGTACGTCCGAGGTAAGGGAAACCAAAGTTAGCATGTTAGTGTCTGAATATGAAATGTTCAAAATGAAAACTGATGAAAACATATCAGACATGTTTGCAAGATTCATGCTAATAGTTAACGGGCTAAAAGGTCTTAAAAAGGAATACTCTGAAAGTGACTTAGTAAGAAAGATACTTCGATCTCTTACTTCATCTTGGAATACTAAGGCCACTGTCATTGAGGATTCCAAAGACCTTTCTAAAATGAAATTGGATGAACTAATTGGCTCCTTAATGACATATGAAATCAACATCAAAAGAAAAGAATTAGAAGAAAATCCTAGGAAGTCAATTGCTTTAAAAGCATCCAACAAAACATCAACAAGCTCCAAGAAATCCATTCAACAAGATAGTGATGAGCAAGGAACAACTAGTGAGAGTGATAATGATGAAATGGCAATGCTCACTAGACAATTCAAGAAATTTCTGAAGTTCAAAAGGAGAGACTCAGGTAACTCCAAACCCTTTCATAAGAAAAATTTTCACAGAAATATGAGTCCAACAAAAAATCTGACATTGTTTGTTATGAATGCAAGAAACAGGGGCACATGAGAGGAGAATGCCCGGAACTCAAGAAGAAGCTGAAGAAAGAAAAATTCATCTTCAAGAAAGCCAAAGCAATGTTGGCAACCTGGAGTGATGAAGATGAAGATGAAGATGCACAAGAAACATCCGATGATGAAGAAGTTAAATGCTTAATGGCAAGGAGTGATGACTCCACCGAGGTAAACTTCTCATTTGATAATTATACTGCAAGTGAATGGGAGGAAGCATACACTACTCTATTTGAAAAATTTTGTGAATATAGATCTGAAAATAAAGCATTGAAAAAGAAATGCAACTCCCTTGTGCATGATAAAAACAATGATGAACGAATTGCATTCCTGACAAAAGAAATAGAAATGATGAAAGTTGATGAAAAGACTCATAATGAAGAGATGGATTGCTTGAAAATGAAATTACAAGAAACACAAAAGAAAAGGACTGTTTAAGCCATTCTCTTGAATTCCTTCAAGAAGAACATCTAGAAACAAAGAAAAAGTTGGAAAAACTGAAAAGGAATTGAAAGAGAAATCTGAGGACTTGATGAAATTTGTAAAAGGAAAGCAAAATCTAGATGCGGTTTTGGGTGCTAAAATACATGTAACCAAGCATGGGTTAGGATATCAACCTGTCAAACAAAAGAAAATAGGAGAGTCATTGATCACTTCCTTTGTTGATCCTAGCCCAAGCACAAGCAAGCATGTTCCCACAAAGCATAAAACAAGTCAATCTCAGACCAAAGTATTGCAACCCAAACAAAATGCTCCCAACAAACAAAAGAAAAAGCCACCTGTCGACAGATGGAATGGTGCCTGTCGACAGGCAAGAACAACTTCAACCAATAAACAGTCTATCAACAAAAAAATTGAAAAGAAAATTCCTTCATGCAATGTGTGTAAAAAGATTGGTCATGATGAAAAACAATGCTGGAATAATCCAAAGAAACAGAAATTCAAACAAGTTTGGATTCCTAAGCATTTACTTTGTTGCATGAATGAAATTTTGGGACCCAAAGTAATTTGGGTACCAAAACCTCTTGTCTGATCCACATATGCAGGAATGCCTAGCAGCCCAACATCAAAACAAATGGTACTTGGATAGCGGCTGTTCGAGGCACATGACGGGCGACAAAGCTAAATTCTGTTTCCTAGTGGAGAAAGACGGAGGACAAGTCATTTTTGGAGGTACAACAAAGGCCAAATCATTGGCACAGGTAATGTTGGTAAGTGTCCCTCCAATTCAATTGAAAATGTAATGTTGGTTGATGGCCTTAATCACAACTTGCTTAGCATAAGTCAATTATGTGATAGAGGTCACAACGTCATTTTTGAATCAAATTCATGTCAAATTGTTGATAAAGAAACAGGAAGTGTAAAATTTTCTGGAAAAAGAGTGAATAACATCTACTTAGTTGACTTAGATGATCCAGAAAATGACAATTTGTGTCTTGTTGCAAATAGACAGGATGAATTGACATTGTAGCATCGTAGGCTTGGCCATGCGAGCTACAACGTATTGCACAAGATCATGAAGCTCAAATTAGTAAGTGGACTTCCTGACATTTCTTTTAACAACAATGAAAGTTTTTGTGATGCATGTGCACAGGGAAAACAGACCCGAAAGTCTTTCAAATCCAAAGCACCGGTAAGCACATCTAAACCATATGAATTGTTGCACATGGACCTTTTTGGACCAACTAGAACTCTAAGTCTCAATGGCAAACGTTTTGGTTTTGTCATTGTAGATGATTTTTCTAGGTTCACATGGGTCAAATTCTTGGCACACAAAAGTGAAACACTTACAATCTTCCAAGAATTCTTTAACAAGATTGAGCATGGCAATGTGAATAAAATATGCTCAATCCGCACCGATCACGGGGGAGAATTTGATAACAATGCATTTTCTGATTTTTGCAGGCACCAAGGGATTGAACATCTGTTCTCCTCCCCAAGGACTCCAGAACAAAATGGAGTAGTGGGAGGAAAAACAGAACATTGGTGGAAATGGCTCGCACTCTTCTGGTTGAAGGCCAACTCTCCAGAAGCTTTTGGGCAGAAGCAGTGAACACTTCATGCTACATTCTAAACAGAGCCATGGTAAGACCTGTGATAAAGAAAACCCCCTACCATTTGTTGAAAGGTAAGAAACCCAACCTTGGGTACTTCCGAGTATTTGGCTCAAAGGTATTTATTCATAACAATGATAAATCTGATTTAGATAAATTTGAAGCCAAAAGTGATCAAGGTGTTTTTCTAGGCTACTCCGAACACTCTAGGGCATATAGGGTGTTTAACAATAAAACACGCACTGTGGAAGAAACTCCACATGTTATTTTTGATGAGACTTATGCCAAATCTAACAGCTTGACTGTTAACAGAACTGAAAAAGGAAGATGAAGGAACATCACTTGAGGACCTACAAGTCAAAGCAAAAGACAAATCTGAAGAAGATTCCAAGACCAAAGGTGGATATCTTCACAAGGACTATGATGAAGATGATGAAATAGCCTTCAGAAAACAAGATGAAACACATGAAGAAAATCCACTAGAAGGTGAACCTCCTGAAGAACAACATTCACAAGATCAAATTCCTCAAGGACAAGATGCTCCCGGCCCTTCAACAATCACAAATGTGAGGTATTCCAAAGATCACCCACTTGATGATGTGATAGGTAGTTTAAATGATTCTGTTCAAACAAGGTCTCAAGTTAGACAAATAATTGAACATGATCTTTTTGCTTTTGTCTCTCAAGTGGAACCCAAAAATGTTGAAGAAGCCTTAAAAGATAACTCATGGATTGATGCTATGCATGAGGAACTTGGTCAATTTCAAAGAAATAATGTATGGAGTTTAGTTCCTAGAACCCCTGAAATTTCTATCATAGGAACTAGATGGGTGTTTAGGAATAAACTTAATGAAGAAGGAAAAGTGGTCAGAAATAAAGCTAGACTCGTTGCAAAAGGATATAATCAAGAATTTGGTGTAGATTTTGAAGAATCCTTTGCTCCTGTAGCCAGGTTAGAAGCAGTCAGAATTTTATTGGCATATGCATGCTCCCATAAGTTCAAACTTTATCAAATGGATGTTAAAACTGCTTTCTTAAATGGCTATATCAAAGAAGAAGTCTATGTCTCTCAACCACCAGGTTTTGAAAATTCTGAAATGCCTAACCATGTGTATAAATTGCACAAAGCTCTTTATGGTTTGAAACAGGCACCTCGAGCTTGGTATGATAGACTAAGCAATTTTCTGGTAAGCAAAAACTACTCAAGAGGTAAAGTAGACCAAACACTCTTCACTAAGAAAGTTCGCAATCACATAATTGTTGTTCAAGTTTATGTGGACGATATCATATTTGGTTCTACTAACCCTTCACTGTGTGAAGAATTTTCTAAACACATGCACAGTGAATTTGAGATGAGTCTAATGGGGGAGCTTCAATTCTTTCTTGGTTTGCAGGTGAAACAACATGAAGAAGGCTTCTTCATAAATCAAGAAAAATATGTCAAAGAGCTTCTCAAACGATTTCAATTTGAGCAAGCTAAACCAGCCTCCACCCCAATGAGCACAAGCATCAAATTGGAAAATGATGAGAAAGGTAAACGGTAGATGCAAAGCACTTCCGAGGTATGATTGGCTCACTCCTTTATCTTACTGCAAGTAGACCGGATATACAATTCAGTGTTTGCCTTTGTGCTAGATATCAATCTAGTCCAAAGGAAAGCCATTTAATTGCAGTCAAGAGAATTTTCCGATATCTCTCAGGAACATGCAATTTGGGTTTTTGGTACCCAGCAGGCAGTAGTTTTGATTTGATATCATATTCTGATGCTGATTATGCTGGATGTAAAATTGATAGAAAAAGCACTAGTGGATATTGCCAATTCCTTGGCGGTTGCATGGTTTCGTGGGCATCCAAGAAACAACACTCGGTTGCACTCTCCACTGCAGAGGCAGAATATGTCGCTGCAGGAAGTTGTGCAGCTCAAGTGTTGTGGATCAAAAGTCAGTTAGCTGACTATAATGTTGAAATTGGATGCACACCTATACTATGTGACAACACAAGTGCTATCAACCTTTCAAAAAACCCTGTCCAACACTCAAGGACTAAACACATTGAAATCCGTCATCATTTCTTGAGAGATGAAGTTGCCAATAAAACCTTGGAACTTAATTTCATTCCCACAGAAAAACAATTGGCTGACATTTTCACCAAACCCTTGTCTGAAGATAGATTCACATCCTTAAGAAGAGAATTGGGTTTGTGTAAAATGCAATGAAACTAACTCTCCATATTGGAGTACATGCTCTTTATGTGTGAATGACTATGTGGTATATCAAATGGTGAACTGTGGAAGAACAAGTTCGGCTTGTTTGGAAACTATCATCATGCGTGAGAAAATATTCTCCGCCAAGTATCCATAGTCCCATTGCATATAAAGGTCTGTACTTCACATAGGATTTTTAGTTTCCTTACATTTTATCATGTTAACTCCATGAAACAATGCTTTTTCTGTGACCATGTGCTTGTGTATGACATTCTTTAAATGAACATGTTTGTCTTGTATCAAATGCTTGTGTGAATCCTTGCTTAAATGTTGTGTCAACACGTGCACACACTATGGGGGAGTAAGTTAAGGGTAGATGAGTTTTTTTCTTTCATGAGGAAACTCTTCCTACATCTCTTTTTTGAATTCTCACTTCCTTGAACTCAATGTGCAATCAATCTGAAACCAGAAAAATCCACTCTGTTCATATCTGTCGACAGACACATTCCATCTGTCGACAGGTACACTCAGATTTGTTCTGACTGAAACTTCAATTCATCAGTCTGTGTGCATCTGTCGACAGACAGATTCCTGCTGTCGACAGATACACACATTCTTACTATTTTCTCATTTCTTCTTCATACTTTTCAAGAAAGTGTTCATTACTTGATTTGAAGGTAAACATTGGATTGTTTTGTGCAATATAACCTTTCATATCCACTTCATGTCAAAGTCGTGAACCAAGTCTAAATGATGTTTGATGCAACACTTGTTTGAGGTCTATTTAGATCATTTTGAACACAATGAGCAAACCAAATGATTTTTAAACATCTCCTTTGAATAACTCCCTTGTCATTAAACATGAATCCAAAATGATTTGAAAAATCAGAAGGTTCTTGAATTTAATGTTCTACATTATCACTTGCCTAAAGAAATTCATGTACTTGACGAAAAGTAAAAAAAAAATAGGGAGAAAAGCTACCTATTTCTACGGTTCAATCAAAAAATTTATCTTCTATTTATGGGATGGAGGTAGAGCAATGATGAAAATCACTAAGTAACCGGGGACATGGGCATCACCAATGTCGGTCTTCGCGTCAAAAGGTTGTTTCATTATCTCTACACAATGGCTTGATGGACACTCACATTGAGTAACTGGGGGTATTGGCATCACAAATGTCTACCTTCACATGAAAAAGTGAAAGTGCTCCTCATTGCCACTCTTTTCCATCTTCGTTGTTTAAAGATTCTAAAATCAGACTAGAAATAGAGTGAAGCCTCCGGAATTTTTTTTTTTGTCAAGTCCAATGTGCTTCTTATGGGTAAGATGTTCTTGTGGCCATCTAATTCAAATTTCATCTGACTATCATCTCTATTTTGATGCATGTTTTTCTTCAATGGCCTTAATCAAAAGAGTTATTTAATTTTCACTGGCTTTTGTGAAATGTGTTCTTTATGATCTAATTAAAGAACTCGTCGGTTTTAATTCAAAATCATTGTAGAATTGTGTCATGTCTTCATCATAATGGATATGCATTTTTATCTTGTACATACACCTATTTTACCCTAAAATACCAAATGAACACTTGTCCCTTTAAAAAATCTTGCAAAAAATCAAGTTTCAGCCAAAAAGTAGTTATCTGTCGACAGACAGATGGTCATCTGTCGACAGCCGGTGGCCCAGATCCGTTTTGAAGCAAAACACTCGCGCCGGTTCAAGTCTTTTTTGTGGGGCGTCTCTTTTAAAACCCTTCTAAACCTATTCTAAAGGCCTCCCACGACCATTTCTCACCCTTCCCCTCTCATTTCCTCCTCCTCTTCTCCAAACCCCTCTCTTTCCTCTCCAGGGCTCAAGATCCGTTCCATCTCCGACGATCTCGCTGCTCCTCGTCTGAGATCCCTCCACTCTCCCTTCCCAAACGCCATTCTCACCCTCCTTCCTGAGATGGCACCCAAGACAAAGATTCTCACTCGCCGTCGTCGTGCTTCGACGGACGCCGGAGAGAGTTCCAGGGCTCCTTCAGAACATCGTAGCAAGCATCGCGAAGATCGGTTGCCGGAACTCAATGTTCCTCAGAGTCTCCATCTTATCCGGGTCAACGGCACATTCAAGAAAATCGTCCAATCCCGGTATGTGGACTTTGAGTCCTTAGGATCGATGTTCCCCTCACTCCTACCCTACTTTGACACTCAAGGGTGGACATCCTTTCTGTACTCACACTTGCAATACTCTCCAACTGCCGTCACAGAGTTTTTTAATAACCTAGGGCTTTCCAATCAGGGAGATCTTTTTTCTTCGGTGAAAGGCACTCGTTTTTGCCTCACCGCAAATCTTATATCGACAGCCCTTCAAATCCCAAACTCAGGAGTTGAAATCTTCAACTATACTCCTTCCTCCTCTGAGTACTATGAACTTCTCACGCTGCAACCTTATGACTCCACCAAGAAAATTGCACGCTTGAATGCCAACTCCTTTCCTCCTTTGATCCGGATGATCCATCACATCTTCACTACCTTGATCGTCCCGAAGGATGGAAGCCGAGAATTAGTCACTGAGGTCCACAAGTCTTTGTTCATATTCTTCCTCAAGTGTCAACAAATCAATCTGCCTGAACTCATGATAAGCCTCATCCGTCGGTGTTTCTCTAACACCAAGAGATCAATGCCATATGCTTGCCCCATCACCTCTCTTCTAATTTTCATTGGCATTCCTATCCCTTCAAGTGAGCTCATCTCCTTAAAATCCCGCAGTGCATTTGACCTCACTGTCGCTCACCGAATGGGCTACAAGTTTGTAGACGGTGTAGTGACAAGAAATCTCAAAGGGCAAGAACAACAAGGTAATGATGAAGAAGATGATGCAGAAGACAATGAAGACCTTAACGATAATGAAGGCGCTGATGAAGAATCTCAGGATGAGCAAATGCCTGATCAACCTCAAGAATTTGATGATGTACCTGTGCCTCAAGAACAATCTCTTCGTGATTACTTGGCACAAATGCATCAACAAATGATCTCAGGATTTGCTCAAATGAACTCTAGATTTGATCAAGTGGATGCTCGCCTCAACTCTCTGGATGAGTCTCACGTGCATATCCGAGACCGGCTTGATTACCTCTACTCCGAGAGAGATGGATCCCGTCATCCTCCACCTGCTGGACATGACGATGAATAGAAGGTCTCAGGGTCATTAGAGGTCTTTAAGAGTCTTAGCTGGGAGTTAGTCTCACTCGTCCAGTTATCTTTTGCTTGTTCATGTTATTTCCCTTTCTTTTGATTTTTATTGAGTCATGTAATGATTGTCTCTTGTACTGTGAAATTTGAATGATCAATCAATGAAAACTCACAGTTCATGTTTATTTGTCTCCTAATGTGCATGACTTGACTTTTTGTATGTTGTCAAAAAGGGGGAGAACATCAATATTATGCATCAATTGAATGTTTTTGTCATCATCAAAAAGGGGGAGATTGTTGGGTTTTCAATATATCATGTTTTTGATAATCACATTAATATCCTTGAACATTGATTTAATGCAAAATTGATGTGCTAACTAACATGAAAAACACCATGAAAGTGATTGTGTTAAATATTGCTAAATCATACAATGTATATCACTAGCAATGCATTTGCATGTAGGTGCACAAGCATGAAAGATGGAGCATTGAAGAGATGAGCAAATAGCACAAGAAATTATCAAAGAAGTGCATCTGTCGACAGGCCCAGGGCATGTGTCGACAGATACACACAGTCAACCCAAGACAGAGTTCAATTTTTGCATCTCTGAGTGCACCTGTCGACAGATGCAAATTACCTGTCGATAGATACACACAGACAACCCAAGGCAGACCTCAGGTTTTGTATCCCTGAGTGCACCTGTTGACAGATGCAAATCGCCTGTCGACAGATACACTCAGAAATTCAGATTTCTGAAACCCAGTTCTCAGCCTGAGTACATCTGTCGACAGATGCAAGTGCACCTGTCGACAGACGACGGAAACATGAGATTTAGAGTTTCCAACTCCGGCCCCATTTGGGTGTTTCCTTCCTCCACGACCCCCACCTTTACCTAACACTATATAAGCATCCTTTTGGAGCCAAATTCGCAGAGAGCAGCCTCCCAACAAAGAGCCTCCAAGGGACCAAGAAGAAAAGCCCCAATTTGCTGCTCTGCTTCAATCTTCCGCCCAGATCGTCGTGGAATCACCATCCATGCGGAGTTGAAGACGGATCGTCGTCAATTCAACCTTCTACATCGATCAGTTACATCCAATTGATGTTTGAAGAGCGTCTGGACGATCCACGAGAAGAATTGTAACTGGATTTGTTCCCCAACTCTAAATTCTTCTCCATTTCACAATTTCCATTCCATTGTGTGTGTGTGGTTGTGTTTCAAGCATTCCTTGTGCTTGATTCACGAGTTTGTGGTTGTTCTGATCGTGGTTCATCAGACAACGTGTTTGTGTGTGAGTTGTTGTGTTGAACTCGCTCATAAGCAGTCGTTTCTGCGTGTGTGTGTGGACGGTGGATGTAGGATACACGAGTTGTATACTCCGAACCACCTTAAATCATCGTGTCCTGTGGTTTGCTCGCATTTTGCAATAGATGATTGGTAGGCACGTTGTTCATACGCACGTTTGATACCCTGTTCTCATTTAGATCAACTCAAGCCTTCTTATACTCAATCGAATTCTAATCAAGTTTCATTAAGATCGCTGTAGCACCGAGTAGAAGCCATCAGTACTTAGAAATTGCCGTAATCTATTCAACCCCCCTTCTAGATTACCATATTGTGTTATTCCGCATAACCCTTCAGGTTTTCCGTTTATTTAGTAAAGTCATGTTTGAGGTCAGAAGATGGTAAGTAAATTACCGCTTTAATATCTTGTTTAGAGAATTCTATAAATTGCTATAGAATAGCTTCCTGCTTAGTTACTTGAGTTGTGGTTTGCTCGGTTTCTTTGGGGGAGTTTCCCTACAGAGCCAGTGACTAGCGAGACTCACCCCCCCTACTCCTTTCAGGTGAGGGACAGCTGGAGGCTTCCCATCCGTCATCTAGTTCCAGGCTGCACCGTAGCAGAGCAGGGTCTGCGCTACCTCCAGCAGTGTAATTTTCTTTCTTTTTACACCTCGGGGTATGCCCTAGGTTCTGTTGTACAGGCTTATCATTTTAGTTGAGAAACTGGCTATGTAAATCCCATGTAAATATTTTTGGAATGGAAAGTTTACTTTTGTTCTATGGTTTCCTTTATATTTCTATGGACATGTGTGAATGATATCCCTTGCAAAGCTTCGGCTCGTTCGCGGGAGGCGGAGTCATGTCAGGCTCGTTATCAGGTTAACATGTTTGAACGATGTGGTCTGTCACAAAAGTCCTGTAGCTACATAGCAAACAAACAAGTTAGCAAATGTTGTCCCTGAATCTTCACTCGTACCTCCTCAACAAAGTTCGAGGTAACCGCAAAGTCTCCTGTCGGCAGCTCAAAAACCTGGTCATTGGACACTCCCATGTCCAACTCCTCAAGAGAACCTAAAAAACTCCTCAGAAACAAAAGAGTCGGAAGCACCAGAATCAAACAACACTCTGGTTGCATAGCCAAAATAATCGCAGTACCTTCCACAAGCTGAGTTGTCTCTTCCTTTGCTCTAGTCATGTGGATGACATGACCCCTGGTCCTCGGCTTGCCTGAACTCGTAGTCTACTGAAGCTGCTACACAGGAACCTGCTGCTGTTGAGTACGAAACTAAGGCTGACTCTACTGCTGCGTGTCTCTAGGTAATAGGGGCAGTCCCGTGCCATGTGACCCAACTGTTCACATCGGTAACACGTGCGAGCAAAAGAGCGTTGGCCCTGCTGCGTAGGCTACCTAGTAGCTGCTGGATAGTCTCTGCCAAAAACTACCTCTGCTCTAACTGCCTCCTGTCACACCGAAACCACCTCCTAGACCCTAACCTTGAAGACGTCCCCAAGGAGGAAGACATAAACGAAGTCGTAGCCTTCGGAGTCTTTTGTGAGGTATTCTGCTACTGCCTCTATTGTGTCGGACCCACTAGCCCCTGACAAACTCTAATCTGCTCACGGGTCTGCAAAGTGTCAGCCTCCAAAGCTACTATAGTCTGATAGACCACGTCCAAGTCGGTGATGCGTGCAACTATCAACGCCATGCCTGAGCTCTTGCCTCAGTCCTCTCACAAACTATTGGATCCTCATGCTCTCATCTACCATAATCTGTGGCGCATAGTGCCCCAACTCTACAAATTTGGCGTCATACTGGACCACTGTCATCTCGCCCTGCACCAAGTCCAGGAACTGGTATAGTCTCTCTATCCTGACATAAGTGGGGCAGAAGACTCTCTCAAAAGCTGCAACAAACTCCTTCCAAGTGATCTATTTGAGTGGGCAAGACTAGAAAGTGGTCTCCCATTCTGAAGTCCACCAAGCCAGCACCTGGCTATGCAACTGGTAGCTCTCCAGCAGAACCCTCACCTACTCTGCACACTCTATGGAACGAAAAGTCCCCTCCACTGCATCTAACCATGACTGTGCTGCATCAGGGTCTCACTGACCCTCAAACTGGGGAGGCTGAAACTGTAGGAACTCCCTCAACACCCTCACGTAACCTCCCTGAGGTGCTGGAGCATCACAGTGCTGGGCAACCAGCTGTGCCATCCCCTCAAGAAAACGGGTTTAGTCATACTCTAGTACAACTCTAGGAGGGGGTGGCGGCGGTGCAACACCACTGTGTGCGTCCTGCGGTCAAGGTGGTAGCTACTGTGGTGGCGGGCATCTCGAGCTTCCTACTAAGGTGCCTGCTCAGCCACCTCCTCAACATGGCGTCGCCTTGGTGCCATAATGGATCTATACAACACATGCACATAAATTAATACATAAAGTTACTCCGGCATTGCATGCTGCTACTGTACTCTTCATGCTCTGAGTTACCAAAATGTGACATTTCCATATATGTCTCGACAAAACAGGTTTTAATACTAGCTGTAACAACCCAAGATTCGAATTACCAGTTACCCACTAGTAACTCGAACCCAAACCGCCACCCACAAGCCGAAGCTCGGAAGGGTTAATAGAAAGTGTCCGTGTAACACCCCGAAGATTTAGTGATTTAAAATTTTAGAAATAAAGGAGAATAAATAAATTTCATAATTATCGGAATGATAAAACTTACGTACCATTATCGTACGAGAGAAAACAAATCAAAATTTCCGTAAAAATTATAAATCAACCCCAAATATAGTCCCTAAGTGTTCTACAATGAAATTTGTGCAACAAAAAAAATCTTATTGGCCAAGTGTACGTCACATGCGACAAATTATCCGAATTAAGAAACTAAGTCGGAAAATTGTTAACGCGGAAAAATAACCTGACCATAAATTAAGTAAACATGTCGGAGAGGCTTCCAACATCATGTATTAATAAACCATTAACAATATTGGGCCAATGGAGCACATTTGGCCCAAGGATAAAAATAGGGACAAGAAAATACCCATAAATTCGTGTATGTAATTATGCAGTGATTCGGGAGGGCAAATTAGGGTTAAAATTAGTGGTAATGGCCATGCATGGCAACCCAAATCGTGGCCAACCCTGTATGACACCTTCCCATGGTGTAGCTACCTCCTTTGGGTGAGAAAATCCTAGATTTTGGAAAGTAGAAAGTAGAATTTGCAGCCCCCTTTCCTAGTCCCATTAGGACATGTAAATACACCCTAAATCTATAAGAACTTGTCAATAAACTCTTGGGCAAGGTTTGGCAATGAGTTGGGGTTGTTTGGAGGTGGGCTAGGGCTTCAGAGGAGGAGAAAGGCTGGGAACCGGAGCTTCATCCCCCTTCATCCTCTGCTGCGTCCAGAACGTCGACTGGTCTTAGATCTTCATAAAGGTAGGTGTTTTCGGGCTAAGAGTAAAGAAAACCAACAGCATCATATAGATCTTCGAGTCTAGGTTCATTTGCACTTGATTTGACTAATTTTTATTGAGTATACAATGTGTATTAGTAGTTTTCCCTAAGTCGCGCACAGTTAGGGATTTTTCCGTTCTTCTTATCATGCATGTGATTCAAGACCGAATTAGACTAAATCCCCAACATCAACATTCTTATACTAGTAGTCACGATCTTCTTTTATGTTGGACGTTTTGTCTAAAAGTCTTTAATTAGAGAGTTATAAGTATGGTAAGAGAGTCGCTGCATGATACTGCGATTTCGGGCTGCACTTAGCTTTATGTTCTTCCTATTTTTCATGAGATTCAAGACCAAATTAGGTCAAGTTCCCAACATAAAAGTTCTTCCACTAGTTGTTATGGTCATGCTTTATGTTTAACATTTTGTCTAAATGTCTTTCGTTAGAGAGATATAAGCATGGTAAGTAAATCACTGCATGAGATGTGTTTTCAGGTTACACATGACTTTTATGTTCTTCATATATTTCTAGAGATTTCTAATTGATCTTTTCGTGGGATACCCTTTGGAGTACAAGGATTGGGGAAATTTGTAGCCCAACATGGCCAAAAGTACCCTAGGGGTATGTGGGCACTTAATCCAAGGCCGATTCACAAGATCCCTAGAGTGCCACGTGTCCAGATGTGACTAATGGTGGAAAAGTTCCCGGAGTGTGTCGACCTACCCATGGGGTGTGTCGACACACTGTCCCAAACTGTCACAAAAGATTTATGGGAAGGGTCTCTAGTGTCGACACTACTTTATCCAGTGTCGACACTACTTGATCCTGTGTCGACACCCTGTACAGACCTGTTGACTGGGTTCTCTGGGAGCTAGTGTCGACACCACTTGACCATTTCTTCATCATTTTACCTTGTGTTTGAAGCATTGTGTCGACACTACTTGACCATTTCTTCGTCATTTGGCCTTGTGTTTGAAGCATTGGGTCGACACCAGTAGGGGGTGTGTCGACACTACTCTTAAAAAAAAAAAAATTGCATGTCTCGGGTCTGATCATTACATGATGTCTACTAGCATGTGCATGTTGTTATATAGTATGCATGGACCTAAAAGTATTCAACCCATTGAAAAATGGTAATGATATGAATATGATTCTAATGTGTAATTGTGATTGACCTTATGTTCATTGGATTATCTTGTGATCTTACTTATTGTCAATTGATATGATAAGAATATGATATGAATGTGGGGATGAATACATGTTAGTATGGACTTGTTAGGGGAGTTAATATCATGATTTGCATATGAGTTTCAATAGCTATATGTTTTTCGATGTTCAATTGATTATTTGCCAATTGCATACATGTTAGGAAAGATCCATGACACGTCACTTACACCTTTGCACGAATAGGCACACCCTTCTTGGGGAATTGAGAGCTCTCTACCGGTCATTCTGAATCGGTAAGACTAGCGATCTTTTCCTTAAGACCTCTGTAAGTCTCCGCTCTCTATGGATTCCCACATAGAGGCCAAGCTGGTTGTACCATGAAGTACCCTGGAGGTAGAGAGCACATGTTCTGCATACGATCTGTCATTAGTCATCCTCATGTCAAGACATTAATGAATTATGAAACATAAGATACGTCGTTATACTGCCCTTTTGTTCTCTTGAGCTTTTGTCATAACTTGACTCTATGAATGATCATGTCTTTCTTACTATGAGCTTGTCATTGAAACTCTGTGGCCATAATATGAATATGTTGTTCAGCACAATATGGAACTTCGGTCCATTTGACTAATGCCTGTGCAATAGGGGCCCTGTCTGGTCCTGGGGAAGAGCACCCCAACGTACTTATTAACCGCGGGAGTATGGACTTGTGGTGCTTGGCATGGCACTGATACGATATGCAAGATTTATGAGAATGTGCCTTTGTTTGATATGATAAGTTTGATTTGATATGATGTGATAAGATTTGATAAGAGACGTCTGATCATGTGAATACATAATATCTATACGAATATGGCCAATTCATTTGATACGATTCTACTCTTGAAATATTTGTCCATTGTATATGCAATTCGATATTTGATTTGATATGTCATCCGTTCTATTCCTCTATTCAACTTGTTAGAAAAGCATGCATTGTCAACATATTCATGTGCATATCTGCCTATTTAAAATGTTAATCATGTATATTAGTGCCCGCACAATATTGAGATGTAAATCCTACTGAGCTAGTTCGCTCACCCTATCATCCTGCCCTTTTCAGGTAGTGATGAGGAACTAGAGGAGTCGGATGGGGCAGGGCAAGAGTGATGAGCACCCGATGTTTAGAAGATGAAGTATTAGGAATAGATATTTGAATAGTCTATGTATTAGTGACGCATTTTCATTTGAATAATGAACCCTTTTGGTTGGTTCTTCTTATGTAAGGTTGTAACTAGTTGAATGGAATGAAATAAAGTATACTTTTGGTGATCATATTATAGCCTCAAATGTGTTATTATATTCAATTGTGACTCTGCGCTATTCAACTGTGATACGCCTATTTTTATCGTTCACGTCTCTTGGTATTTATTTCGCTGCTAAATATCGGGGCATGACAGTCCGAGGAGAACATATAAGAAAATGTACAAAACACTATACATATAATAACATGGTACAACTGAGAGTAGATCCAACATAAGTAAAGAGTATAGAAAGTACGTACACAAAAGAGTACCACTCTCAACAGCTAAGCCAGACTAGCACCGGAGTCGCTCGGCTCCTCAGTAACTAGAGCCGATGAAGAACCACCTAAAAGGGAAGGGAGTGAGTCTCGAGAAGAGACCCAGTAGGGACACTATCCCCTACTGATAAATAGTACGAAAAGAAGTGCAGCAAAGTAAACTACACTAATGTAACACTGCACTAAAACACATAAGAACTGGTGGCATGATGCCCAACTCCTCACAGGAGCGCGTCAAAAAGACTTGAACCTGGCAGGCTCAACAACATACAACAAACACAACAATAGTCACACACTCACACAAAAAGGTAGGACCAGCTAGGGCCTATGGCATGGCACCTACTGTAACGACCCAGGATCCGAATTACCAATTAGCTACTAGTAACCCGAACCTGAACTACCACCTCTGAGTCGAAGCTCAGAAGGTTTAAAAGAAAGTGCCTGAGGAGAACATATAAGAAAATGTACAAACCACTATATATAAGACAACATGGTACAACTCAGAGTAGATGTAAGAAAAGTAAAGAGAACATCAAGTACGTACACAAAAGAGTGCCACTCTCAGCAGCTAAGCCGGACCAGCACCGGAGTGACTCGGCTCCTCAGCACCTAGAGCCGATGACGAATGACCAGAAAGGGAAGGGAGTGAGTCTCAAGAAGTGACCCAGTAGGGACACCAACCCCCACCAGTAAATAGTACAAAAAGAAGTGCAGGAAAGTAAACTACACTAAAGTAACATTGCACTAAAACACACAAAAACCGGTGGTGTGGCGCCCAACTCCTCATAGGAGCACATCAAAAAGACTAGAACCTCACAGGCTCAACAACACACAACAAACACAGCAATGGTCACACACTCACACTAAAAGGTAGGACTAGCTAGGCCTATGGCTTGGCGCCTCGACACCACAGAGTCCTCAAACTCTAGCCATGTGTGCACACTCAGATGCTCTCCCTCGCATCTGGTCCTCGATCGGTTTTCCCCTACACAAGACTCAAATGGTGGAGAAAGGGCCCCACGAAAACCAGCTCATAACCACCACAAGGAGCACGCACTGGACGGAGTCCCACTCAATGCCCAAGCTCACCGGTGGAATAGCTCGACGCCAGTCATCCAGACGGAGCACAGCTCAACTCCCGGGAAGAACACAACAAAAACACAAGCATGGCAATGCACAACACACGCACAAACGGAGATGCTCTCAATGTCTGGCACACATCGCCAGGAGGCAGACACCGCGTGTCGTAGCCTCATACACACAAGAGGGCTCACACTGTTGAGACCTACCTGTGGAGTTGACGACAACCCCAATTGCCACTAACCCATGGTAAACAGCACAGTACCCTGCCATCTACTATAGTAGACAACAGCATCCCTTGCCTTTAACCTCACCTTGACGGCAAGATACCTTGCCGCCAAGTTCATCCTCAAAAGCTTAACGTCAACAATCCTTGATGTCAAGTTCTTCAGCTTCCAGCAGCTGATACGGCCCTAGGCCAGTCCTAGGGTCATCCAGCCCAAAACCACACAATCTGATGAAGGGAAATGCTTTCCCTCATCAAACAACACCAGTGTAAATCCGAAAAACAAAGATCCAATGCTTGGATCGATCAATATCCCCTTAAAAGCCCAGTATGGAGAAACCTGCTGGAAATCGACTTAGGGCATCACACGCAGAGCGGAAGTAAAACAAAAAAATATATATAGATTTCCATCCATATACTTGATCAGGCTATGATGTTTGGTGCATGTAAACATACATACATACAAGGTATCAGACCATCTCACCTAGGGGAGATCGTCTATCCCCTGAAGCGCAGAACTAGTCCTTGTTTGAAGGAGCTCTCGCGAGACTCCCTCTAGCGGTATCCACACAGTGGATGATCAGCGATAACGATGACCCCTCCTTTGCCGGTGGTGCCACTCCTCCACGTCGTGCAATGCCACACAGCGGTCAACAACAATAAGTAGTAGCAACAACAAGAGGGAGCGGCCCTCCTAGTTCTCCTCTTGCATAGGGAGAGCACTGGAGGGAGAGATGGGGAGGAGGATGAAGAAGGTGGCTTCTCCTCTCAAGATAAAGACTATGAACTTTAAGGATAACCCCTTCTATTTATAGAGAGCCGAAAGGACACTTCATTAGGGACACCTCGTCATGTCATCGTTATAGGGACACCTCATCATGTCATGATTACACGGACACATCATCAGGGACACCTCGTCATGTCATGATCACAAGAGAGACATCTCCTAGGGACACCTCGTCAAGTAACCATGACAAGGGACACCTCTCAGGGACACCTCGTCAAGTAACCATGACAAGGGACACCTCGCAAGGACACCTCGTGATGCCATCATGACTAAGGACACCTCGTAGGGACACCTCACAATGTCATCATGGCTAATGATTATGAGGTGTCCTCCTTCTAGAAGTGGTGACACTTGTCATCATACAAGATGATGAGGTGTACTCCTTCTAGAAGGGGTGAGGTGGCATGATCCTGGCATGCTCCCTTAATGGATCCTTGTCAAGGCTTATTCGGTCATACCCAATAGATCCATAATGGGTTAAATAAGGCTTATTAGATAACTTTTATTCAATCCTCTATTCATCGTGTTATCCACCTTATGTGTGTAACCCTCTAGGCCTAATATCGAGCTGATCGTGAGTTGCACCCGTCAAAACTCCTTCTGACTTAGTGAATTATTATCTCCATAATAATTCACTCAACCCATCGATTATGAACATACTAGGCCACTATGTCATCAACCCTAGACGATACGGGTGATCAAATCCATTGGACCTGTCTTCCCATAGTTAACATGCACCTCTAATCCCTCATCCATCTATTATCACAGAGACCGTATACTAGGTATGGTGTTGTCAGGCCTACACGGAATCTGTTAAAGTCAAACTCTTATCGGATTCTTCCAGAGAACTCCTTCTCTCAAAATCCGATTGACCCTGGCTAGAGATTTGTCTGAGTAAGGCTATATGAGATATTCCTCTCACCCCGCGAGGTCAAATCCCCAAATCCGGCAGTGGTGGAGAAAGAAGGAGGTGAAGATGGTGGGTGGAAAGGGAGAAAGGGGTGGATAAGAGGGTCCTCGGGTTGCCTTATAAAAATAGGCCCGACGGAAGTTGACGTCCACATAGGGTGCCATCAACTTCACCGCCAAGAACTTGACGTCAACATCGATTATCGTCAAGTTCAATGCTCGGAAAATTACAGAAATTTGGATAGACGGAAACATCTCTTGCCGTCAAGACCAAGTAGATGGCACACTATACTTTCGTCAACCAAATGTTGACGTCAAGCCCCCTTGACGTGAACCAACACTATTCCAAAAAGGCCCATTTAGGATCCAATAAGTCTCATGGCCTTACATTGTGCTTCCCACCATGATCGCCAAAGAGCTGTTGTAACATTCCGTTCCCCTTGTGGGTCAGCTTTCTAGTTGAGGTCACGACATGTCGACCCGTCACCTTCTGAAGGCGATGGAGGTGACCGTCGCGTTCTGATTAAGAACGCGACGGCCAGGGCCATCATGTTCCCAATGCCAAGGTTTAAGTGCTTCAACCTGAGAGCAACCCCTCTTTTCGCCCATTACTCTATGTTCTTTTTCCCTCCGACGACCTCCTCTATGCTTGGTGCTCCGTGGGGAGCTTGGAAGGGAGGGTTCCTTGGCTTGGATTGGTAAGTGTGTGATTTTCCTTGTGTGTGGATTTGGTGCTGGTTGAGTTTTCCTTCTCCCTCTCCCTTCCTCACTGTGCATTGCCCTTCTCTCTGTGGTGCATACTCCTCTCCATCGACTCATGAAGGAGGTAGTGCTCTACTCGTGGACGGTGGCTCTTGGGGAAGTGGAGCTCGGAGGAGGAGGGGTGCAAGCCTACGAGAAGGCCCCTCTGGGGTGGTTCTTCACCTTGAGGTAGGGATTCCAACTTTCCCCTAGTTCTACTATGCTAGGGCCAAACCCCTTTCTTCTAAGCCTAGAATCATGCTAGCTGCTACTTAGCTTCCTTTGATCCATGTGTGATGGATTCATGGCGTTTGTTTGGATGGATTCATGCTTGATGAGGGGTTTGTATGAGGTGAGATACATGCTGCACGTGAGGATAATAAGTGTGGTTGGCTTTCCTTGACATGCATGGGGTTTCTTAAGGGTGGTTTGGTGTTAATTAAGTAGTATATTCGTTTGTTATGCTCCCCTCCCCTTGTTGTACCTTTTTAATTGTTTTAGGGCTGGGTTGTGTTGCCTTATTTGGGCACTCGGCTGAGGTCGCGATGGGTTTCCCAGTCGCGACCTGGTCGCGACGTATCGTCGCGTTCTCTCTGAACGCCCCCCAGCACCCGTCGCATTGCTATCGCGACGGCCCTGAGAGTCACCTTCTGCTTCTTGTCGCGACAGGCAGGATCGTCGCGTTCTGATCACGATGTATCACTGCCTCGCCTCTCTGACCGAGAGGGACTGGCGACAGGTTTTGACATTCCGCTTCCGCTATGACTCAGTTTTCTTAGCACCGGTGCTGTTCCTAGTGCAGTGCTACCCTAGTTTTTTTTGCCCGGTGCTAGGCACTTGAGGGCTTGTTCACGAGACAGGTTGTTACCATTACATGGGACCCTCGGTTCCCGTGCGCCCGTTAGAGGGAGTTCTCCGGGTGGCGGGTTTTGCGCAAGTCACAGACTCTAGTTGTAGAGGGGAAAACGGTGGGGACAGCGGCATAGACTCATTTGTAGAGCTCTCTTAGCTAGGTCTGGGTCGCCGAGGTTGTTGTGGCGCTCTTTCGGTGCGAACTAACTAGTCCTTTCTCACTGCCTCACTCTACGTGGTTCCGAAACCATTTAGAGGGGCCAGGAGTGGGACCGTAGTCTGGCCAAACTATGACATTTTGGTTACTTTAGTTCCGCGTCTCACTCCGACAGGAGGTGCTAGACATGGACTGTCGGTCGAGGGTAAGGCGCGTGGCGCACCTGACTGGTTGACTAGTGTAGTGTTCTGTAGCTAGTGTTATTATCTAGGCAGTCTTTACTATATGAGTTTACAGCCTTGGGTTTCCGTTGGTGCCGTGTTTCACATGGGTTTTTCGGTCCCGACATGTAGCCTAGACCGATGACCGTGTAGTTCTTTCATGCTTCTGCACTTTACTCTGTTTGGTAGAATAGAATTTACGGCTTCATTTAATTACCGCACTTAGTTCTATTCTGCTGTTTGAACCAGTGGGAGATTGGTGAACTTAATCAGTTCATGAGAAACCAAGTTTGGTCCCTTGTTCCGAGACCATCAGATCATCCTATTATTGGCACCAAATGGGTGTTCAGAAACAAATTGGATGAAACTGATGTTATCACTAGAAACAAGGCTAGACTACTTGCTCAAGGCTATTCCCAAGAGGAAGGCATAGATTTCGATGAAACCTATGCACCAGTGGCTAGACTAGAGGCTATTAGAATTTTACTTGCATATGCACCTGCACTAGATTTAAAGCTTTTTCAAATTGATGTAAAATCTATATTTTTAAATGGCTATATAGAGGAGGAAGTTTATGTAGAACAACCTCCAGGTTTTGATTATGAAGAATTTCCAAATCATGTCTTTAAATTACATACAACACTATATGGTTTAAAACAAGCACCTAGAGCATGGTATGAAAGGCTTAGTGCATTTTTATTAAACCATGGTTTGATCAGAGGACATGTAGATAGCACTTTATTTATTAAGTCATAAGTTAAAAACATATTGCTTATGCAAATCTATGTGGATGATATAATTTTTGGATCTACTAATGAATCTCTGTGCAAGTACTTTGAAAAGCTTATGTAGGGAGAACTCGAAATGAGTATGATGGGGGAACTAAATTATTTCCTTGGACTTCAAATCAAGCAAGGCAAAGAAGGCACACACATCTGCCAAGTGAAATACACCAAGGAATTATTAAAGATATTTAGATTCGATAATGCAAAGCCACTGCCCACACCAATGAGCATATCTACAAGGTTAGATAGTGATAAAGATGGTAAGAAAGTAGATCAAAAACTTTACAGAGGTATGATATGATCATCACTTTATTTAACTGCTAGTAGACCAGATATTCTATTTAGCGTATGCATGTGTGCAAGGTATCAGGCTGATCCTAAGGAATCTCACTTAATATCTATTAAAAGGATCTTTAGATATCTAGCTAGAACTCATGATCTAGGCTTATGGTATCCAAAATCATGTGAAACTAGTTTAATTGGATATTCTGATGCTGATTATGCTAGATGCAAGGTAGATAGAAAAATGCACCAGTGGTAGTTGTCAATTTCTTGCAGGATGCTTGATTTCCTAGTCCTCAAAGAAACAAAATTCAGTAGCACTATCAACAGCTGAAGCTGAGTATGTGGCTGCTGGAAGCTGTTGCACACAACTCCTATAGATAAAACAACAACTTGAGGATTATGGATTGCACATCAAGACCATTCCTTTCCTGTGTGACAACACAAGTGCAATAAATCTTACCAAGAATCCAGTTCAGCACTCCAGAACCAAGCATATAGAGGTTAAATATCATTTTACTAGAGATCATGCAGCAAATGGCAATATAAATATTTCTTTTATAGATACTCTAAATCAGTTAGCAGACATCTTCGCAAAGGCCTTACCTGAAGAGAGATTTACGTCTCTTAGAATGGAATTAGGCTTGTGTAATTTGTGATAGATTTCTCTGCACATAACAGAAATAATATCTTCATAATAATGATTATTCCCTCCCCTGGATTTAAGTAAATTCTTTAATTGCTTGGGTCTTTACTAGCTTTGACAGTTCGTTTTTTTATAAGACTCTATCTCTTGCGAAATTGTCCCATTTTGTCATTTTCCTCATTTATTGCGATGTTTTTTCAAAAGCAACTTTAAGTCCTGCTTTTAATCCCGTAATCTATGCCATATCGATCCCACCTTTCTCTCTCATCTCTTTCGACTCGCCTAGAACGATAAACCCTATCGACTCCGGCATTCTCTCTGTGTGATTTTGAAAGAATCCCTTTGTTCACGCCAAAATCTCTTGAGCGCTTCTGTTCTACTCCTTCCCACGATCCTCCAGAACCCTTCTTCGTTCAAATCCATTGCGGCTTCTGGGGTTTCCGGTCCTCACAGCAGAGCAGTAGGAGAGATTTGTTGCGGTGAAGACGAAGCTCTGTGGCAACAAGGCAGTGGATGTGGCTGATTTGGAGAAGTACAAGCTGCACAGTGTGGTAGCAGCAATGCACAGGATGAAGTGGACCAACATGGTGACTATTTCGGAGGCAAGTTATCCAGATTTGGTGAAGGCTTTCTATACCTGTTTGAAATCTGATGCGGATGGGTCCCTGACCTCCACAGTCAAAGGTATTCCTATCCACATTACATATGAACTGTTGGAGAGTTTGTTTGGAGTGTCCACTGCCAGTCGCAGTGGGGTAGATAGTGTTGATATCCATGTCAAGGGTTTAGGAATCATTGGTACTTAATACAAGCTGAAGGATGGAAATATTGACATTAATCAGTTGAATGCCTTCAACCAGATTCTGCACTTCATTGTTTGCCAGATTCTTGTTCCAAGAAGTGCTACTTTCTCCACATGCACTAAGGCAGACTCCGATATGATGTTCTGGGGGATTTAGAACCAAGATATCAATATGGCAGAGGTGATTATTGAGAGGATGAAGTTTGCAACTGTCATGATTTTGGATAAGAAGAACAAGCTCAACATTTCTCTACCATATGCTCACCTATTGACGAGGATTTTCCTGCATTACAACATAGATTTGAATGGCGAGGTGTCCGAGAAGATGGGGCAGACCATCAAAAGCATAAATCTGAAGAAAAGTGGCTTCTCATTAGTAGCTAGTGTTTGGACCAAGACCTCAATCGCTGAAGGTGAGGCCATCATTGGAGAGGGTCTAGAAGTTCCTCCTGTTCAAGATGCAGAGGCAGAAGTAAGGGTTGAAGCCCCTATTGTAAAAGCTCCAGTTGTTCCAGCAGTCCAAGAGGAAGCTGTCAGATCAGAAATTACAGTGGTTCAAGTAGAGGAAGAAGAGGCAGCAGCAGATTTCAGAGTTGAAGTTCCAGTGGCCAGTCCAAGAAGAATTGAGGAAATACCTTCTGAGGACATTGAGCCTGTTGGGCAATCATCTGAAGTTGAAGCCCCTTTGACAGTTGTTGCAACAACTGTTGAAGAAATTTTGGAAACTGTCGCCAGTAGTCAGGGGGAGCAGGAAAAATGTCATGAAGAATTCCATCAAATTCCTGCATAAGAAAATGTCACGGATGTTGAGCAAGAAGGAAGTGTTCCAGATGTTGTGGCACCAGGCCACAGTGATGTTCAGATGGAGGATGCTCCCGTTCAGAGGGAGCATGTAGCTGAGAAGGAAGCACAGGTTCAGAGGGAGCACTCAGTTAGCCCTCATGCTGATCAGTTTCAAGAAGGTGTTGTGGAGAGCACCTCAGATGATGAAGAACTTCCTATTGATTTTGTGAAGCCCGCTGTTAGGGCCAGTGCTAAAGGCAAGGGTATTGCTCAGATTCCTTTACTTACTAGAAGAGCACACCATAGTTCCAGGAAGAAGAAGCTGAGGGTCAATATGAATCCAATAATAGACCGGTTAGATGCTCATGGAGAGATTCTGTGCTCATTGCAAAATGAAGTATCATCTATCTTTGTGAGCCAGAGCATAGGAGCCAAGCAAATTGGAACATTGAACGTTGAGCTCCAAGGTTTGTAGGGTGAGCTGGGAAGCATAAAGCAATTAGTAGAAGATCTATCTGTTTTTGTGAGGGTGCACTTGCCTATTTCTGCCCCTCCTTCTCCCACTCCTGCAGTACCAGAAAGCAGCTCAGGGCCATCAGGGCCAAGGAATGAGGACGCAGCAGTCCGCCCAGCAGGGCCATCTATTGAAGAAGTTCGGACATCAGGGCCAGTTGGTGTTGAGGATTCAGGGCCATCAGGGCTACAGGTTGTTGTGGAATCAAGTCAGGCAGCACAAGAAGAATTAGGGCCACCAGGGCCAGTTGTGGATGAGCAGTCAGGGCCATCTGGGCCAGTGGAATATTAGGATGAGCAAGGCAGAGTTGAAGCACCTGTAGAAGAGGCTGTGCCCCCAGAGCCCCCTTCTTGTCCTCTTCAAACCCCAGCCCCTCCTCCTCCACCTTCATCCTCCACTGCTCCTCAAGCTCCTGCCACCTTTAAACAACCTCTTCCTAAAAACATTTCTTCACCTACACCATTTCCTTCACAATCCTTCTCTTCTCCTGCTTCTTCCACATTTATTCCTCCTCCTCCTTCTAAGGCACCTCCGGCATCCTCCTCAGCTGGAGCCTCATCTTCTGGTCTCTCATCAGCTAGATCATTTGTACCACCTCCCTCCAATTCTTATTCTTTTCATCATCCCTCAACTCCTCTCTCTTTTGTTACAATCATTCCACAGGGTGCCCAACTTGAAGGTCCCTTTATCTAGGACATAAAAGATGAGTTTGAAGTAGCCATACTTCGCTCAGTCTTGTTAGTTGGCACTCACATTCATAGGACAGGCTCTTCCAGCCATGTTCCTAAAAAGAGAAAAATATCTTCCAACCATGGTATTTCTTCTGAGCCTCGTTTTCCACCTCTTTGGTTTTCTCTGACTGTTGAAAATCACAAAAGATCTATCTATTGTGAATTCCTTTAGAAATGTACATTTGCCACCATTTTTGTCCTTCCTCACCTTAATCTAACCGACCACCTGAATATTGTTCTCTCTCTCTCTTCTCTTTCCAAAGCCGAACAGTCAAAAATCTTCCCTATGACTGAAGCTAAAACTGAAGATCAGTGGGCTCGAGGTCATCAGTCTTTATACAGGCAATTCTTATCTGCCAGCTCTGCTCGATTCCCACCCAGAGATCACCCACTCACTCTAGTTGGGTTGAGTGTGAATATAATTCATTTCTCCTCACATTTTGATGATGACAAGCTGTGATTTTAATGCATAATAATTGGAACATGTGAAATACAACACACATGAAATAACTATATTCAAAAAGCATGTTTCCAAACACATTTGTCATTTATATTCATGATAATACTTTGGACTAATGATTTATATGTTTATTTCTCAGGGACAAACATTTATTGCAAGGGTAGTGTCGACACACCCCATACTGGTGTCGACACAATGCTCCAAGCCCTAAGCCAAAAGATGAAGAAATGGTCAACTAGTGTCGACACTAGACCAGGGCAGGTCGACACTAGAGATAGATCCTAGAGAAACAAGTCAACAGGCTTCTATCTCAGGTCGACACCAAATGCAGTCAGGTCGACACTAGAGAGCCTTCCCAGAAGGCCTATTTTTCAGCTGGCTACAGTAGGTCGACACTACTCTATCTCAGGTCGACACTAGATGCCTCTCCCAGGGAACTGTTTTTCCCAGTCTGGGACAGTGTGTCGACACACCCTATGGGCGGGTCGACACACTCCGGAAACTATATGACTTAAAAATTCTCCTGGACACGTGGCACTCTAGGGAATTGATGAATTGGCCTTGGATTGTGTGCCCACGTACACCAAGGGTTCCTTTGGACTATTTAGGGTATAAATACCCTCCTATTGGCCATCCAACGTAAGAGAACCCTTTCAGAGCCTCCCAGAACTCCTGTTGGCAGCAAGAAGAGTTCTCCTCCCTGCTCCTACTTTCCTGGTGATTCCTCAAGCCAATTCTCATCTGTCCAAGCATGAGAAGTGGAGTGTGATCGTTGAAGATGCAATTGGATCACTTCAAGGAAGCAGATCAAGTGCAAGCAATCATTTGAGAAGACTTCAAGGAAGATCCCAAAGTTCAGAGTGCAAAGCATCGGCCAGGGACTTCAAGGACTTAAGTCTCTTCCCAATTCGATCTTCTACAAGGGAGTATAATTGAAGAGCAAGGATTTCTTTATAGAATTCTTCATGTACCTTTATTCTTTTGAGACATTGTGAGATTGTGCAAGAGTTGCTGCATAAGTCTCATGAATGAACTCTTGTTAGACTAGATCTATTGCTAGAGGATCTCAGTCTTGTCTGTCTTTCTAGCAAGTTGTTTGTGAGCCGTCGTGCTCAGTGGTTTTTGAGTCGTGTATTCAAGTTGTTGTTGAGCAGTCTTGCTCAGGTTCTAGAGTAGTCTTACTCTAGAGGTCGTGTGAGTTGTAAACTCAGGTTGTTGGAGTTGTCATGCTCCAGTGGGTGTGGTGTACCCAGGTTGATTCGTGGATCCTCACTGTGTGAGGGGTGGATGTAAGAATCACATGGTGTGATTTCCGAACCACCTAAAAATCTCTGTGCATTGGTCTGATTGTGGTTATGAATTTACCTTTCGTTAGATGCATGCATAGGATCGTTCGAATTCATCTAATCAACTTGTTCACACACTCCTTTTGGCACAACTCACTCAATTTATCATCAGATCTGTGAAATTCATTTTTCAAATTGTCTCTGATTCAAAGAGTTTTTCTAAATTGATTAAGCTTCTGCAATAGTTGGCATAGATCTATTCAACCCCCCCTTCTAGATCTTGTCCACATCATTTCTCGATCCTTCAATTGGTATCAGAGCGGGTTTACACTTGATCTGATCTGATCTGAGTGGTTTCTGATTGTTCTGGGTGTCTTGATTGTTTGCTTGTTTGTTTTACTAAGTATCTCTTCTTTGCACCATTTAATTGTCTTAATGGATTCAAGAGGGTTCATGGCTGAGGGTCACTCTATTAATAGGCCACCCTTTTTCAATGGAACAGACTACACCTATTGGAAGAATAGAATGCAGGTCTTCCTTAGAGCCCAAAACTATGAAATATGGAAGGTAGTCGAAGTAGGTCCCTATGAAAATTAGGGGGAGGAAGAGACCTGGACTAGGGAACAAATATGGAGGGCCACTTTGAATTATAGTGCCATGAACATGATCCAATGTGCAGTCCACCCTAAAGAGTACTCGAGAATCTCAATGTGCAAATCTGCCAAAGAGATGTGGGATAAACTTGAGTTACTCTATGAGGGAACATCTCAAGTTAAAGAAACCAAGGCTAATATTCTTGTCTCTGAATATGAATTGTTTTTGATGAAATCTAATGAGACAATTTCTGAAATGTTTGCCATGTTTATGATCATAGTCAATGGACTGAAGGCCTTAGGTAAGGACTATTCAGATGCTGACTTGGTAAGGAAAATTCTACGTTCTCTCTCTTCAATTTGGCACACAAAGGCCACTGTCATTGAAGATTCTAAAGATCTATCCAAAATCTCTTTGGATGAATTGATAGGATCTTTAATGACATATGAAATTAATCTAAAGAGAAATGAAGAACATATAATTAAAACCAAGCCAGTATCACTAAAGGCCTCATCAAGTAACAAAGACAAGAGTCAGGAGAAAATAAGTTCTGAAGAGTCTGCGTCCAATGAGGATGAGATTGCCCTCATGACCAGGCAATTCAGAAAATTCTTGAAATATAGAAAAGGAAAACTTTCTGGGAAAAAGAAATTTTCATCAGGTAAAAGAAACACTTCCTTTTCTAATGCTAATTTCAATAAGAATCAAAAATCTGACGAAATTGTCATTTTCTACAGGTGCAACAAGCCAGGACATATGAAGGGAGAATGTCCTGAAAACAAGAAGGAAAAACACAAAAGATTCACAAGTACAAGAAGCCAAAGGCCATGGTAGCTACTTGGTCTGATGAAGACTCAAGTGAAAAGGAAGAAGAAGAAAAATCCTCAAGTTCTGGAAGTGAGGAAATCTGCTTCATGGCGAATAGTTCAGATGGAAAGGTAAGTACATATTTCGAAGACTTTTCAATTGAGGATTGGCAAGATGCATATGCAGAACTTGTTGAAAAATACACTGAAATGAGGAAAGAAAACAAACACATCAAAAAGAAAATTGAAAATGTCTTGCATAACCAATCCGTCAATAAAAGAACTTGTGAACTAGAAAATGAAGTAGCAGAACTGAATGAAGAAAAAGAAAATCTTCTGAACTTGATTGATGAGCTTAAGCTTGCCTCTCAAAAGGCCTTGAATTCAAAGAACTGTCTGAAAAGCTGGAAATGGAAAACAAAGATAAACAACAAAAGGTTCAAGAAATCAAAACCTTGGAAAACCAGCTAAAAGAAAAGGATGAAGTTATTGAAACATTCACAAAAGGTAAAGATAATCTGGAGGCCTTGCTGGGAGCAAAAATGAAATCAATTTCTCATGGACTAGGATTCAATAAACAAAAACCTAAGAAAGACAAATCTGGTGAGAAAAAGGATAAAGCACCATTGATTAAATTTGTCAAAGGTCCTAGTCTTGAGAACACTGAAATCAAGCAAACATCAAGCAAAACACCAAAAATCTCAAAAACTCAGAAACAAAACAAGTCAACCAGGTCGACACAGTCACCTGACAGGTCGACACCAGTTCACAAGAAGAAGGATTATGTGGCTGTCGTGTCGACACCAGTCAAGGAGAGGTCGACTTGCTCAACATCAACCAACACAAACCACAAAACCAAAAACTCCAATAAAAATTTGAAAAATAAGAAAATGTCAAAGGAAGTCATTCATGAAAAACCTTGGACTTCCAAGACTAGATATCAAGCTGATTGGAACCAATGGCATTACAATCTTTTTTGGTATCATCCCCAATTCTTCTATCCAAATTTTCTGATGTACCAACAAAATCATTGGATTCCACCTCCTCATCTAAACTCTCATGTCCAAATGAAAAATTCCCCTCCTACTGAAAACAAAAACACTGGTGTTTTCATTCCTAAGGGGAAGAAGAAATTGAAAAAGACAGAGAACACCACTGTAATAAAACAAAAATAAAAAACAAATCAAATTTGGGTGAGAAAAGATTTGATAACAATGTTCAAACATTTTGATGGTCCCAACACTGTTTGGGTACCAAAATCTTCTCTCCACTGATTGATTTTGCAGGAAGGTCATGCACCCAATTCAAATGTGGTTCCTTGACAGTGGGTGTTCACGACACATGACTGGAGATAGAGCCAAATTTTCATTCCTGGTTGAGAAGGAGGGAGGTTCAGTAACATTTGGAGGTAAAAATAAAGGAAAGAGCATTGGATCTGGAAAGGTTGGTCAAACTTTCTCAAACTCTGTTGATAATGTTTTATTAGTTTATGGTCTAGATTACAATTTGCTGAGCATTAGCCAACTATGTGACAAAGGTCACAAAGTTGTGTTTTGGAATCTAATTTCTGTAAGATCATTGATTCATCAACTGATAAAATAAAATTTTTTGGAAAAAGGGAAAATAATGTTTACATGATCGACCTTAATGAAAACTTTTTTGAAAATCTTTGCTTTGTTGCTAATAAAGATGAAATTGCATGGACCTGGCACAAAAGACTTGGCCATGCAAGTTTCAGAACACTGAATAAATTGTTAAGGCTGAATTTGGTTAAGGGTCTTCCTGAATCGTTCTCTAATATTGAAAATCAAGTTTGTGGGATCTGTGACCAAGGAAAACAAACCAGGAAATCTTTTAAAACCATCAATGAGGTGCACACATCTAGGCCACTAGAACTACTTCATATGGACCTCTTTGGCCCAACAAGAGTTCTAAGTCTAGGTGGCAAGAGATATGGGTTTGTAATCATTGATGATTTTACCTGATTTACATGGGTTATCTTCTTGTCCCAAAAAAGTGATACTTGCATTGAGTTCAGGAAATTTTGTACCACTGCCTTAACAAACTTTCCATACAAAATCAAAAATATTTTGACTGATCATGGGGGTGAATTTGAAAACCAATCATTTTCTGATTTATGTGCTGAACTTCAAATTTTCCACAAGTTTTCTTCACCAAGAACTCCAGAACAAAATGGAGTTGTGGAAAGAAAGAACAGAACTCTTGTGGAAATGGCTAGATCCATGCTCCTTGAGAGTAATCTGCCCAAATCCTTCTGAGCTGAAGATGTAAATACAGTAAACTACATTCTCAATAGAGCATTGGTCATACCAAAAATCAAGAAAACCCCCTATGAATTATTGAAAAACAAAAAGCCAATTGTGTCTTACTTTAAAATCTTTGGGTGCAAATGTTTTGTACACAACAATAATAAAGAAAATCTTGACAAGTTTGATGCTAAGAGCTTTTAGAGTGTACATTCTTAAAAATAAAACTATTAAAGAATCTCCACATATTATCTTTGATAAAATTCCTTTTCAACTAATAGTTCTAAATCTTGCAGGAAAAGACAAGACAGTGAAGAGGATGATTTCATTGTGGACTCATCACCAACTGTTGAGGAGCTTGAAGACATTGGTGAGAACTTGAACATCCATTCACCATCTTCAAGTGGATCAGGTAATGTTGCTCCAGATTTAAGTACCCTCAACAGGAAATTTCTGAACATCGAATTTTGAGAGATCACCCATTAGATAATGTAGTTGACAATTTGCATGATAGAGTTAGGACTAGATCATCATTCCTGCATGCTATTGAAGAAGACCCACTAGCTCTAATTTCCCAAATTGAAGCAAAGTCAATTGATGAAGCTTTATCAAGTTCTGATTGGATTAATGTCATGCATGATGAACTTCATCAATTTGAAAGAAATCAAGTATGAGAATTAGTACCTAAACCTAGTGACCAAACAGTCATTGGCACTAGATGGGTTTTCAGAAATAAGTTGAATGAAAATGGTCAAGTCATTAGAAATAAAGCTAGGCTAGTTGCAAATGGGTATAATCAAGAATTTGGAATTGACTTTGAAGAATCATATGCCCCTGTAGCTAGACTAGAAGTTGTTATCCTTGCTTTTGCATCCTCCATGAAATTTAAAATTTATCAAATGGATGTCAAAAGTGCATTTCTAAATGGGTATATAAAGGAAAATATTTTTGTTAAACAACCTCCTAGATTTGAAAATGAAAAACATCCGAACCATGTTTTCAAGCTTCATAAGGCTCTCTATGGTCTTAAACAAGCTCCAAGAGCTTGGTATGACCGTTTGAGTTCTTTTTTGCTTGAAAAAGGATATTCTAGAGGAAATGTTGATCAAATATTGTTCACAAAAATAGTCAATAAATAAATAATTGCAGTCCAAATTTATGTTGATGACATAATATTTGGATCAACCAATAAAAGTCTGTGTACTGAATTTTCAAATCAAATGAAAAATGAATTTGAAATGAGTTTAATGGGAGACTTAAAGTTTTTCTTGGGATTGCAGGTAAATCAAACAAATGAGGGGATCTTCATCAGTCAAACCAAATATGTCAAGGAACTACTGAAAATGTTTGACTTTCAGAACCTCAAGCATTTAAACACACCAATTGCGATTAATGCTAAGCTAGAGGAAGACCCATTTGGTAAGTCAGTAGACCCAAAGACCTACAGAGGTATGATTGGTTCTCTACTTTATCTTACAACTTCTAGACCTGATATTCAGTTTAGTGTGTGTTTGTGTGCTAGATTTCAATCAAATCCTAAAGAAAGTCACATGTTAGCTGTTAAAAGAATTTTCAAATATCTTATTGGAACATGTGATTTAGGAATTTGGTATCCTGCTGGTTGCAAGTTAGATTTGATTGCCTACTGTGATGCTAACTATGATGGATGTATATTAGATAGAAAAAGCACAAGTGGCTTGTGTTTATACTTAGGTGGGTGCCTAATTTCTTGGGCTTCTAAGAAGCAACATTCAGTTGCTCTGTCAACTGTAGAGGCTGAGTATGTTGCAGTAGGTAGATGTGGAACTCAAATTCTTTGGGTGAAACATCAACTTCTTTATTGTAACCAAGACTTAGGTTGTGTTCCCATTCTATGTGATAACACAAGTGCAATAAATCTGTCTAAGAACCCCATTCAGCATTCCAGAACAAAGCATATTGAAGTTAGGCATCATTTCTTGAGAGATGAGGTAGCAAAGAAATCCTTTGAACTCCACTTCATAGAAACTGAAAAACAGATTGCTGACATCTTCACCAAACCCCTTCCTGACAGTAGATTCTCATCTTTGAGGAGAGAACTTGGTCTTTGTAAATGTCCATTTTCTTGATCTCTCTCATTGGGATTGGGTTGAGTGTTAGGCATCTTCTGAGGGGGAGTTCTTTGCATCATCATTAACCTTTGCTTCCTTGATTCATACTGCTCATATCTCTCTCCATTTCATTTCTATTTCTTTTTGACAATGAATTGTTCAACTCACATTGTGTTGAACTTCTTGGTATATCAAATGGTGATTTGCAGAAGGACAAGTTCTGCTTGTCTGGACACTTTCACTATGCGAGAGTATATGTCTCCGCCAAGTACCAAGAAATGAATATGCAATTATTGAGGGGGAGCTTTTGTTGTTCAAAGAGAATTATTTCTGATTTCAAAAACTTGCATATCTTTATTCTGATGAAAAGTGGTTGAAATCCTCATCTCAGGGGGAGCTAGAAAATTCATAAGTCATGTCTTTTGAAAAATTCAAAACTTTTATTGCATTACATCAATTTCCTTGCATGATGTCCTCATTCAGGTGTCTAGAGTCTCAAAATGATCCTTTGAGTGATCCACTATATTCATTTGTCAAATCTCACCTATATTCTTCAAAACAATAGAAATTCAAATTTCATTCAAAGGCTGAAGGATAATGTGTGCCTTGATTTTAAACATGTTTTTGTTTGCAACTGATGTTGGATATAAATGATTTCTTTTTTCAAAAACTCTCCAAAATTTCATAATTCAACAGAGCAATGGCACATGTGCTGAGAAACTGCACACCTTCACAATGAATGAAGTGCCATGTATGTCATGAGGCACTAATGCTATCTCTGTTCAAAGGGGTTCAAAATCAAAAATAAATGCAAAGCAAAATAAATATGTCCTCTTCCTTTTTGATGATGACTGAGTAACTGGAAATATTGGCGTCTAAAAAAATGTATATTTTCATGTCAAATGGTCATCATTTACCCCTTTGAGACTTGATAATGGATAAATCTTTAGTATCCAGGGACTACAATTTGTGAAAAGCATTAGTCTTTGAGTGAACAAGATTTATCACATTTATTATCAGAGAATTGTTTCAAAGAATCATTCCTATCCATCATCAAGTTGTTTTAAATAGTTGTTCACTTTCAACACACTTGATTTCAGTCTAAAAGATTTTCTATTTCTTTGGACTAGAAGAATATGGTAGTGTGTAGTTGATTGTTGAATGTATTATATCCCTCAAATCATCATTTTAATGGCTCAAGTCACTGAATGCTCATATCCTGTTGGATGTTGTGTAAAACTTGGATTGTGTTGAATTTTTGCAAAATATAACAAATGAATTTTTTAGCCTCTTAAAAATCCTTGAAATGATCATTCCACCCATTGCTTATCATTATAAAGATGTCCCAAAGGTCACAAAATTTTTCCATATTCAAATCTCAATTTTTCATCAGGCCAGGTCGACACTACCTTCATCTAGTGTTGACACGCTTTAGCTCAGGTCGACACTCACCTCTTCTATTGTCGACACTGACCCCCTGCCAGGGTAATTTAAGCCATGGGCGCCGATTAAGGGTCTGATTGTTCCTGCGGGGTATTGTACCTCTGAAAACCCCTTTTCTTCTGCAGGTCGACCCGATGGCCGTCTTCCACCTTTGAATCCGGAAAGCACTCCACCTTCTTCCCTCCTCCAACCCATCCCTGTCCTTTTTCTCTCATTCCTTTCTCTCCATACTCAGCTATTCCACTCTCTCTTGCTCCCATGGCACACAAGCAGGCACCTCGCCGTGGAGCAAGGTCCAGGGCTACGACAAGGCCCATTCCGGCGGACGATGCTCCTCCTACTGAAAGGAGAACCAAGAGGCGCCATGACCCTGCGGAGCAGCCAGGGCCTTCCTCTGCATCCCCTTCGTCTGCTAAGAGAGGTAGGACTTCCTCTGGTCGAGGTAGAGGATCAGCAAACCCTAGATGAAGAATCTTGGTTTCCTCTCCTGATGTGTCTGAGGAATCATCCTCCTCATCTTCTGAGGCCACTCCTTCCAAGCCAGTTAGTGAAGGAAAGATGATTTTGAAACTTAGGGCAGTTGATTTGACAGATTCTCAGTTAGCTGCAGCATTTTCAGAAATTCATAGTTTCTTCTCATTCCAGACTTGGTTACCTTTTATCTCTGAATCTCGGGTCTTTTATCCTCGTCTTGTTCAAGAATTCTACATGAATTTGGAATGCACTGATGATGGTTATAAGTCTGAGGTCAAAGATGTTGTGATTGATATGCCCATAGCCTTAGCAGCCACCATATTCAAAATTCTAGATGAAGGAGCTGATTACCATAATTTTGAGTTTGACCTTCATGAAGCTTACACTATCCTGACTGGTCTGCAAGCTGATGAGTCTGATCCCAAGCAAACACATGTCACCAAGTTCAACACAAACACCTTTCCACCTGTGTTGAGACTTATCCATCACATCCTCACCACTATCATAACACCTCAAGGTGGTGGGAGGGATAGACTCACAGATATTCAACGATTTGTCATTTATTGCATGAAAAAGAATATCAAGGTCAATCTCCATGTCATAATGCACCAAATCATCTCTGAGACAACCAGGAAAGATCTCAATAGATCTCTTCCTTATGCAGCCCACTTAACTTCAGTGTTTAAGCATTTTGGTGTGTCTTTGGACAATGAAAAATCTCAGGCCATTCCCAAATCCAATATCTACTGTTTCAAGCATGTTCAAAAATTCATGGGATTTAGGCTAGAGGGTGATCAGGTAAGGAGAGGGCCAGCTGTAGTAGAGGCCCATGCAGTTCAAGAGGATCAGCCTCCAGTTCACGAGGACCAGCCTCCAGCTCATGATGACCAGCCTCTAGTGACTGAGGATCAGCCTTCTGTTGCAGATGAAGTTGATGTACCCCTCAATGCCCCACTTTCACCTCAACTTCAGCCTTCCTCCTCCCTGAACCCTGAGATAGAAATTCCATCTTTTTCTCCACAACCTCAAGTTCAAGCCTCCACATCCTTTGGTGGACCTACTATTCCACCAGAGTTGTACACCTTTCTAAATAACAAATTTGATGCCTTGAACACCTCCATTCAGACAATGACAGAAAATTTTGAGTTGAAGGTACAGATGTTGGAGAACACTATGTCTACAAAATTCATTGAGCAAAAAGTAGCTTCTGACCATGCAGTGCAAAGATTCAACAGGGTGATTAGAACATTGGTAGATGCTTCTATTGAACTGAAAGAACATCAAGAGAACTTGGAAAGGGTTCTTCAGGGAATTTTGGCAAATTCCCAGGCTGATGTATTCAACACCAAGGAGACACTGATCCAGATTACCAAGACCAGATTATCTTTTGCTCATCTGGTAGATGACTTGGAGAGCATGAAGAACTTATCTGCTGATATTGATGAAGAAATTTCTGATCTGAAAAAGGAATTCAAAGATTTGCACAGACATGGTTGGTCAGCTGCTTCCTCTTCATCTTCACAGCCAATTTCAACTGACTTCAGTGGACTTCAAGCAACCATCTCAGAGAATTCAGAGAGAATGGAACATGTCTTGCATACAAGACTCTCAACTATCCAAGCTCAAATGAAGTTCAATTTGACTTCTATGGAGAAAAGATTGATGGATATTGAGACCATCTTGATACCCATTCCTCCTCCTCCTCCTTCCACCTAATGTCATTTCTTTTGATGATGTCAAAGGGGGAGAAGATAGCAAGAAAGAAAGATTGTAATGTCTTTTTGAAATGTGTTTTTGAAAGATTGTAATGTTCATATCCTTGAAAGAAATGAATAGAAACTTTTGTGTCTTCAATGTGATTGAAAATTCTGTGAATGAATGTGAATGTGAATGTTTGAATGCTTGTCAAGCTGCTTGACCTTTGTGTGAAAATAGCTCATTTCTAGTAACATTTCTATTAATGAATGTGAATGTGAATGTTTGAATGCTTGTCAAGCTGCTTGACCTTTGTATGAAAATAGCTCATTTCTAGTAACATTGTGTCCTTCATGTGCAACTCTCAAATGTTACTAAAATTTGTTTAAAGGTCTTTGACAAGTGTGAACAAAAAGGAAATAAAACATAACTCAGTGTAAATCAGTGTTTTTCAAACTCAGTGTTGAATAAACAAAATGTTAAAATCACATTTCATTGAAACTTTTCACTTTCATATGAAGTTAATGTTGCCATCATCAAAAAGGGGGAGATTGTTGGGTTGAGTGTGAATATAAGTCATTTCTCCTCACATTTTGATGATGACAAGTTGTGATTTTAATGCATAATAATTGGAACATGTGAAATACATCACACATGAAATGACTATATTCAAAAAGCATGTTTCCAAACACATTTATCATTTATATTCATGATAATACTTTGGACTAATGATTTATGTGTTTATTTCTCAGGGACAAACATTTATTGCAAGGGTAGTGTCGACACACCCCATACTGGTGTTGACACAATGCTCCAAGCCCTAAGCCAAAAGATGAAGAAATGGTCAACTAGTGTCGACACTAGACCATGGTAGGTCGACACTAGAGACAGATCCTAGAGAAACAAGTCAATAGGCTTCTATCTCAGGTCGACACCAAATGCAGTCAGGTCGACACTAGAGAGCCTTCCCAGAAGGCCTGTTTTTCAGCTGGCTACAGTAGGTCGACACTACTCTATCTCAGGTCAACACTAGATGCCTCTCCCAGGGAACTGTTTTGCCCAGTCTGGGACAGTGTGTCGACACACCCTATGGGTAGGTCGACACACTCCGAAAACTCTGTGACTTAAAAATTCTCCTGGACACGTGGCACCCTAGGGAATTGATGAATTGGCCTTGGATCGTGTGCCCACGTACCCCAAGGGTACCTTTGGACTATTTAGGGTATAAATACCCTCCTATTGGCCATCCAACGTAAGAGAACCCTTTCAGAGCCTCCCAGAACTCCTGTTGGCGGCAAGAAGAGTTCTCCTCCCTACTCTTGCTTTCCTGGTGATTCCTCAAGCCAATTCTCATCTGTCCAAGCATGAGAAGTGGAGTGTGATCGTTGAAGATGCAATTGGATCACTTCAAGGAAGTAGATCAAGTGGAAGCAATCGTTTGAGAAGACTTCAAGGAAGATCCTAAAGTTCAGAGTGCAGAGCATCGGCCAGGGACTTCAAGGACTCAAGTCTCTTCCCAATTCGATCTTCTACAAGGCAGTATAATTGAAGAGCAATGATTTCTTTATACAATTCTTCATGTACCTTTGTTCTTCTGAGTCATTGTGAGATTGTGCAAGAGTTGCAGCATAAGTCTCATGAATGAACTCTTGTTAGACTAGATCTATTGCTAGAGGATCTGAGTCTTGTCTGTCTTTCTAGCAAGTTGTTTGTGAGCCGTCGTGCTCAGTGGTTTTTGAGTCGTGTACTCAAGTTGTTGTTGAGCAGTCTTGCTCAGGTTCTAGAGTAGTCTTACTCTAGAGGTCGTGTGAGTTGTAAACTCAGGTTGTTGGAGTTGTCAGGCTCCAGTGGGTGTGGTGTACCCAGGTTGATTAGTGGATCCTCACTGTGTGAGGGGTGGATGTAGGAATCACATGGTGTGATTTCCGAACCACCTAAAAATCTCTGTGCATTGGTCTGATTGTGGTTTGAATTTACCTTTCGTTAGATGCATGCATAGGATCGTTCGAATTCATCTAATCAACTTGTTCACACACTCCTTTTGGCACAACTCACTCAATTTATCTTCAGATCTGTGAAATTAATTTTTCAAATTGTCTCTGATTCTAAGAGTTTTTCTAAATTGATTAATCTTCTGCAATAGTTGGCATAGATCTATTCAACCCCCCCTTCTAGATCTTGTCCACATCATTTCTCGATCCTTCAACTCTCTCTGTGTGGTTTGTGCTTCATCACAAGAATACCTGGGGTCCGTTTAATCAGAAGGAGATCAAGTTTATCCGATATTTCCAGATGTTTAATGATTACAGCTATCTCAATAATCTGCCTGAAGTTCAGCATGGCCAATTCCGGCAAGCTTTTTCACTTCTTGGTTCGGATGCTTCTCATACCACCTCCATTCAAGTGGATTTTGCCACATTAGAGATTCCAGATGTTGTGTTCCTGCCTCCACTTCATTCCTTAGTCATGGAAACTGCAGTCGGCCCTATTATTTTTGAAAGATTTGCCAGGGTAATGGGGCACATTTCAGTGCAGAAAAGAAATTCCCTTGCATTCCACAGATTCGTCTACCGGGAATATCACTAGGGCCACATCAAGTCTGATGTCCTTGCCGCTCTTTCGTCTGAATGTGAGCGGCTATCTCCATCAGACTAGGAAAGACTTTATCCTCTAACTGCTTAGCAGCTTGTTGATCTCAATGCTTCTCAGGCCTGATCAAATCAACCTCCTCTGTCTGCTGCCGAATTTCTATATCATAACTCCATTCATCATGTTCGAGATCCATTTGATACATGGGTTGAGAGATACAAGGTGTATGTGGCTATGAAAAAGGAACTGAAGGCAAATCAAATTTTCTATCCAATTTCAATTGATCAGTTCCTCCAGCATCCTAGTTTTGGCACCTCTACCTTCTACAAATTCTCTCTTGGAAGTAATGAATATGACACTTTTATAGAAGCTCAGAGGCATCTGCACATCCAGAGGATGGCTCCTGTTATGGCACCTTCCTACTCTATGGTGTATGGAGTTTTTCAACAATATTTTGAAGAGTAGGAACGCAAGGCATGGCCGATCATTACTCGCTATGCCTCCCTTTTGTCCCCAACTTTCTACATTCTTGTACCTCCTCAGTGAAATAATATAATGTCTTTTCTATCTTCTATTTATCTTTCTTCTCTACTTTGTCTACATTGATTCTTTTTGTGTAATGACAAAAGGGGGAGAAAATAAAACATTCTGAAATACACTCCTTAAATTTATCTAGCAAATTTACTTAGAATCATTTCAGAGCCTTATATCTTTTTGTTATGTTTTGTCATCACCAAAAAGGGGGAGATTGATGATCAGTCCAGCTCCATATAATTTCAGTAAATTATATACAATTTTGGTGATTAACAAAACCCTAACAATTATTTTCTAACAAGTTTTTTATGAAGTTTATCCACAGAGAATAAATCGAGCCAAATCTGTAAGTAATTCTTACACTGTATCATTTAAAGTTTAGAGCATGCATTTTCTCTAAATCCACATCGATTTCCCTTATAAGCATAACGAATTCATAAATATCGTATAACGATTTCCCTTATAAGTGTAACGATTTGATAAGTAAGCATGAACGATTCTATCACTACAACGATTTCATCTCACAACGATTCGTTAAGTGAAACAACGATTTCGGTTTCACATCGATTTCATAAGAAAAACAACGATTTGATTGTTGTAACGATTTGATAAGTAAAAACAATGATTTGATTGTTGTAACAATTCGATAAGTGAAAACAACGATTTGATAGCTAGAATGATTTACCCTTACACTAGAACGATTTACTTGTACATCGATTTGTTTCTGTTTGAACAACGATTTGCTCAAACATCGATTTTTTTATGTTTGAACAACGATTTGCTCAAACATCGATTTGTCTATGTTTGAACAACGATTTGCTCAAACATTGATTTGTTTATGTTTGAACAACGATTTGCTAAAACAACGATTTGTTTATGTTTGAACAACGATTTGCTTATATCTGTACAACGATTTGCTTGTACAATGATTTACTTATATCTGTACAACGATTTGATTATGTTTGACCAACGACTTGCATAAACAACGATTTGCTTATACTTAAATAATGACTTGTTCACACAACGATTTCATAAGTTGTACAACTATTTCTTTGTCATAATGACTTCATGGATTACATCGATTTCACACATGATATTCAAATATATTTTCAAATATTGTGAAAGTTAAAGTCTTCCCACGTGCATCACTAATATCCTTGCATTTAATGAGATTGTACACTCCTCTGCACAATACATATCTGGGTGCCTACTATTCCTATGTTTCTATGGCAAACACTTTTCAAGATAGCAGAATGGCATTACTATTTTGGTGTACATTTCTACTGCATGGTTTCTAACGTTGACTGACAAGCATAGAGACAGTCTAGCTGTCTGTGCTTTAACATTTATTGTGTGCAGGTCATATCCTACAACGTTGGACAACCAGAAGCTGAGGAATATTTAGATGAATCTTCTCTTTGCATGCATGGCTTCAGAGCATTAAATGGATGCAAGCTTACCTATCGCGCACGATGGACCATGTTGTCTAACATGCTTCAAGCTTAGAGACAACAACCATTTCAACGACTATAATTTCAAGAGAATATATATAGAAGACTAATTGTTGTCCCTTTTGGTACGGCAGCAAGGTAACCTAGAGGGGGGGTGAATAGGTTTTTCTGAAATCTGAAATCAAAACGTGAAAACTTAAAAGTTTGGTTAGTGTTTAGTATGATGAAGAGTGGCAGTGCGGAAGCAAAAGAACAATCACACAAAGGACACAGGAGATTTATCCTGATTCGGCCCTCCCCATATGGAAGTCCTACGTCCAGTCCCCAAGCAACCTCTTGGGATTTCACTAACTAAGAGTACAGTCCCCCTCAAGGACACTACAACACCCAGCACCCCAGCTGGTCTTCTTCTCTTTCCCAGACAAGAAGGCAGCCCACTTCTTTTCTAGGCTCAGAAGCAAACCTACTGGTACAAACCCCAGTGCGGTTCTGCTAGACACAAACCCCTAGCTGGGTTACACACTGTATACAGTCCTACAGGTGGATAGGATGTCTTTCTTATAAAAGAAAGAACAGTGCTGAGAGTTCTACAAGAATGGCCTCTACCCAAAAACTCTCAGCAAAAACTCTCCCCAAGAATTACAATAAGCACAGGGAGAATGAAGAGAGAAAAGAAAGCTTGAAGACTTGAATGCTTGAGACACTTTTGCTTGCTTCTTCTTAGCTCAGGCTCTTTCTCTCTTTCTTTGAGTGTATGTGGCGTTGAGGTTCCTCACTGGTTGTACACTCCTTCAAAGATTTTCAGGAAAGCTCTATATTTGATCTTCAGCCTTGCTTCATGTTTTATATGCGAGGCATTGAATAGATCCGTTGGAGCTCTTCTAGACATTGCTGATCTTCTCTTCATCTGTCTTAATCAGACTCTGGTGGTCTTCGAGGTCTATAAGCATAGAAGAGAGTGTTAGCATGAATGAGTGTTTACAAGATAACAGTGCATGCTACTGTGTTTCTGCTAACATGCTGAAAATAGTAGTTCATATCTTTTTCTGACACGACTCTGAGATATGCATGCAGCCTTTTTGTTAGAAGATATTTGACTTTTCATTAGGCGCCAAACATATTTGAAACATATGAATATAGAAGAAATCGATGTTTACATGAAGTCGATGTTTGGACAAAATCGATGTTTACGTGAAAGCAAATCGATGTTATAAGTATAGGCAAATCGATGTTCAATCATAAGCAAATCGATGTTTGACTTATCAAATCGATGTGAGAAGCAAATCGTTGTTTCTTACTTATGAAATTGTTATGAGAACAAATCGATGTGATCACTTGAGAAATCGATGTGAATAAAGAAATCGATGTGACCCTTAATGAATCGTTATGAAAGGCAAATCGATGTGAGGACAAATCGTTGCGCTCACTTATCAAATTGTTATGAGCCTTAACGAATCGTCATAGAAGGTAAATCGATGTGAGGGCAAATCGTTGCGCTCACTTATCAAATCGTTGTTAGTGAAATCGATGTGGCACTTTGAATAGAAATCGATGTATATTGAATGAACACCGTCTTAGCATTTTAGTGCGCCTTATTAAATCGTTGTGAGACTAATCATCTTGTTATGAGATTGATGCGACACAGATGAAACATGATATTCAATTTAATTAATCATAAATGTTGTTATCACAACGATATATTTGATATTATCATAAGTTTTGTTATCACCAAAATATGAGGGTAAAATATAGAGTGGTTCAACAATCTCCCCCTTTTTGGTGATGACAAAATTTATGAGAATTTTCTGACAAAAATATAGAATGCATAGAAAATACAGAAAATTCACAGATAATGCATACTCTTCCCCTTTTTGTCACAAACCAAAAAGGAAGGTTCTTACCATTGCATTATCTCCCCTTTGTGAAAGAAATTCTTACCATTGAGAGGTTCAACAATGATTGTCATAAATGAATAACTCCCCCTTATTATGTGCTCCCCCTGAATGAGAGACTACACCTGAATGAAACTTGCAAATAATTGTTAGTAATAAAGACCAATTCAAATTTTTTTTTTGACTACTCTTTCTTCAGATGTGATTTGAATGAAGAGTCTGTAGTCACTCCTGCCTTGATCATCCACTTGTTGTCCCTTTTGGTACGGCAGCAAGGTAACCTAGAGGGGGGGGGGGGTGAATAGGTTTTTCTGAAATCTGAAATCAAAACGTGAACACTTAAAAGTTTGGTTAGTGTTAGTATGATGAAGAGTGGCAGTGCGGAAGCAAAAGAACAATCACACAAAGGACACAGGAGATTTATCCTGGTTCGGCCCTTCCCACATGGAAGTCCTACGTCCAGTCCCCAAGCAACCTCTTGGGATTTCACTAACCAAGGGTACAGTCCCCCTCAAGGACACTACAACACCCAGCACCCCAGCTGGTCTTCTTCTCTTTCCCGGGCAAGAAGGCAGCCCACTTCTTTTCTAGGATCAGAAGCAAACCTACTGGTACAAACCCCAGTGCGGTTCTGCTAGACACAAACCCCTACCTGGGTTACCCACTGTATACAGTCTACAGCTGGATAGGATGTCTTTCTTATAAAAGAAAGAACAGTGCTGAGAGTTCTACAAGAATGGCCTCTACCCAAAACTCTTAGCAAAAACTCTCCCCAAGAATTACAATAAGCACAGGGAGAATGAAGAGAGAAAAGAAAGCTTCAAGGATTGAATGCTTGAGACACTTTTGCTTGCTTCTTCTTGGCTCAGGCTCTTTCTCTCTTTCTTTGAGTGTATGTGGCGTTGAGGTTCCTTACTGGTTGTACACTCTTTCAAAGATTTTCAAGAAAGCTCTATATTTGATCTTAAGCCTTGCTTCATCTTTTATATGCGAGGCTTTGAATAGATCTGTTGAAGAGATCCGTTGGAGCTTTTCTAGACGTTGCTGATCTTCTCTTCATCTGTCTTAATCACACTCTGGTGGTCTTCAAGGTCTGTAAGCATAGAAGAGAGTGTTAGCATGAAAGAGTGTTCACAAGATAACATTGCATGCTACTATGTTTCTGCTAACATTCTGAAAATAGTAGTTCATATCTTTTTCTGACACACTCTGAGATATGCTTGCAGCCTTTTTGTCAGAAGATATTTGACTTTCCATTAGGCACCAAACATATTTGAAACATCTGAATATAAAGGAAATCGATATTTACATGAAGTCGATGTTTGGACAAAATCGATGTTTACGTGAAAGCAAATCGATGTTATAAGTATAGGCAAATCGATGGCCAAATCGATGTTCAATCGTAAGCAAATCGATGTTTGACTTATCAAATCGTTGTGAGAAGCAAATCGTTGTTTCTTACTTATGAAATCGTTATGAGAACAAATCGATGTGATCACTTGAGAAATCGATGTGAACAAAGAAATCGATGTGACCCTTAATGAATCGTTATGAAAGGCAAATCGATGTGAGGACAAATCGTTGCGCTCACTTATCAAATCATTATGAGCCTTAACGAATAATTATAGAAGGCAAATCGATGTGAGGGCAAATCGTTGTGCTCACTTATCAAATCGTTGTTAGTGAAATCGATGTGGCACTTTGAATAGAAATCGATGTATATTGAATGAACACCGTCTTAGCATTTTAGTGCGCCTTATTAAATCGTTGTGAGACTAGTCATCTTGTTATGAGATTGATGCGACACAGATGAAACATGATATTGAATTTAATTAATCATAAATGTTGTTATCACAACGATATACTTGATATTATCATAAGTTTTGTTATCACCAAAATATGAGGGTAAAATATAGAGTGGTTCAACATTAATGACTCCATGAAGGGCAACTTTTGCATAATAGAGTTTCAGAGAACCAACCATCAACTTGCAAGCATCAGAAACAAGAGCTTCTTGCTTCACTCCATTCATTCCTTAGCTTGTAGCTCTCATCCTTCATTGTCTAGATTTTTGAGAGCTTGTAGTTCTGAGAGATTCATTTTATTGTTGATATTTCTCTCTCAGACTTTGCCTCAGATCAAGCATTTCATTGTGAGCATGGTCTAGGGGCCCTTCGCCTTCTTTCACATTTTTTGTGAAGTTCATCTTCTGGTTGTGAAGAGAAGACCTGTTGAAAATAGGTGGTGTGTATTCCCTTTGGTAAGGAAGGAAGACCTGTGTATCAGGGTGGTTGTATACCTATTCGGGGTTAGAAGAGAAGGCCAGCTGCGGCTGGATGTGTAAGGGTCATTACGGGGGACAGTACCCTTGGCTAGTGAAATCCCAAGTTGTTACTTGGGGACTGGATGTAGGACTCCTTGGGATAGGATGTCCGAACCAGGATAAAAACTCTTGTGTTGTGTGATTGGTTCTTTGTGTGTTTGTCTGCATTATCTCTAACACTAACCATCGATCTTAGTGTCTTTCTGTTAAGCATTTTTATTGACAAGTGTTAAATCTGAAAGAATTTTAAAATCCCATTCACCCCCCCCCTCTGGGGTTGCTAGCTGGGCAATAAGTGGTATCAGAGCCAAGTCTCTTCGACAAAGAAGATCTCGCGATCTGAAGAGCAAAAGATAAATGGCAGCTCAAGGGTATGCAAAAGGTCAATCAGTCAACCGACCCCCTCTATTCGATGGAGAAGATTACAACTATTGGAAGACCAGAATGGAGTTCTTCCTGTAAGGTCTCGATTTTCAATTTTGGTCCATCGTAGAAGAAGGAGATCTGGTGGTTCTAAACAATAGAGAAAATTGGACACATGATGATAAGAAGAAGATCTCTCTTAACTGTAAAGCTAAGAGTATATTATGTTGTGCACTTAGTAAGAAAAAGTTTAATAGAATTTCAGCATGCAAATCAGCGATGGAAATGTGGGAGAAAGTCAGAATCACTTATGAAAGAACAGACAAAGTCAAGGAAACAAGGATAGATATCTTGGTAGCTCAGTATGAGCGATTTCAAATGCAGCCAGGAGAATCGATTACACAGATGTACAACAGATTCACAGATATTACGAATGGTTTGGCTGGTCTTGGGATGAACTATGACATGGGTGACATGGTAAGAAAAATATTAATATCCCTACCAGCTTCTTGGACTCCAAAAGTGACAGCCATAGAAGAAGCAAACGACTTGAGAAAGATGTCACTTGAGAAGCTCGTTGGGTCGTGGAAAGGCTTGGGGAGTCCTCCAGTAGAAAGAAGCACAGCAACACTCTCAAAGCTGCTGAAGGCATATCTGGTGATGAATCAGATGGTGATAAAAGCATTGGAAGAAGTGAAGATGAGGAAGCATTCTTATCCAGAAGATTGCAGCTTATACTTGCCAAAAAAAGTATCGATCTGGAAGGAGATATTTCAAGAAAGGAAAAGATTTCAAGAAAACTAAAGTAAACGGCACTAAGAAATCTGAACCTATTTGTTATGAATGTAAGAAACCCGGACATATCAAGGCTGAATGTCAAAAACTGAAGAAGACAGAATTCAGGAAGAAAGACAGCTCGAAGAAATTCAGAAGGTACAAAAAGAAAGCCATGGTAGCTGCATGAAGCAATGACAGCGACTCAGACAGTGAGTCTAGCTCCAGTGAAGAAGAAGAAGAAAAAGCCAACCTGGCCTTCATGGCAAATATAGAGGAAAAGATAACCTCTGACTCTTCATTTACTTCCTGTAATGAATCAGATTCTGATAGTTTAGAAGAGGCTTTTAATGAGCTATATAGTAAATATAAAGATGTTTGTAAAATATTAAAAACTACTAAGAAAAGTCATGCATGTTTAGAAATTACTAACTCAGATTTAAAATCTGAAAATGAGCAGTTAGAAAGACAAATTTCCTAACTAAAAGGGAGAAATGAATTATTATGTGAAGACTTGAAAAATAAAAATGAATGAATAACAAATCTAGAAAGTCAAGAAACAGTAAATAAACTTAAAAAGGAAATTGACATGTGCCATGATTGGAAGATGTTAGAGGATGTGTCATGAGCCATGACTGAGTTAGAGCTACAGTTTTGCAAAGCATTCATGGCGCAATTGTCCATCAGGTCCACTGTGTTAAACAGTTGTGGAGCAGCAGGGAGCAGACCCCAGACTTTAGGAGTTCGTGGGCAAGGTAGGTGTTGCTCATGACGAGGATGGCATCATCAGATTTCAGCACAGAGTATGTGTACCAAACATTGCAGAGGTTAAGGAGAAAGTGCTTGCATAAGCTCACAGGTCGCGGTTCTCCATTCATCCAGGAAACACAAAGATGTACCAAGACTTGAAGCGGTCCTTCTGGTGGTCAGGCATGAAGAAGGACATGGCAGAATTTGTATCTTGATGTCTGGTGTGTCTATAGGTTAAGGCCAAACGTCATGGACCATCTGGTCTTATGCAGAAGATGGAGATACTAGAGTGGAAGTGGGAAGCGGTCACCATGGACTTTGTAACAGGTTTGTTCAGAATAGTTAAGGGCAATGACTTCGTATGGGTGGTCATGAACTGATTCTCTAAGACTACTCACTTCTTGCCTATGAGGAAGAAGCAGTCTGGTTAGAGCTTAGAGAGACTGTATGTGCACAGCATTGTGAGATTGCATGGTGTTCCGAAATTCATCATCTCAGACAAAGACCTGCGATTTATGTCGAGGCTATGGCAAAGTCTCCAGGGGGTGTTGGGTTCTCAGATGAAGCTTAGATCAGCTTTCCATGCGAACACAGACGGTCAGTTCTAGAGGACGATTCAGACGCTCAAGGACATGTTGAGAGAGTGCGTGCTTGACTGGAAGGGTGATTGGGAGCATCACCTATGTCTTATGGAGTTTACTTATAACAACATCTTTCACGCTACTATAGGCATGGCTCCATTCGAGGCATTGTATGGTCGACCCCATAGGTCTCCCTTGTGTTGGGAGGAGACTGGAGATAGGCAGTTATTGGACCTGAGTTGGATCATGATACGTCAGACAAGATCCAGCTCATCAGGCAGAGATTAACTGCACCGCAGGATAGGTAGAAGAGCTATGTGTAGAGGCGAGATTTGGCCCATCTCCCGCAAGGCTCTTTTGGCCCATTAAGCCTCGTTTGACCGTTTGTTGACTTGCCTCGGATGCCATGTAGACGGCAGCATCGATGGCCGCCGACTACAGGTTGACGGCAAGCAGTCTAGACGTCCATATCCCTGGACGTCTGCATGAGGTTGGCGGCATGATCGCTGGACGTTAACCTGGTTTACCTGGTCTGCGCAATAGCCCCGAGAATATAGCCCACTAGCGCCTTTCTCTCGCCCATGCACCGCATGGGGCCGTTCCCAACGGGCAAATGGGCCACCTTGGCACCCCCTTGACCCAGTAAAAATCCTCCATGGCCTCTCCCCATTGGTTGGAGCTTTTATACATGGATTGCCAAGTGTGCAAGTGTGTTTCTTCACACTTGAGCATCTAAGGCTGCTGAGCTCGAGTTTACTGCCTATATAACACTCCCTTAGGCCCTCTAAGAAAGGGGGGAGAGGCTGGACGTCCACATGCTGCCCTTTTGAGAGAAGAGATAGAAAATAACATCCAACCTTCCACCACTCATCCTCTTCATTCTCTCCACACTTGGGATGTCCAGGAGGGCTGCTTTGAAGCTGGAGGAGCCCTTGGAAGGAGCTACAACATCAACAACGAGGATCTACACCTCCCTCCCTCTCTCTTTCTTAACTCTTCTCTTAGTTACATGCAACACACACACACCTTTCCACTCACTCTAGGCACGTAGGTCACCTTCCTACACACCTAGAAAAAGGTTTCCCAACCAAAAACGGAGGGAAGAAGGGTGGTCATAACATTTGGCCACCCCTCTTCTTAAATCCGCAACCGGTACGGGACTCTCCTTTTGGGCTTTTCATACTTCGTTTTGAGCATTTACCACACTTCTTAGAGTCTAATAGAGTCTTTTTCTGTAGTAGGAACGATCTGTAGAAGACCGCGGAGCTCTTCTCCTTTGGCCGGCTGAAGGAGGAGAAGTTGAAGCCCCGTCTCCATCCGCTACGCGAGGCCACTGCACCGACCTGATCACAACAACTCCTTGGGCACAAGTAAGGCCCTGGCGATCACAACATCTCCCTTACTTCACTGGTTTTCTTGGTTCTCTCCTCAGTCAACTCAGTCAATCGGAGAGTCAACGAGGTCAACCAGCAACCCCCTCATCGCCAACGAGAGTTCGGCGGCGTCCGCGAGCACCCGGGAGATCCAGAATTCGGCCGGGCACAGCGCAAAACGAACCGTCCATAGCTCTTTTCTGGCGATCACGGTGGGACAGCTTCTGCCACTGTGGTCTCACTGTGACCAGGTGGACGGCAAGCGATCTTGCCGTTTACCTAGGTAAGCGTCCACATTTCCTGACGTTGAGTTCCTGTTAGCGTCCATCCCTATTGTCGTTTACATTGTTCTAGTGTCAGTCGATACTTCCGTCTATTGTTTCTGATGAACTGTGCGTCCATCTGCTTGACGTTTATTGCCACAGAAGCATGCTTTTTCACTGTTTTTTTATTGTTTTGCTTTGATTTTCTTTTCTGTTTGCTTACTGCCTGTCACCAACAGTCCTCAGTCACTGGGGGGTCATCTTTCTCTCCTCTTCTAGCCTCCCCTCACATTCTAGGATCACCCTTCTTCGGTTTACAACCTTTTACTCGAGGATTCCCTCCCGGGTAAATCGGGTTGATTCCGAAGAAAACTCTGTAAGTCCCTAAATTCCATGGATTCCCTCATGGTACGGGGCAGGAGGACCTTTACCCTCCCTGTCTAGCTCACCTACTCACCGGGATTCAAGTGAGATTTGAGAGAACGGCCTTTACAAGTCAAGTTAACACATAACATTGACATTTAAAAATCTTGGGGACGTTGTTTGATAACATTGTTTGGTAGAAATCCATACTTCTGCTAAAAACAGTGAAGTTAGTCAACTTTAACCATTTTAAAATCAGTAGGTTGTGTGCTAATGGACACTTGGTTGGAGCCTGTCAACATGGCTATTAAACCGGCATTTGAGTATGATGATAATGTCATTGAGATTGTCGGTATGATAAACACTGATGTTCAGCCCGAGGAATCAGTCCAATCATCCTCCGAGGCCGACAATGAGGAAGTCAGCTTGAGGGTCAACCCCACTCATGCCCAAAATGCTCAAGAAGACCCCGAGTTTTCTAAACTCATGTCTCGCTATTCGCCCGATGAAATTATTTCTATGCTTTCCAAGCAAAAAATCTGGGCAGCGGCGTCTCCTTCCACTCCATCCCTATCCCCTTTCAACGCCTCTACGTCTAGGCCCACTCCTAGGCCGGTCACCTCACCCCGGGTGCCCATCACTACCATCATTCCTTCCCCTACCCCCACTCTGTTCCCTACTCCTATTCACACTCCTCCTTCCGCCCATTCACCACCTGTTCAAATCACACCCCCCACCCAATCCGAATCCATTCCCCGTTCCGAGATGGAAGGTCTTGTTAGGATGCTCCTGGCTGAGTCCCTATCTCTGTCAAAACCTCACTCACTCCAAAACTACTGCAAGCTTCCCAACACTTATTTCCCCTCCGATTTCAAGGCCCCAAAGTACCGCAAGTATGATGGGACCTCTGATCCCCAATTCCACCTCGCTGGCTTCACCATGGATTCCCATCGGTGGCTTTACGATCGGGTCCTCTTAGTTCACCTCTTCCAACAATCGTTAGAAGGGGAAGCTTTGAGGTGGTTCACCTCTCTACCCGCATCGGATCTCGTTAATTTTGACATTGTCTCCGAGCGATTCATCTCACATTTTTCATACATGGCCACTCAAGTCCCTACACTCCCCGACTTGGTGGCAGAAAAGATGAAGCCGAATGAAGACTTTGTCACCTATGCTAACCGATGGAGATCCATGGCCTCCAGAGCCGACATACCCATCCCGGAGTCCCAAGCCATAACCCTGTTAGTCACCAACACCAGCCCCGTGCTCCGCTCTGTCTTAATGCTAAGTGAGTTTCCTTCCTTCTCACATCTTTATAATAGAGCCAGGGTGATTGAAAATCAAATCAAAGACTCCTCTCTCCCACATTTCTTTTAGGGGAAGCCAAAGGCACGTAAGGCTCCTGCGGCACCTACCACCGAAGGGGTGACCGTCAATGAGTCTGTCAGTGCCTGCAGTCAACCGCTGAGGCCTCCCAACAAGCCCTCTAATCCTCCTTCCAATCCTCACCAATTCCCGTCACATCCCTCCAAACCTTATTTTGCTGTACCTCCCCCTTCTTCTGGCTACACTCGGCCTGGTCCTAAGAGGTCTCACTACCCTCCTCTTCCAGAGACCCTCGAGGACGTTTTCTTTGCCCTCATGTCTTGTGAGGCTATCCGGCTTCCTCCGCAAAGGGAAAACACCAATCCAAGGCTGGATACTTCAAAGTATTGTCCTTATCACCGCACCCATGGTCACGACATCAACAATTGTTTCACATTTCGTGACTGGGTGTATGACGTGAACGATCAGGAGAGGATTAACTGGGAGGATGTCAAGGTAGCCATAGCAAAGTCTAGGTATACCAAGAAAGAGCTAGGCATTTTCCAAAACCCCCTCCCCAATTACCAAAACAACAATCCCTCCTCCTCTAAGCCCCAGGAAAATGTCCATACCATGATACACTCAGGACCACGGGTTGTGAGGAGAGAGCAACAGTGGGGGGTAGAGGGCTTCGAGGAATGGTATCCATTTCCTACCATAGAGTCTCAGGAGCCCTCCACATCAGTAGATGCCATTCTACAGGAGATACCCTTAGTTCTCATCCGACCTCCCCAAGATGCCTACCCCACTATCCTCACCTCCCCTTCCGGTGAGTCGTCTACCAGACCCCTCCAACTCATTCTCCCTAAGTCCCAGTAGGCCGTTCACGTCACACTCCGAAACCGAATTGTTCCTCTACCGTTGCGGCCATCCCAAGATGAGGAGGGCAGTGGACCTCCACCTCCTGCTGGCACCGAATACGATATTCTTCAACATCTGGATAAGACACCCGCAAGAGTGTCCATTTTAGAATTGATTCGGAGGTCGCCGTCTCATCAGTTCACTCTCCTCCAATTCCTCCAGAAGATCATGGTTAATGATGACCTCCCTCCCAGTGGGGTCACCAATGCTATCCTTTCCCACACCCAAGGACCTTGAATCTCCTTCCCGGACAAAGATCTTGCCACCCCCGATTGTCGTTCACTTCCTCTCTGTCTTACCGTCAGCCTTAACGGGGTTTCGATGGACTCCAGCCTCATTGACACCGGGGCATCTATCAATGTCTGTCCGATGAAGACCCTCAAGCAATTAGGTTTGAGGGAGGAGAATCTGGAGAAGAACTGCTCCACCATCGCCACCTATGACAACTCCAAAAGGGTTGCCAAAGGCAAGATTGCTCTTCAGCTGGGAATCGGACCAGTCACCATGTCCACCGAGTTCTTAGTTCTTGACGTCGACCCGGCCTACAAGGCCATCCTCGGTCGTCCTTGGCTAGAGCAGACTCTAGGGTTCCCTTCCACCGCCCACCAATGCTTCAAATTTCCTTTCAATGGGCGGGTTATCAAAATCAAGAGCGTTCCTACCTTGGAAACCCTCAATGCAATCACCTCAGAGCAGATGCCACACCTCTTCATTCCAGACAAGGGCAAGAAACCAGTCATGTCTCTCTTTGACTTCCCCTCGCCTTGTGATCTGAGCCAATCCCCCCAATCTGATGAAAAGCTTGAGCATATCCCATACCCTCAGGGGAAAGGTTGGGAGGTAATGGCAAATATCGTTATGTTCATGGCCGCGGACTAGGCAGTGATAAGCAAGGACAAATCCATAGTGTTCAGGCAATTAGGAGGTTGTTAGCCAAAGCTGGTCTAGGTTTCCACCCAGACCCAGTTCATCCAAATCCATTCATACCCTATCAACCTCTTACCCGGACTCTGAAAGAGCACTTTGTCCAAGGACCCACCCAGTTGGGAACCAGGGAGCCGTTAATAGAAGAACTATCTTGCTCCGAAAGTGATGAAGAAGAAGAAGAAGAGGTGACAGAAATGGAGGGAGTCTGTGATGACTTTGGCCTCCTCTCACTCTTTGGGTCCGATCCCCTCTCTTCACCATCTCCATCTCCGCCCTCATCTCCCCTTACTTCCGTGTGCCCTCCACATGATTCAGATCTTCCATCCACTTCTTCCTCCCCTACTTCTCCTCCAATCCTTTCTCCATCTCCCACTTGGCTAGTCAAGGCTGCCCTGAGCCAGCAGCTCATGGTTTTGGGCCTTGACTCCCAAAAAAAATGCCAATTATCAAAATTGGAAATCCGAGATCTCCATCGAGCACCCTTCCTCTTTGGAATCTCTTCCGCTCGACCAAGGGCCGACGCTTTCCCGTCTAGATCCTCACCCCTCTCGGGGTGCTTCCCCTGTACATACTTTTGTACATAGTCCTGTGCATAGCAGTCTAGATCCTAGTTTAGATTCAGGCTTAGAGTCAGGTTTAGGGTCCAGTCGAGAGTCAGGATTAGGAGAGTCTGGTCCCTCTCAGCCATGCATTCACAAAGAGAAGGGTAGGCAAGTCCCTGCCCGATATGTCATGGCATTGGCTGAGAGGTGTGCCAAGTTAAGTCAAGTTCCTGAGTTTCTTGAGGAGCCTGCCCTCGTAGAAGCGAATTTCGAGGAAGGTGATTCTGTAGATGACGGTTTAGGAGTTTACTTGCTAGATTTCAATGAGAAAGATGGGCTAGGAGATCTTGGGTCGAAAGAAGAGGACCCGGTGAGCTCCTATGTGGATGGCACAAAGAGGTTCGACGAGCCCACCACTGCTGCAGATTGTACACGCGAGATTTGGCCCATCTCCCGCAAGGCTCTTTTGACCCATTATGCCTCGTTTGACCGTTTGTTGACTTGCCTCGGATGCCATGTAGATGGCAGCATCGATGGCCGCCGACTACCGGTTGACGGCAAGTAGTCTTGACGTTGACCCATCTAGACGTCCACATCCCTGGACGTCTGCATGAGGTTGGCGGCATGATCGCTGGACGTTAACCTGGTCTACCTGGTCTGCGCAACAGCCCGGAGAATATAGCCCACTAGCGCCTTTCTCTCGCCCATGCACCGCATGGGGCCATTCCCAACGGGCAAATGGGCCACCTTGGCACCCCCTTGACCCAGTAAAAATCCTCCATGGCCTCTCCCCATTGGTTGGAGCTTTTATACAAGGATTGCTAAGTGTGCAAGTGTGTTTCTTCACACTTGAGCTTTTAAGGCTGCTGAGCTCGAGTTCACTGCCTATATAACACTCCCTTAGGCCCTCTAAGAAAGGGGGGAGAGGCTGGACGTCCACATGCTGCCCTTTTGAGAGAAGAGATAGAAAATAACATCCAACCTTCCACCACTCATCCTCTTCATTCTCTCCACACTTGGGATGTCCAGGAGGGCTGCTTTGAAGCTGGAGGAGCCCTTGGAAGGAGCTACAACATCAACAACGAGGATCTACACCTCCCTCCCTCTCTCTTTCTTAACTCTTCTCTTAGTTACATGCAACACACACACACCTTTCCACTCACTCTAGGCACGTAGGTCACCTTCCTACACACCTAGAAAAAGGTTTCCCAACCAAAAACGGAGGGAAGAAGGGTGGTCATAACATTTGGCCACCCCTCTTCTCAAGTCCGCAACCGGTACGGGACTCTCCTTTTAGGCTTTTCATACTTCGTTTTGAGCATTTACCACACTTCTTAGAGTCTAATAGAGTCTTTTTCTGTAGCAGGAACGATCTGTAGAAGACCGCGGAGCTCTTCTCCTTTGGCCGGCTGAAGGAGGAGAAGTTGAAGCCCCGTCTCCATCCGCTGCACGAGGCCACTGCAACGACGTGATCACAACAACTCCTTGGGCACAGGTAAGGCCCTGGCGATCACAACATCTCCCTTGCTTCACTGGTTTTCTTGGTTCTCTCTTCAGTCAACTCAATCAACAGGAGAGTCAACGAGGTCAACCAGGAACCCCCTCATCGCCAACGAGAGTTCGGCGGCGTCCACGAGCACCCGGGAGATCCAGAATTCGGTCGAGCACGGCACGAAACGAACCGTCCACACTATGTCAACAACAGAAGGAAGGACTTAGAGTTTGAGGTTGGCGAGCATGTGTTCCTCAAGGTATCACCTACTCGAGGCATTGTTAGATTTTCCAGGCATGGCAAGTTGATTCCGAGGTTTATTGGACCATTTAAGATTCTTAGGCGAATGGGCAGCGTGGCATATGAGCTAGCATTACCCACAGTGCTAGCGAGTGTACACCCTGTGTTCCAAGTGTCTATGCTCAGAAGATACGTGCGAGATCCATCACATGTTATCAGTCACGAGCCAGTGGAACTTTAGCCAGATTTGTCATATGTGGAGTGACCAGTAGCTATCTTGGATCGCAAGGTTCAGCACCTCAGGAACAAGGCCATAGCTGCTGTGAAGGTGTTGTGGAGGAACTTTTTACGTGAGGAAGCTACATGGGAGCTCGAGGAGGCCATGAAGAAGCAGTATCCACATCTGTTCGGTTAGTACCCTTGATCTAACTTTGGGGATGAAGTTTCTTTAAGGGCGAGAGGGTGTGAGACCCTAGATTTTTTATGCATTTATACCTTGCTGTTATGTTTTAATTGCTGGTCGAAATTCATTTTGACATCAACATCTTGTGACGTTAACCGTTTGTTGATGGCATATTATATGTCGTTTATTGTTTGTTTTGAGGATGTTAACGACAAGATCAATTACCGTCTATTTCATATAAACGGCAGACACCTTGACGTCAACACTTCCGTCTGTGTTTCAGTTTCCTTCCGCGAATCCATCTTGATTTCTTTGTGGATAAACATGGAAACTCTGAATTGGGTTGGGATTCTGTGTTTGAACTTCAAATATTGAACTATGAAATTGATGAACTTGACGTCATAATTCACTGCCATTTACTGTAGTAGACAGCATGATCGATTGTCGTCTACCCACTGTAAACGACAGAGGTATGTACTGTTTATGGTTTTCTAAAACATTTGGTTTTCGGTCAGATATGTTGACGGCATGATCGATTGCCGTTTACCTCATGGTACACAGCAACCTATGTTGACGTTAACCTGACTGGCCAATTTTTGTTGCTATCGTTCCGAAGCGAAATGATCAGCCATTTTCTTGGCATTTGTTCGATGGATCTAGACGTTTTCAGTTCAATGGTTAGGATTAGAGCTTGGGTAAAGTGTAGGAGTCTTTATAAGACCCCGATATGGCTTTTAGGAAGAGGTTTTTCACTGGTTTAAAGGTGAGAAAAGAGGGACGAAGGAAGAGTTGTTGTGCGGCGATTCATTTAGATCGAAGCAAGCTAGGCAGAGAGGCAACTTGAAGGATCGTGTTCACCAAGCATAGGCACTGTTCTGGAGGATGGATCGGGTGATCGAAAGCACCGAAGAAGACTGCCTTGTTGCCAAGGTGGGCATCTTCAACTTTTTTCATCGTTGTTCAAAAAGGAGGGATAGAGGCAAGTAACATGGGGGAACGATTTAGGATGTTAGACTCAATAGATATATCATTTTTAATGATTTTTAAACCCATGATTAAGAGAGTTGGATTGGGTTAAAGTTCTGATATTTCATGTATGTTTTTTGGTTTTCTGACCAGAAGAACTTAACACCAACTGTAAGACCATGCCCATTTGGGCCCTTTGGCCCCATCCTCAGGGTCGCGACAGGCGCCCTAGTCGCAACGTGGTCGCGCCAGAGAGGCCTACTGTGATAGGTTCGGGTCGCGACGAACCTGGTCGTCGCCTTCTTGTTGCCACGGGGGTGGCCGTCACGTCCTTGTCGCAGCATCTGATGGCATCGTGACTACTTTTTTGACAAACGTGACTGGTGTCCTTACTGTCAGAACGACTTTGACGGGTGTCAGGCATGTGCAGCATTGACGTGACTTGGTCAGCCGTCATGATTGCTTTTCCGATCTTCGAGGTTTGACCGCCTTTTTAAGGTCGCACTGGGGGCGGCCGTCGCGACATGGTCGCGATGCCTAGGGGCGTCGCGACATGCTGGTTGTCACGCTGGGTCGGCCTGTCACGTTCTAGGGTCGTCAGTTTAAAACTGAACACCGCGCCCCATTCTCCCCCTCACCTCTTTCCCTCCTTCTTCTTTCCCTCCGAGCTCCCCTTGCATTTTCTTGGTGGTTCTTCGAGCTCGAGGCGTTTGTGCTGAGGAGGGTGTCATCCCGTTCGTGCAACGGACATGGTCGTGTTGCTTGGAGCGAGGAGGAGGCAGCCATTGCTACGAGAAGGCCACAATGGGTTTGCTCTCCACGTAGAGGTAGTGACCCTTGATTCTCTCGCTCTAAGCATACCCCTTCCCCCTTTGGATCGTGTTTTCCCTATGGTTTGAGGCTTGGGAGTGTGAGGAATCAATGCTCGAGGTTGAGTGTGGTTTTCCTTCGAGTGTAGATTCATGTGAATCCATGTTTGTGGGGCTCTAAGGGTGGTTTGGAGGGATTTACAGCTTTCAATACATGTTGAGTATCCCCTCCCCCTGTGGAATGTTTGTTTTATGTTTTTGGGGTGGTTCCCGAAGGGACTGCTCTAGAACACCCCTCTGCTGAAGACGCGACCACTATAGAGGTCGTGATCTTGTCACGATGGCTTGGGCCGCCGCGATAGTGTCGCGATAGGGAAGGGTGTCGCGACAAGGTCGCAACGGCCCAATGCGTCGTGACTACAGCCGAGAGATAGGTTTTGGTCTTCGCCATTTCCGCTTCTTTTACTGTACCCGTGGCACTTGTGCTAGTTCCCTAGTACAGTCCTACACTAGTCATTCGCCCAGTTCTCGGCACTTGAGGGCTTGTCCCATGTGAGAGGTTATTACTATTGCTTGGAACCCCTGTCCTCGTGAGCCTGTTGAGGGAGTACTCCAAGCTACGAGCATGCTCGAGTTGGCAGCCCAGTAGGCAGACTCTGGAGCTGAGGGGGAAACGGTGGTTAGGACAGCGGTGTTGAGTCTTTTGCAGAGCGCTCGTGGTTGGTCTGGGACGCCGAGGACGGTTAGGAGTTCTACCCGGCGCAGGCCAGCCAGTCCTATTTTTCACTGTCTCGCTCCTTGTTGCCCCAGAACCACTTGCAGAGGCCAAGCGTGGGACCGTAGTCTGGCCAGACTACGGCGGTTACTGTTGGGTACTTTGTGTCCTACCTCGCTCTAACGAGACGTGAGGGTCAGGACTTGGGTCGAGGGTAAGATGTCGGTGGGCGCACCTGACCTTTGACTAGTGGTAGTGCTTCCCGTAGCTAGTGTTCCTTGTCCAGGAGGAGTCCCCTCTGTCTGTGTTTGCTAGCCGTGTAGTGGTCACAATGAGCAGTCGTACGGAGTTTCTGACCGTGTTGTGTTCCCATACCGCTCTAGTTGTAGCTTCGCTTCCGCAATTCCATTTGTAGGTAGAAGATATAAACTGTTGTCATTTATTTGTCATATATATTCTTCTGCCTGTTAGAGCCAGTAGCAGATTGGTAGTCCCTACTGAGCTTCTATTGTGAAACTCATCCCTCCTTCTTCCCAGGTGAGACTTCTCAACAACGGCAGGGCGGGCACCAGGTGGATGAGATGGGGGGTAGGCGAGGACCCCGTAGTTTGCAGTGGTTCCCCTTTCTCAGTGTACGTCACCCTCGGGGTATGCCCCTAAGGGATCTATTTTTCCCCTGCCTCTTACTTGTACTAACGTATGTGCGTTTGGACTGTACTTAGAGCGGTACGTAGCGGTCTCGCTCTCTTCTCTATTTCCACTTGTACGCTTCTATTTTAGCAATTGATGTTACTTCCGTTACATATCCTGTTAGATATATATTATAGCCCTTCCAGGTCTCCGGATCCATGGGCAGCGACCGCGAAAATCGGGTCCTCGGCGTGGGCCGAGGGTCAGGTTCTCAGGGTCATTACAGTGGTATCAGAGCTAGAGTCGCACAGGACCTGTAGTGGATTTAAACTGCGACATAAAGTCCCAATAGTAGTACAAGTACACTGCTAGCCGCCTGAGTGGTATTTTTAACCTTTGTTGATTGTGTGCCGTACAGTGACATGGCTTCGCATCGACGCAGGCAGGCCAGAGAGCTGATTGAGCAGTAGGATGAGTCCAAGTTGCCCGCGCAGGGGCAGGTCTAGGAGGAGGTGTCCGCAGAGGAGTCAGTGGCACAGCCTCCGGGTGCAGCGGCAGGCGGACAACAGCGGCAGGTGGACAGCAGCAGCAGAAGTACCAGCCCCAGTCGCAGCAGTACGCAGACTTGTTTCCCTTGGTAGAGCAGTTCTTCAGGAACTTGTACCAGGGAGCATGGCAGCCCGGGCAGGCGGCAGTAGGTGGTCATCCTCTGGTACCTCCCCCGGCATTGCCGGAGCAGCAGGCAGAGCCAGATGTAGAGCAACCAGTAGGTCAGCAGCCGTCGGGTACTAGGAGTACCCGGGCAGGTCGGCAGAGGACGACGGTTACGGAGGACAAGACCGCTCTCCTTAAGATGTTCCTGCGTCTCCGGCCACTGATGTTCTCCGCTGAATATGATCCAGATAAGGCAGAGAGCTGGACACATGAGTTGGAGCGCACGTTCGAAACCATGGAGTGCACCGAGGAGGACTGGGTTAGACTGGCGGTGTACCAGCTCAAGGGAGCAACCCATGAGTTGTGGAGAGTTCAGAGGCAGACTCACTTCTAGGGACAGCGGTTGGATCAGATCACTTGGCAGCGGTTCTTGGAGATCTTTCACCGCAAGTACTTCCCCGACTACGCTCGACGTGAGAGGCGAGACATGTTCCATGAGTTGGTGCAGGGCGATCTGACTATTTCTCAGTACCATCCGAGGTTCGTCCACCTGTTGAGGCATGTTCCTCATGTTGTAGGCAGTGAGCAGGCTTGTACAGAGACGTTCATCGCAGGACTGAGGCCATACTTGAGGTGGGGCGTGACAGCTCACATGTGTACCGCCTTAGGAGAGGCTGTGGCTAAGGCCACCACCTTAGAGAGAGAGACCTAGAAGCCCCAGCAGCAGCAGCAGTAGCAGCAGCAGGGAGGAGCCTCTTCCAGGTCCTCGCCGTACCAGTGTACCGCAGGTAGTTGCGGTAGCGCGACTTCTTCTTCTTCGGGCTCGAGCAGTTCCGGCAGTTCCAGGATTCACTCGAAGTTCAGGCAGTTGTCCACTCGCGGGGGACCAAGTCGGCAGCCGAGGCGGCAGTCGAGGTTTGCGGAGCAGTCAGTTCAGCAAGGAGCTAAGTAGTGTAGACAGGAGGCAGTTTGCTACACTTGTTGTTTGCCAGGCCACTTCTGGAGGGATTGCCCTACGGGGCAAGTTGCACAGCAACAGCAACCAGTACAGTACGCGCAGCTACCTCAGTACCAGTACCCTCCCCAGCAGTAGCGAGGGCAGTACCAGCAGCAGGCTCAGCAGTTTCCGCAGTTTCAGATGCCGCAGTAGTACCAGCCGTACCAGCAGCAGCAGCAGTTCCCTTAGCACCAGCAGCCACCGTAACAGCAGCAACCCCAGCAGGCGCCGTAGTGTGGTCGTGGTTGTGGTCGCGTGATGGCACTCACCAGGGAGCAGGCTAAGGCATCAAACCTGGTTATAGGTACCCTGCTTATCCTTAGTAGAGTTGCTCGTGTTTTGGTTGACCGCGGTGCTTCTCTCTGTTTTGCTTCCGAGGAGTTTTACGAGTCTTTGGCTTGTCACAAACTTGAGAGGCAGTGTGACGTGATGATCGATCTCCCATCCGGTGACTATATGCGTTCTTTTGGTTACTTGGAGGGCGTCATAGTTGAGGTTGACGGGCACCAGTCACCGGCCTGGTTGTACGCGTTGTAGCTTCGTGACTTTGACGTCATCCTGGGTATGGACTAGTTGGAGGCTCACTCGGTTGTGGTTGATTGTCACCAGAAGACCATTCGCTTTGAGATACCTGGAATGCCCGTTCTCTGCTTCCGAGGTATCCGGTCTACTCGTCAGCCATTTATTTCCTTATGTAGAGCTCGTCATTTGATCCGTTATAGATGTGTGTCATACCTTGCTTCTGTTTGTTCCTTATATCCTAGCAGATCATCAGTTTTTGATGTGCCAGTTGTTTCTGAGTTCCTTGATGTCCTCCCGGAGGATCTACCTGGTTTGCCGCCTGAGCGAGAGGTAGAGTTCTCCATTGACCTTTTGCCTGGTACGATGCCCTTGTCCAAGGCACCTTACTAGATGGCTCCGGTGGAGTTGCACGAATTGAAGTGCCAGTTGCAGGAGTTGCTTGAGCTGGGCTTCATTCGCCCGAGTCGTTCGCCGTGGGGAGTGCCTGTTTTGTTTGTAAGGAAGAAGGATGGCAGTCTTCATTTGTGCATCGATTATCGGCAGTTGAATCAGGTCAGTGTGATGAACAAGTACCCATTGCCGAGGATCGATGATTTGTTTGACCAGTTGCAGTCATCCAGGGTTTTCTCGATGATTGACATGAGATATGTTTACTATTAGATGAGGATCAGGGAGTCAGATGTTGGCTTGACAGCTTTCCATTCCAGGTACGGTCACATCGAGTTCGTTGTGATGTCGTTTGGGCTGACTAACGCACCTGTAGCATTCATGGAGCTGATGCATAGGGTGTTGAGTGAGTACCTAGATCATTTTGTGGTCATCTTTGTTGATGATATTTTGGTCTACTCGGTTTCTAAGGAGGAGCATGAGGAGCACCTAAGGATCATGCTAGAGACCTTGCAAAGTCACTGCCTTTACGCCAAGTTTGACAAGTGCAAATTTTGGCTGAGGGAGGTGCACTTCCTCAGGCACGTGATCTCGGGTGCTAGTGTGGTAGTGGACCCTGCCAAGGTGGAGACGGTGCTGTCGTGGGAGCAGCCCACATCAGAGTCAGAGGTTCGCAGTTTTCTGGGCTTGGCAGGTTACTACAGGAGGTTCATACAAGATTTTGCCAGGATTGCTGAGCCATTGACTAGGTTGATGAGGCAGGATGTCAGTTTTTTTTGGTCAGAGGACTGTGAGCGGAGTTTCCAGGAGCTGAAGACGAGGTTGACTTCAGCGCCAGTGTTGGTCTTGCCGTCGGGCAGCGGAGGGTTGGTGGTCTACACCGACGCGTCGAGATCAGGTTTGGGTGCCGTGTTGATGCACCACGGTGGGGTCGTTGCCTTTGTTTCTCAGCAGCTCAAGAAGCATGAGGAGAACTACCCTACCCATGACTTGGAGTTGGCAGTAGTGGTGTTTGCTCTCAAGTGGTGAAGGCACTATTTGTATGGAGAAGCATTTGAGATCTTCACTGACCATCAGAGTTTGCAGTATATCTTCACCCAGAGGGATTTGAACTCAAGGCAGCGCAAGTGGATGGAGTATTTGAAGGACTACGACCTTAACCTCTCCTATCACCCAGGAAGGGCTAACGTCGTGGTCGATGCTTTGAGCAGGCGCGTTCACTTGAGTTCATTGATGGTCAGGGAGTGGAGGCTATTCGAGGAGCTATCGAAGGGAGTGTTCCACCCGTCGAGGCATTGAGACCGTGCTGTGGTGACTGTAATCAAGGGGATTGTCCGGCCCCCAATACACGTAAATATGTGCTCAATATAAAGACATGGAAAAGAGGATGTGATCGCCACCTAGATAGTTGCCTAAGAATAGAAATAACACGGGCTAACTAATCTAGGAAAAGGAGAGAGAACACCATACTGACCTGAGGTCGCGACGGGGAACCCCGTCGCGATGAAGCTGATTTCACGACGCCCTATAGGGGCGCATTTTCGGTGTCGCGTCGCCTTCCTCAGTCGCGTTCTCTACAGTGTGGGAGAAGCATGGAAGGACCTTCTTCCTGCCCTCTGGCCGGCCAGAGGACAAGAGCTCCTCGTGAGAACTAGCTTGAGTACCTGCCAAAACAACGAAAATAAGGAAAGGAACCCTGTTAGAACATATTAAATATAGTATCCATCCAAAATGAGAAGAAGAGATGAAGCATGGTGGGAACGGACCTGGGGGTGGTTTTAAACCGCTTGGGTGTATGGAAACGTGGGAAGAAGGGTGAATGCAATCTATCTAGAAATAAAGCAACATGCAAGAAGGGGGAACAAGAAAGAGGGAGGTAAAGAGAAAGAGCCCCATATGGGTGACTCCCTGGCGTGCAATGGCGTGCTTAGATGCTTCAGATGCTCCAAGGAATGGCGGGAGTCGTCCTCCTCACGATCCAAGCTCCATAGATGTGCAAGAGGACAAGTTTTGAGGTAGAGAATGTGAGGAAAAGAGAGGAGAAGGGAGGGCTGCGAGGCTAAGTCCAGATCTAAGTAAAATTCGGCAGCCCTTCGGGGTGAAAATGGGGCTCTCTCCTCTCTGAAGGAGAAGGCCTTGCTTATATAGGCTTGGAGAGAGAATATCCTATTTTTCAATGATAATTACCCTAAATAAAGGATAAATGTCATTAAATCCCGATTAGGAGACTCCAAAGGAGTTCCTAGAGTCTCCCACAACCCTAAACCGCGGCCATGGGAGTTGGGAGGCTGCATGGGATAGAGATAAGGCCATGGGAGGATAAAGTGGAGGTGGTTGCGGATGCTGTTTCCGCGGCTGAAGTCACGACACATCGTAAGGACGCGACCGCCATGAACGCGACGGCCTTAGTTGTCGCAACTATGAAGCCACGTGAATGGGTATGCATGGGCTATCGGGACGGCCAAGGGAGGCGCGAAAAGGATGAACGCGGCGCCACGATACGCCGCGTTAATGGAAATCAATTATTTTCAGAATATTGATCAATCACATGGGAGAATAATAGGCATTTAAGGCACATGGACTCTTTCTTTTAAAAGACAATGGACGGGATAGGAATTTAAGTCAAATGGACTCTTTCTTTTAAAAGACAATGGCCGCGGGGCGCGCCTATTTTGTTTGTGAGGAAAAAGGATGGCATTCTTCGTTTGTGCATCGATTATCGGCAGTTGAACCAGGTTACGGTGAAGAACAGGTACCCGTTGCCGAGGATCGATGATTTGTTTGATCAATTGCAGTCGGCCTGAGTTTTCTCAAAAATTGACTTGAGATCTGGTTACTATCAAATGCGGATCAGAGAGTCAGATGTTGGTTTGACGGCTTTCTGTTCCAGGTACGGTCACTTTGAGTTCGTCGTGATGTCGTTTGGGCTGACGAACGCACCCGCAGCATTCATGGATCTGATGCATAGGGTGTTCGGTGAGTACCTAGATCGTTTTGTGGTTGTTTTTGTTGATGATATTTTTGTCTACTCGGGTTCTGAGGAGGAGCACCGGAGGTTCGTGCTGGAGACCCTGCGGAGTCACCGCCTTTATGCCAAGTTCGACAAGTGTGAGTTTTGGTTGAGGGAGGTGCACTTTCTCGGGAACGTGATCTCGGGTTCTTGTGTGGTAGTGGACCCTGCCAAGGTTGTCGTGGGAGCAGCCCACATCGGTGTCAGAGGTCGGCAGTTTTCTGGGTTTGGCTGGTTACTACCGGAGATTTATTCAGGATTTTGCCAAGCTTGCGACGCCGTTGACCAGGTTAACTAGGCAGGACGTCAGGTTTGTTTGGTCAGAGGAATGTGAGTAGAGCTTCCGAGAGCTGAAGACGAGGTTGACTTCAACGCTAGTGTTGGTCTTGCCGTCGAACAGCGGTGGTTTCGTGATCTACACCGATGCGTCAAGGTCAGGTTTGGGTGCCGTGCTAATACAGCACGGTGGGGTCATTGCCTATGCTTCTCGGTAGCTCAAGAAGCATGAGGAGAACTACCCCACCCACGACTTGGAGCTGGCAGTAGTGGTGTTCGCTCTCAAGTTGTGGAGGCACTACCTATATGGCGAGGCTTTTCAGATCTTCACCGATCACCAGAGTCTGCAGTATATCATCACCCAAAGGGATCTGAACTTGAGGCAGTGCCGATGGATGGAATATTTGAAGGACTACGACCTAACCCTTTCCTATCACCCAGGAAGGGCTAACGTCGTAGCCGATGCTTTGAGCAGGCGCGTGCGCATGAGTTCGCTGATGGTCAAAGAATGGAGGCTATTCGAGGAGCTATCCCAGGGAGTGTTTGTTCCATCGAGGACCAGAGACCGTGCTGTGGCGAGCAAATTGTCAGTTCGGCCGTCAGTGTTCAGGCAGGTGTTGCAGGCACAGCAGGCAGACCCTCAGTTGGCAAATGTTTTGCAGATGCCAGATGTTGAGCTCGACGAGGATAGCGAGGTCTGATTCAGAGGCCGCTTGTACGTTCTTGAGGAGGTGCGCCAGGCAATTTTGTCAAATGCTCACAAATCGAGGTATGCTGTTCATCCTGGCTATACCAAGATGTACCATTGCTTGAGGAGGTTCTTCTGGTGGCCAGGGATGAAGAGGGGAGTGGCAGAGTTTGTTGCTCGGTGCCTTACCTATCAGCAGGTGAAGGCTGAGCATCAGCATCCTGGTGGTGAGCTGCAGCCGTTACCCATTCCCGAGTGGAAGTGGGACGACATCACCATGGACTTTGTGGTTGGTTTGCCCCACACCCCGCAGAGGCATGATGGTATCTAGGTGATTGTGGATCGTTTGACCAAGGCAGTGCATTTTCTTTCGATCAGGAAGTCATGGTCAATGGACAGGTTAGCCAGGCTGTACGTGGACAAAGTTGTTTCGTTGCACGGGATCCCCGTTTCGGTCGTCTTCGACAGAGATCCGAGGTTCACGTCAGGGTTTTGGCGCAGTCTTCAGAGATCACTGGGCATAGAGTTGAGGTTCAGCACAGCATACCACCCTCAGATAGATGGACAGTTAGAGCGGACCATTCAGACACTGGAGGACATGCTAAGAGCGTGTTGTTTAGACTGGAGCGACACTTGTGAGTCGCACCTTCTGATGGTAGAGTTCGCGTATAACAACAGTTATCACTCGAGCATCAGAATAGCACCATACGAGGCTTTGTATGGTCGCCCGTGTAGGACTCCACTTCACTAGTTCGAGGTTGGTGAGAGGCAACTTTTGGGGCCAGAGTTAGTGCAGCAGTGTGCAGACACGGTCAGTCTGATCAGGCAGAGGCTTCGGGCAGCACAGAGCAGACAGAAAAGCTACGCAGATGTCTGCAGGAGACCGTTACAGTTCAGTGTTGGTGACCTTGTTCTCTTGCGGGTCTCGCCGACCAATGGTAACATGTGGTTTGGTAGAAAGGGAAAGCTCAGTCTGAGGTACGTCGGGCCTTTCCCTATTACCGAGAGGGTCGGCGAGGTGGCTTATAGGTTGAGTCTTCCAGCAGAGCTAGCAGGTGTGCACAGTGTGTTTCACATTTCACAGCTTAGGAGGTATGTTGCAGATCCTTCGCACGTTTTGGACTACTCGCAGCTTGAGGTGGCTCCAGACTTGTCAGTGCAAGAGTACCCAGTCAGCGTTGTCGACCGTAGAGTTCAGCAGTTGCACCGGAAGTAGATTCCGCTGGTGAAGGTCATCTGGGAGAACCGCATTGGTGGCGAGGCCACCTGGGAGCGCAAGGATGAGATGTGCAAGTAGTTCCCCTATTTGTTTGATTGATTGGTATGCTATCTTCCCTTTTTCTGCTTTCCAGGTTGAGACCGAGTTGATTTCATTTCGAGGGCGAAATGTCTTAAGGTGGGTGGGATGTAAGACCCGGCACCCTTGGGCCGTTTGGCCCCATCCTCAGGGTCCCGACATGCTCCCTAGTCGCGACGAGGTCGTGACATGGAGGCCGTCGCGACAAGGTTTAGGTCGCGACGACTAGGGCTGTCGCGACGTCATGGTCGTCGCATTCTGGTTGCGACGTTCGATGGCATTGCGACGACCCTTCTAACAGATGTGATTGGTGTCCTTTCTGTTAGAACGGCTCTGTCAGGTGTCAGGCGCACGCACGTGAACGCGACGTGGTCACCCGTCGCAATCGCTTTTCCGGTCTTCGAGGTTTGACCCACTTTTTGGGGTAGCGACAGAGGCGACCGTCGCGATAAGGTCGCGACACCTAGGGGCGTCGCGACTAGAGTCTTATCGCGACATGTCGTTCCGTCGCGTTCTGGGGGCCGCCGGGTTAAAACCCAAGGCCGCGCCCCCTTTCCCCCTCTCGCCCCCTCAGCTCTCTTTTTCCCTTCTCCTTTCCCTCTCGAGTTCCCCTTACGGATTCTTGGCGGTTCTTGGTGCTTGGGGCATTCTTGCTGAGGTGGTGTCGTCCCGCTCGTGCAGGGGACGTGTTCGTGTCATTTGGAGCGAGGAGGAGGCGTCCTCTCCTACGAGAAGGCCCCAACGGGTTCGTTCTTCACGTGGAGGTAGGGACTCTTGATCCTCTCTCCCTAAGCATCCTGCCTTCCCCCTTTAAAGCATGGTTTCTCTGTGGTTTGGGGCTTGGGAGTGTGAGAACTCCATGCTCGAGGTTGAGTGAGGTTTCCCTTCGAGTGTAGATCCATGTTTGTGGGGTTTTTAAGGGTGGTTTGGATGCTTTACTAGCTTTCTATCATGTTGAGCATGATCCCCTCCCCCTTAGTTGGTTGTTTCCGCATTTTTGGGGTGGTTCCCGGATGGGTTGCTTTGGAACCCCCCTCTGTCTGAGGACACGACGATCGTGGAGGTCGTGATCTGGTCGCGACGGCTGACCGGTCACGTCGAGATCGCGACACTCGTAGAGGTCGCTATCTGGTCATGACGGCCTAGCCGGTTGCGACGATATCACGACGCTCTCGTGTGTCACGACCTGGTCGCGACGGTCCGATACATCACGACGAGGTCTCGACAGTCTGATACGTCGCAATCCCAGCCGTGAGACAGGTTCCCGGTCTTCTCCGTATCCATTTCTTTTACTGTACCCGTGGCACCTGTGCTAGTTCCCTAGTGCGGTCTACACTAGTCTTTCGCCTGGTGCTCGGCACTTGAGTGCTTGTCCCGTGTGAGAGGTTGTTACCATTGCCTGGGACCCCCATCCTCGGGAGCCTGTCGAGGGAGTACTCAGGGCTACAAGTGTGCTCGAGTTGGCAGCCACCAAGCGGACTCTGGAGCTTCAGGGAAAACTGTGGTTAGGAAAGTGGCGTTGAGTCGCTTGCAGAGCTCTGGTGGTTGGTCTGGGATGCCGATGACGGTTAGGAGTTCTACCCGGCGCAGTCCAGCTAGTCCTTTTCTCACTGCCTCGCTCTTTGCGGCCCCGGATCCGCTTAGAGAGGCCAGGCATGGGACCGTAGTCCGGCCAGACTACGGCGGTTACTGTTGTGTTACTTTGTGTCCTACCTCGCTCTGACGAGACGTGAGGGTCAGGACCCGGGTCGAGGATAAGACGTCGGTGGACGCACCTGACCTTGACTAGTGGTAGTGCTTCCCATAGCTAGTGTTCCTTATCCAGGCGAAGTCCCCTCCATCTGTGTTTGCTAGCCGTGTGGTGGTCACGACGAGTAGTCGTACGGAGTTTCCGACCGTGTGTACTTTCCGCACCTTGCTAGTTGTAGTTTCGCTTCCGCACTTCGGTTGTAGGTAGAAGATATAAATTGTTGTCATTTAGTTTATATTTATAATCTTCTGCTTGTTTAGAGCTAGTAGGAGATTGGTAGTCCCTACTGAGCTTCTGTTGTGAAACTCATCCCTCCTTTTCCCAGGTGAGACTTCTCAACAACGGCAAGGCGCGTGCTGGGCGGAGGAGACGGGGCGGTAGGCGAGGTCCCCCATAGCTAGCAGTGGTTCCCCTTTTTCAGTGCACGTCACCCTCGGGGTATGCCCCTAAGGGACTTGTTCTTCCCTGCCTTTTTCTTGTACTAGCGTGCGTGTGTTGGGGCTGTACTTAGAGTGGTACGTGGTGGTCTCACTCTCTTTTCTGTTTCTGCACGTACACTACTAGATTTAGCAGTTGACATTTACTTCTGTTAGATATCCTGTTAGACGAAGATTACAGCCCTTCTGGGTCCCCGGATCCGTGGGCGGCGACCGCGAAAATCGGGTCCTCGGCGTGGGCCGAGGGTCGGGTTCTCGGGTCGTTACAATGCATGTCATAAATAACTTAATGGTTATTGAAATAAGTATCATATGTACCAGTTAAACATATGCATACATTCATGTACTCAACGTAATTACATCCAACATGCATGTTTCTAAATAATATAACACGTACATTGATAGTAAGATAATGCATGCACGCTTAAAGATATATATATGTACGAAAAACAATTCACATGTACATACAAGGTAAATGACAATACTTACCTATCATATGCTCAATATTATTTAAGTACCATATACACTATAAATGATTTAACATGCCCAGAATAGGCAAATAACATTTGCATAAAATGAACATACACATATACATATGTACAAAGTATAATTCCATACAATATTTATGGAATAATTAGCATAATATACACATCAATATTTAGATAATACATGCACGATATCATTAAGATGCACTATGCAATAAGTTAACTAAGAAGAATCTATACAACAAAAATTAAATTCTTGCATACGCACACTTAAATTGACATATGTATAAATATATATACACACGTATACAATATAGTTATGTACATTATGCATGAAATAGATAAATACAACATGCATAGTATTTAAATAAGTACATCATATACAAAATTTGCTAATTACTTATGTTCACGAGAAACAATATATATATACGCATATGTATATGAACAATTCAATAATTATAGTATGCAAAATGTTAATACATGCACTATATTTATAACAGGTAAATATCGCATGCACGATATAAAATGACAAAAAATTTGGAGTCTCACACTCTCCCCCCTAGAAAAATATCTTCGTCCTCGAAGATCGCATCGCGTACCTATGGTGACGTCGTATATGCCATCTCCGGAAATAAGATATGATCCTCATTTTTCTTAGCTGGTGTTGCTAGCTCCGTCGTTGCAGTTGTTGGGGCATCTCGTGGATCGATCTCCTTCAGATTCGGACACCCTTTAATCCGATGGTCCTTGCTGCCACACTTTAGGCATCTTCCTTCGTTTAACCAGCATACATATCCACCATTACGTTTGCCGCATCGCTCGCACTCAGGCGCCTCTCCCTTGTGCGATTCCACTCTACCCTTTTGCTTGCTTACCATTCTAAAAGCCTCTTCTAGAGTGCAAGGTCAGTTTCCAAAAGTCTTGCTCTCAATGATGGTTTGAGCTTCATTATAAACTTCTCTACCTTGCAATTTTGCGCATACTCCCTAGCCCGATCACCACGCTTACCATGTCCTGCCATTGTCTGCAAAACAATTCAATCTAGTTAGGATCTAAGTTACTAAATCCTAACTATTTTCTTAACTATCTTTCATTCATTATTATTACTTTCTACACATATGGACAAATTTCTATAAAGACTTTGCAATATTGTGAGATGATGGTTTATTCATGTACAGTCTCAACCTTTGTCGCTCTGATACCATCTCTGTAACGACCCTCCTCATACCCGTACGATTATACCAATCCCCATCGGTATAAAGAGCATCGTCATAGTGGGATAGTAACCCAACACTAAACGATTAGGTTGATATGTCCTTGAATATTAAAAGAGTGCAGCGGAAATAAAAATAATAATAAACTTCATTCCATCATCATCACGCATTCCACAGTCTATATAGTGAAAGAAAGTGCTAGAGTCCACATTATTACAACTTGAAAAGAACTATAGAGTCCATTACATTGTCCATATGCATAACATTATTCAACTATGAAATAAAGTAACAACAGAAGAAAATCTCCACAAGTAACTACTCTTGAATGCGGTGTAAATCTTCACTATCTTCTCCTCAGCTACGGGATGGCCTATCACACCTATACGCCGAAGCAAGTATGAGTCAAAAAGACTCAGCATGTAATCTAAAACATCAAACTTACACATATCACACACACTAAGCTACCAACAATAATGAAAACACATTCTATCATTCTAACCACAATGATTCACATGACACATGCTTCTTATGGACAACAACACATAATTCACCCAAACATATTCCGAATTAACGCCTGCTCATATTAATTATGGAAGATAACATACACTTACACAAGTTCTCTACACATATTATATCCTATGATACATAGTTCAACTCTTTTTCATATCATTGTACAATTTTTACCAAATTAAAACATAAGGTTATGTACAAGATAATGAACACTCCTAGCATGATGTCTAGCCAATTTTTCATACACTTATATCATTTTCTCTCACCATTTACTTGCTGTTTTAATGTATAATTTATCATATTCTCTTAACACTTGCACATGCTTTCTAGTAAACTACATAACATGATACTAAACATTCTATCATAATTAAGCATAATCATATTAACACATACATGACATAAACATATGCACTCTTATATACCTAACATGTACATGATTTATTTATCTAAACATTATCCATATCATGGAGCAATTCTACCAATTAGAACATATAGTTGAGCTTAAAGTAGATAACACCTAACATGATCTCTATTCATGTTTCACATGCAATTTTCCTTATTTATTTACACATTTCATTTGCTAGTTTAATATGAATAAATCACAATGATATCACCTTTATTAAACATGGATTGAAGATCTAAACATATTCAATTCGGATGGCATTTATATACAAATTAAGCATGGAACTATATACTAAATGAATAGAAATTTTATCATGGAGCTTTGGAATTATTTCATACATTTATCACATTTGTAATCATACTTAGCTTGTTGTTTTGACATGAATTAAACATAATTACTTGGATTTACACTTTTTCACATACCATCTTATTCATTTGACAATTCTACATGCTCATTTTTCCACATTGCATTACTTTACATGTTTACATACACATATTCATATACACTACCATATGGAGATTTTTAAACTATATCACACAATATTAAACATGGTATTAAACATAATATTACAATTATGGTGTTAACACATGAATAACATGAATATATATAAATGCATTATTACATTGGTTTTCTCATGCAATTGTACTCTCATTATCATTTACTCTCCATAACATATCAATTTACACTCCTTCCATTTCATTTACTCTTGCACTCACATTATCACATATCACAACAATTGCACTTACCACGTGCCACATTCATTATCACTTTGCACTTTATTAACATTTAATCTCTTAAGTTGCAGTGACACATAGTCCTAACTACCAAGTAGAGGAAAAACACTCACTTTAGCACCTAGTGTTGATCACCTAGCACTTCACTTGCTCATATTTGTCACCTGGGCAAGCTAGTGACAAATCTTGGATACTGCGTAGACTGGGAGAAGCCCTCTCCACCCTAACCAGTGGTACTTGTCCACCTCCAGTGTCACGTCACGACATTTAATATATCTATAAATGCCGAAACGTGAGTGAACGAGAAATCAAGAGTAAAAATTTAAACTATTTGAGCAGCAAATTGCTTAGAAGCTCTACTAAATAAAAAATTTGATAATTGTCATTCTATGAATAATTACAAGATTTCAAATTTACAATCTCATAAGTAAAATGTCGTCATGGTTGCTCTCTCCACACACTTATCCCGAAGTTCCCTCCTTCAAGAACAGTAGATACCTGAAAAATATGATTTGGTGAGCTAACTAGCCCAGTAGGATTCAAATTCTCAAATCAAAGGATTAAATATATGATGATCAGGGAAAAGGCTTAAGTGATATCATAGATGAACCAATAGGCATCTGAACATGACAGTAAATGTGAAATAGTAGAATTGATACACAGGGTATGCTCAGGAATTCACATTGAAACTCAAGTTCTAGTTCATGTGGACACAAGAAAAGACTTAACTAATATCAAAGATGAACGAACAAGTATCTTATCAGAATAATTAAATTGGAATAATGGTACTGAATTACAAAATATGCTCAGGAATTCACAGTAAATCTCATAAATCTGGTTCATAGATATATTCTCATAGGACAGGTATCTTGATGACTATAATCAAACAGGTATTGATGTAATGCCAAACATCTGGGTGTCCTCAATGCCCCCGCACGGCCACTGACAAATTTGCCCCTGTGCAGCCACTGACAATCAGACACATTTTCACACACACAATTATGATATGATGACTAATCAAACACGAACTGATGTATACAAACATCCACGATGTCCTTATCACCCCCGCGCGGCCACTGATGAATTCGGGCGATCCCCCCAGGACTGAACCAGCCTTTATTTGCTAGGCATAATAATCATGTGGGGTCCAAGGACCCAATAAATGTCATCATCATCAATTTATCACGTCTCACAAGATATGCAAGCCTTTAAACTCTCAAGATATCAAGTAATATGAACTTAGTTACCGAATACAGGAGAATGGACTCAACGGAGTACCATTCGTAGTTGACAACTTCAAGGATATCTCAGGGTGTAAGGTACATTAGGAGGGTAATCTTTATAGTGAAATGACTGTAGATACCAAGGCCATTAAGGGGGGTAACTTGGTAGGCTATTAGGATGAAGTTTAAACAAGAGTTTTATCATGAAAAGTTGTTGGAATCCAAGGCAAGACAGAAGCTGTCGACAACCAGGAAGGGGCTGTCGACAGCTAGGAAGGGGCTGTCGACAGACGGCAACAGACAGAGCTCAAGTTTGCTGGCTCTGTGGGTATCTGTCGACAGCAACAAGGGATCTGTCAACAGATCCACATAGTCCAGAAATCTGAGTTCTGGAAAGCATGCGCCTGTCGACAGCTTTGGGCTGGCTGTCGACAGGTAGCTGCAGAACTTCCAGAAATGCTTTGTAATCTGTTCTAAAGGCCCAAATTATAAAACTTATAACCCAAGACATGTTTTATATCAAATTGAAGAGTCTAATTGAAGCTCTCACAGTAGTTTATAAGCTAAACAATCGGGATGACACAAGGGGTTTACAATTCGAATTTGGCCGGCTAGAAGCTAACATGGTTTAGTACTGAAAGCATGGACTTGATAGCTATGGTTTATTTGGAAAATCTGACCATGTGAACACTAAATTACATTGTCTTTCATTGTGCTAAATCAAGACTGGAAGTATCTAAAAACTAAACCGAAGTCCCTACATGTTTCTAATGAGGTTAAGACTTCTAGACAACTCCATAATATGAACAAGTATCAAAAGTGGAAGAAAAATCTTGATCTCCCAGTGGGTCAAGGATCTTATCCTTTCTAATATGAATGTGTTTATCACAATTGAGGTAGGAACAGGGGAGTTATTAGTATACAACTTGTTCCTTTATCTAGACTTCCTTACCATGTATGAAGGACAGAACAGAATTATAGGAAGATGAATCCTACACATGGATAGCTAGGAACCTGCTACCACATGATACTGGAAGAATATCCTTTCCAAAACAGATTATGTGAACTCAAAGAGCAGCTTCTACAGCAACACAAGACACACATGTAGTGCTAGAGGGTTCATGGCACTAGAACATAAACTGGAACATCCAAACAGTAGGTTCTAAAGCAGGTTCAAGAACATGAGTTAGAAGAAAAGGGAAAGCGAATCGAATCCTACAACCACACAACTAAAACAAGACTATAAGGGATGGATACACTGTTTCAAATGAGAATTCACAAGTTTAAAGCAAGTAAGTGGTGATCATGACCTTTTAAACAACGGTAGTGGTCAAGAAATTAGATAAGAGTGAGAAAGGAAGAGAATCCTACCCATGACTTTGAGGAAGATGGAGTCCTTTTCCTTCCCAACGAGTAGCTCCACAGCAACACAAGGTGGCAATAGGTACAACAGATGCAAGTGTTGTGTTGCCACCAACAGAATAAGCAGTAGTAGCAATTACGACAGGTAATTGCGGTAGCTCCTATAGCTCCAACAGTAATACCTCCAGTAGAACAATAGCAGGACAACATCCACGATAGCAGGAAGATAGAAGAGTGGGAAGTGGAAAGATCTTCATGATGGGTCGAGGAAGGTCTTATATAAACTCCCATGCTTCCATGCATGTTGGCACATAGCCCAACATGTGGAGCCGTAGGAACCCCCTAAACCATGCCAAGGACACCTGGTTCAAGCATTCTCCAGGCCTTACACCTAAGGGACAAACGTGTAAGATTCCTACTTAAGTGAGGTAGCTTCCCCAGCTGCTCACACGTAGGCAAGGATAATTTCCAGAAAATTCATCACCGTAATTGGCCCTTAATTCAGCTGGCCTAATGATTCACATTTTTATGTATTTAAACAGCATCCATTTGTGTTAAAATTTTAACCATAGACTAATTTGATGATTTTACAAATTATGGTGATTTTAGTTTTATTTTTAGAATTTATTTTACAGTAGGTGAAAAATCACCCGGAAAATAGTCGCGTCGACATAATCCCCAAATCTGTACGTCGAAAAATTCAGATATTTACATTTTTGGTATCTCCACATTTTTCTGAAAATTATGGTATTCTCAGATTTCATTTTCGTTACAATTTTTCAGTGTCGCCCTGTGGGAGCACGCACGTCTGAGTACGACACTGGGGAAACGTTCATTAATGCTAAACATTCCCAATTATCAATTAATTCAATTTAAGAATAATGGTTAAGTTTAATAACTTTATTTTTTCAAGTTTTTCAACAAATAAAAATTTCCGGGGTGTTACAACTCTCCCCCACTAAAAGGAGTTTGGTCCTCCAAACTTCTTAACTAGTTTGGATGGATCACAAAGATGTAAGTTTTCAGTTTTTGAAACTTTATCTTATTCAGATTAGATTCACCAATCTTATTATGATTATCATGTCATATAATGTATACACTTTTTATATAACATGTTATCACGACATCATTAGTTGATGGAAATCTGAATATTAGTTAGCATTTTTAAATCCAAAGAGACCATGTTGTGATCATGAAATCAATCAGATGTATTCGCTACTATGTTTCTTATTTCTGGCAGTAGTATATTACTCCTACGATTTCTTTTATCAAGGAATAACTATAACCTTTATAGAGTTATATGAATACATATTCCTTTTAAAAGGGTAATAAGGTACGACGAGGTTGATGAGTGTGAAGAATATTAAGATAGACAGCGATGATCTTATTTATCACATAACATTTCTATTACAAAACTCCATATTCAGCCTTACAAATTATATTGATTGACAAAACTTACCGAGTTTTATCCTACTACAACAACTAAATTCAAGCGCTTCTTACTATACTCTAATCCCATTAACTTATACATAAAATTACTTCTAAAAGCTTCAGTCACTTTTCTTTGTGGCTTCAAGTTTTCCTGAACTCTTGTCTTTTCTCTAAGAGAGTACAGGACATTCTGAGATCCGATGCTCTAGACTTCCACACTTTAAACACGCTCCTTGTCTCCACCAGCAATCTTCTTTGACATGGCCTGATTTATGACAACACGCACAAGCTTCGTTCGCTTGCTTTCTGGCCTTCTTACTCTTTTTGTTGTCTTTGTTCCGTTTCATCTTCTGTTTGCCAGGTATTTCTCTATTATTGGGAAGAATTGTCTTCTTCCGTATGGACACTGTAATACTCACTGTTTCTTGAGAGTTTAGACTCTTAATGTCCTTATGCAGTTCCATTTTTCCTTGGTCATCAACGGGAACTACCCGCTCTAAGGACTGAACAAGGTTGTCCATTGCATGTCGAACCTCTTTCCATTGTGTTTCTTCTCCCATTACGCTGGCTGAGCAAACAAATTTAAGTTTAGTTAGTCCATTATGTGATTTAAAACTCAACTTTTCTGATTCATACTATTAATACCACTGTTACAGTACGTATCTAGTTATTTGATACATTAATTTCCATGATTGAATGGTGCCTTTTTCTTGTAGGATTTTGAGATATGATAGATGATTTAGGTTGTGCTCCTGGTTTTGATATATCCAGCTAAATGTAATAAATATTAACACAAGTCTTTTATAACATATGAAAATTCATAAAGTCAAAAGGTCTATTAAGTGTGTTGACCCTGATTACTTCTTAGGTTGACACTACATATAGATCAGGTTAACACTAGTTAAGTGTCTAATTAATATTTAGAGAAAGATACGGCTTGAGGTTAACTCTAAGTGGAGGTTAAGTTGACTCTACTCATATGTGAGGTTGACACTAAGAAATTACAAGATCAACTCTATGTGAGGGATAGTTAATCAAAACTGTTATTTCTGAGTGAGATCGATTCTAGAAGACATGGAATTAACTCTACTGATACTTTTCCAACTGATTCCAAGTCCAATTGTTTGTGTGCGTTGACATGCCATGTTGTTTATTTATTAAAGAAAAACTTTAGCATTTAACTCAACTATAAGACATTTGATTTTTGTGTTACAGTTAGAAGGAAAATTTTGATGAGTTCAAGCCCATAAGGGATGTAATTGGAAGTTCATGGAGTCAGTTCACTAAGTCCAAATTCTTGTGCAATGTATTTGCATATCCTTGCATTTCTCCAAAATTCTCCCTAATTGGATATTTTTCTACTTCTTTTCTTCACTATTTTGTTTGGTTGTCTACTCCAATAGACATAAACAGATTCAATCGTACATTGTGTGTATACAGTTTGTGAGATTTAAAATAATCTCAAAAGTTTGGGTCATCAATTGTGTGAGTGTTCCACACATTTGAGTTATTAAAGAGTTTCACTTGATTTAGTGAGGGATGGAGATAAATGAGGATTAACTAATTAACTGTAGTGGTATAATAATTTATAATCCAAGAACGTGGGAAAGTCAACGGAAGAATATATCACGAGGATGGTCATGAAATCTATATGATCGGTCGAACCATTCATTTACTAATTCTTATTTAGAATTGGAGATAATAACATATCAATGTAAAAGTCATATTATTAAGGTAAAAAAAGGGAATAAGCAGGTTTGACTTTTCCTTCAGTAGGAGAGGGCTCCATTGGAAAAGTCATATGGGTGTTAACCATTTTTCACCGGACCTTGGATTCTTAACATTCTAGTAGGTTTATTCGAATTATGAAATTTTTAGGTAGGCCAAATTGTGAGAAATTAGAAAGGCGCTATTTTGATGGAATCGCCAAAATCGCGTTTTTCTTCTTCGGTGGGAGAGTTGACTTTTTATTGGTAAGAGATATGATTTTTCTGATATTTTTATTGGATTCAAATGGGGGGTACCTCCTTATTTACATGTAATATCATAAGTAAATGAAACATCAAATTATAACATTTATATGAGTTCAGTCATACAAGGGTCCTGCTGACTCTTACAAGAGTCCTGCTGACACTTCTGACTGAACCTGCTGACTGGTAGGTGCTGGCTGTCGACAGACAAGAATCGTCTGTCGATAGGTGAAGGACATCTATCAACAGATCAAGGCTATCTGTCGACAGTTACTAACAGTTTTGTATTTCTGGATTCTGGAAGCAGTGGTGTCGACAGGTGATTGCTGGCTGTCGACAGGTGAGATCTAAACTTTCAGAAATGTGAATAAAACTACCACATAAAATTCTACCAAGTGTTCCTATGAATGTTTACATGATTGACAACATTAAAATGGTCTTAATTCCAGTTCTAACACCATATTTCATGAGGGAGACAAGTAGGACAATAGGGATATACTATAGCATGGAAATCTAAAAGCAAGATGATAACTAGAAGTGCAACACTTCCTAAAACCTTTTCTTCCTTCTAATGGGATGAGTTTTAAAGTATGCTTGAGTCATAACACAAATCTAGCTAAAACATGATCACAATGGGTAGGAAAACAAACATAATGATGCTTTTAGAATCAAGGACAAATGTAAACATGGGTTATACGGATGAAGAAACTACAAGCATGAAGTTATGAAAGTGGAGAAGAATCATAGGGAAAAACCAACCTCCAAATTTTCATTTTACTCAATAAAATCTATATCCAACTATACTGATCTAGCTTAACCTGAGGCTTTCTACCCATCCTCACAGGTTCTCCCTAGATTTATCGAACTAATGCTCTGATACCATTCTGTCACGTCACGATATTTAATATATCTATAAATGCCGAAACGTGAGTGAACGAGAAATCAAGAGTAAAAATTTACACTATTTGAGCAGTAAATTGCTCAGAAGCTCTACTAAATAAAAAATTGATAATTGTCATTCTATGAATAATTACAAGATTTCAAATTTACAATCTCATAAGTAAAATGTCGTCATGGTGGTCTCCACCACATATCCCGAAGTTCCCTCCTTCAAGAACAGTAGATACCTGAAAAATAGGATTTGGTGAGCTAACTAGCCCAGTAGGATTCAAATTCTCAAATCAAAGGATTAACTATATGATGATCAAGGAAAAGGCTTAAGTGATATCATAGATGGACCAATAGGCATCTGAACATGACAGTGAATGTGAAATAGTAGAATTGATACACAGGGTATGCTCAGGAATTCACATTGAAACTCAAGTTCTAGTTCATGTGGACACAAGAAAAGACTTAACTGATATCAAAGATGAACGAACAAGTATCTTATCAGGATAATGAAATTGGAACAATGGTACTGAATTACAAAATGTGCTCAGGAATTCACAGTAAATCTCATAAATCTGGTTCATAGATATATTCTCATAGGACAGGTATCATGATGACTGTAATCAAACATGTATTGATGTAATGCCAAACATATGGGTGTCCTCAATGCCCCCGCAGGGCCACTGACAAATTTGCCCCCGTGCGGCCACTGACAATCAGACACATTTTCACACACACAATTATGATATGATGACTAATCAAACACGAACTGATGTATGCCAACATCCACGATGTCCTTATTACCCCCGCGCGGCCACTGATGAATTCGGGCGCTCCCCCCAGGACTGAACCAGCCCTTATTTGCCGGCATAATAATCATGTGGGGTCCAAGGACCCAATAAATGTCATCATCATCAATTTATCACGTCTCACAAGATATGCAAGCCTTTAAACTCTCAAGATATCAAGTAATATGAACTAAGTTACCGAATACAGGAGAATGGACTCAACGGAGTACCATTCGTAGTTGACAACTTCAAGGATAACTCAGGGGTGTAAGGTACATTAAGAGGGTAATCTTTATAGTGAAATGACAGTAGATACCAAGGCAATTAAGGGGGTAACTTGGTAGGCTATTAGGATGAAGTTTAAGCAAGAGTTTTATCATGAAAATTGCTGGAATCCAAGGCAAGACAGAAGCTGTCGACAGCCAGGAAGGGGCTATCGACAGATGGCAACAGACAGAGCTCAAGTTTGCTGGCTCTGTGGGTATCTGTCGACAGCAGCAAGGGACCTATCGACAGATCCACACAGTCCAGAAATCTGAGTTCTGGAAAGCATGCGCCTATCGACAGCTTTGGGCTGGCTGTCGACAGGTAGCTGCGAAACTTCCAGAAATGCTTTGTAAATCTGTTCTAAAGGCCCTAATTATAAAACTTATAACCCAAGACATGTTTATATCAAATGGAAGAGTCTAATTGAAGCTCTCACAGTAGTTTATAAGCTAAACAATCGGGATGACACAAGGGGTTTACAATTCGAATTTGGCCGGCTAGAAGCTAACATGGTTTAGTACTGAAAGCATGGACTTGATAGCAATGGTTTATTGGGAAAATCTGACCATGTGAACACTAAATTACATTGTCTTTCATTGTGCTAAACCAAGACTATAAGTATCTAAAAACTAAACCGAAGTCCCTACATGTTTCTAATGAGGTTAAGACTTCTACACAACTCCATAATATGAACAAGTATCAAAAGTGGAAGAAAAATCTTGATCTCCCAGTGGGTCAAGGATCTTATCCTTTCTAATATGAATGTGTTTATCACAAATGAGGTAGGAACAGGGGAGTTATTAGTATACAACTTGTTCCATTATCTAGACTTCCTTACCATGTATGAAGGACAGAACAGAATTATAGGAAGATGAATCCTACACATGGATAGCTAGGAACCTGCTACCACATGATACTGGAAGAATATCCTTTCCAAAACAAAGATTATGTGAACTCAAAGAGCAGCTTCTACAGCAACACAAGACACACATGTAGTGCTAGAGGGTTCATGGCACTAGAACATAAACTAGAACATCCAAACAGTAGGTTCTAAAGCATGTTCAAGAACATGAGTTAGAAGAAAAGGGAAAGAGAATCGAATCCTACAACCACACAACTAAAACAAGACTATAAGGGATGGATACACTGTTTCAAATGAGAATTCACAAGTTTAAAGCAAGTAAGTGGTGATCATGACCTTTAAACAACGGTAGTGGTCAAGAAATTAGATAAGAGTGAGAAAGGAAGAGAATCCTACCCATGACTTTGAGGAAGATGGAGTCATTTTCCTTCCCAACGAGTAGGTCCATAGCAACACAAGGTGGCAGTAGGTACAGCAGATGCAAGTGTTGTGTGGCCACCAACAGAATAATCAGTAGTAGCAATTACGATAGGTAATTGCGGTAGCTCCTATAGCTCCAGCAGTAATACCTCCAGTAGAACAATAGCAGGACAACATCCACGGTAGAGGAAGACAGACGAGTGGGAAGTGGAAAGATCTTCATGATGGGTGGAGGAAGGTCTTATATAAACTCCCATGCTTCCATGCGTGTTGGCACGTAGCCAACATGTGGAGCCGTAGGAACCCCCTAAACCATGCCAAGGACACCTGGTTCATGCATTCTCCAGGCCTTACACCTAAGGGACAAACGTGTAAGATTCCTACTTAAGTGAGGTAGCTTCCCCAGCTGCTCACACGTAGGCAAGGATAATTTCCAGAAATTCATCACCGTAATTGGCCCTTAATTCAGCTGGCCTAATGATTCACATTTTTATGTATTAAATGATGTCCGTTTGTGTTAAAATTTCAACCATAGACTAATTTGATGGTTTTATAAATTATGGTTATTTTAGTTTTGTTTTTAGAATTTATTTTACAGTAGGTGAAAAATCACCCAGAAAATAGTCGCGTCGACTTAATCCCGAAATCTGTACCTCGAAAAATTCAGATATTACATTTCTGATATCTTCACATTTTTTGAAAATTATGGTGTTCTCAGATTTTATTTTCGTTACAGTTTTTCTGTGTCGCCCTGTGAGAGCGCGCGCACGTCCGAGTACAACACTGGGGAAACGTTCATTAATGCTAAACATTCCCAATTATCAATTAATTCAATTTAAGAATAATGGTTAAGTTTAATAACATTATTTTTTCATGTTTTTCAACAAATAAAAATTTCCGGGTGTTACATCCAGAATTTCATCCTAATGCCCTTAGGATATATTTCACAACGTTGAGCCTTCCATAGGGACTTTTCTATGGTGCAGCTCTCATACCCCTATGGTAGCAATGTCAATCTCAGCCAAATTTTACAGATTAATCATATTATCATATTTGTCACATTTTACTCATGTTTATATACATACTTTCATCCCATTTTACACACACTTTTCATAACATTCACTTTTCCATTTACATAAATTTACATTACTATTTAACAGTGATAAACAACTTAAAACAAAATATTAATATGTTGTTAACCCTTGAATTATACATAATTAACTCTAATATGCTCAACATGGCCATTTTCTCATTTAAAACCATAACAGTACCTAATGTCATCAAAACATCATCAAATTTTATAACAGGTTAAAACAGTAAACATATCACATGCTCAAGTTTACATATTTTTTTCGAATAGTAATCATATTATAACAATTAAATCTAATTACAGGTGCAGTTCTCAATTTCTCTTAAGTAGGAATTACAATATAACAGTCAAATATAATAGTGCCAATGCGTAAATACAGTCATCACATGATTGTAGAAAATTTATGAAACCCTAACTCACAACTGACTTATTTACACAGATTAAACATGGTCATTTTATGCTCATAGTCTAATTATCAAAATTTTAATAATCAACACAAATCATGAAAATACACTAAAACTCATGACATGACTACTGATCACCTTTGACCCCACATAAAATCTACAGCATGCACACATACTTGGAAATCAATTAAATATTGTAAAGAAGATCAAACAACAATTTTCAGAACACTGAGGAACTTGACTGCAAAGTCTTGGCCGCCTACTGAGTCAATTGCACAATCCCCTGCCGCCAACATAGGAGCTTGGCGGCACAGGATGTTTCCGCCAACCTCCAGACAGCAGACTGCCCAGATAGCACTCACATACAAAGGGAAATTGGAGGGTCCAAGACACGAAGAAAAATCCGGAAAAATGTTGGGACCTAAGGGGACATGTATAGGATTGATGTACATAGGTCACTTGCCTCTAATAAAATCCTAGAAGTTCAAACTTTGGCGATGAAACCCTCCTCGGCCCTACCAAGAAGGTGCTAAAAAATTCCTTAAATCTGGTCCTTCAATTGTTGTGGGTAGATCCTCGTAGTTGGGGATGCCTCTTTGATGGTTGAGTTATCCTCCAGTCATTGTAGCTCTCCAAGAAACTTCTCCAGTCGCCGGATCAAAGCCTTGGAACTTCAGATTTTCTCACAGGAATTGCTAAGGTTTCACAAACACCAAAAAGACTTGGCGCGGCCAGAAGATGTGTTTTTATAGAGTTGGACGGGTTGGGTACGCACTAGGGTAGATTCCCTACGATTTTAGAAGGGTTTCCAAAATTGGAAGCAGACAAAACACGAGCGTTACCAAATCTGAAACCGTTACACAGGAGGGAACTTGACGTCAACATCTGGTGTAGTCAACATGCAGTTGGCATCCAGATCTGTTGCCGCCCACAGTGTGGTTGGCGTCCATTGATCTGGACGCCAACCAGGGCATGCAGTCAGCGGCACACTGGGTGGCCGCCAACTGTCTCCCTCGGCCAGCAATCAACATGCATTAAAATAAATGTAAGATTACATCACAATCAACTAAATGTGCTCTGAAATAAATAAATATACATTCACTACATAAACTACATTCATTACACACTATTTTCTTAAATATAAATTGTACTTATCTTAGTTAAAGATGATATGCATGAAGCAACATACATATATACATACATATACACCATAGTTGCATGTATTATGCACGAGCATATAAATGCAATACACACACTATTATTTAGGTATCACGCATGTCATAAATAATTTAATGGTTATTGAAATAAGTATCATATGTACCAGATAAACATATGCATACATTCATGTACTCAACTTAATTACATCCAGCATGCATGTTCCTAAATAATATAACACGTACATCGATAGTAAGATAATGCATGCACGCTTAAAGATATATATATGTACGAAAAACAATTCACATGTACTTACAAGGTAAATGACAATACTTACCTATCATATGCTCAATATTATTTAAGTACCATATACACTATAAACGATTTAACATGCCTAGAATAGACAAATATCATTTACATAAGATGAACATACATATATACATATGTACAAAGTATAATTCCATACAATATTTATGGAATAATTAGCATAATATACACATCAATATTTAGATAATACATGCACGATATCATTAAGATGCAATATGCAATAAGTTAACTAAGAAGAATCTAACAACAAAAATTTAATTCTTGCATACGCACACTTAAATTGACATATGTATAAATATATATACACACGTATACAACATAGTTATGTACATTATGCATGAAATAGATAAATACAACATGCATAGTATTTAAATAAGTACATCATATACAAATTTGCTAATTACTTATGTTCACGAGAAACAATATATATATACGTATATGCATATGAACAATTCAATAATTATAGTATGCAAAATTTTAATACATGCACTATATTTACAACAGGTAAATATCGCATGCACGATATAAATTGACGGAAAATTCGGGGTCTCACATTGCAGATACAGTCAGGCTGATCAGGCAGAGGCCTCAGACAGCGCAGAGCCAGCAGAAGAGCTACGCAGATAGCCGCAGGAGACCGTTACAGTTCAGTGTAGGTGACCTTGATTTCTTGCGGGTCTCTCCGACCAAGGGTGTTATGAGGTTTGGAAAGAAGGGAAAGCTCAATCCCAGGTACATTGGGCCTTTCCGTATCTCAAAGAGGGTCGGCGAGGTGGCTTACAGGTTGTGTAACGACCCAAGATCCGCATTACCAGTAAACAACCGGTAACCCGAATCCTGACCCGCTAACCCACGAGTCGAAACTCGAAAGGGTAAGAAAAGAAGTGTCTGAGGAGAACATATAAACAAATGTACACATCACAATTTAAAAGCATCTCAAACTAGCATAACTTAGAGACAACATAAAGTAAGAGTACAGTAAGAATAGGAGGAAAGTACTACTCACAACAACAAGATTAGACCAACCACGGAGAGACACAGCTCCTCGAACCTCAAAAGCTGACCACGAACCACCTGAGGGGAAGGGAGTGAGTCTCACAAAAAGAGACCCAGTAGGGCAACTAACCCCTACCGGTAACAGAGCTATTAAACAGTGCTAAACAGAAAGTGACTGTAAGTAAACACACACACTCTGTCAACACACACAGGAACTGGTAACGTAGTGCGCAACTCCCTCAGGAGCGCACTGAGAGAAACTGGAACCTCTCCGGCTCGACAAAATTACAAGCACAGCACACACACAAGCTCGCACGCAAGAGCTCACACAGCACTCACAAAGTAGGACTCAACCAGGGTCTGCTGTTCAGCGTCCTGAAACCACAGAGTCTCGCAACCCTAGCCACATGTGCACACTACAGACGCTCTCTCTCACGTCTGGTCCACGACCGATTTTTACCCCTACGCCCGACCTAGCGGTAGAGAAGGGGCTCCACGGAGACCGGCTCAAAACCACCACAAGGAGTACACACAGGACAGAGTGGCACTCGGCGTCCTGGCTCACTAGCGGAGGACAACCACACGCTAGTCATCTTGACGGAGTCGCACCCACGCCAAGGAAACACAATAGAAACGGGCATGCGGTAACTTAACACGCGTACAACAGACGAAACACACTCAACGCCTGAAACCCCGTACAACCAACGGACAGCCCCGTGTCACGTCTCGACATAGTCAAACACAACACGAGCACAGGTAGAGACATTCTCTACACTTGGCAGATTGTGCTAACAGGCGGACACCGCATGTCAACACCTCAAACTACGGAAGAAGGGAAAGTACAGCTTGCTGGGAACTCACCTGTAGGTAGACGGCAACATCGACTGTCGTTAACTAAGGGTAAACGGAAACACCCTAGACGTCTATAAGAAGGTAGACGGTCGCGCGTTGGCCGTTCACTCAAACTGGACGACAAACGATCTTGTCGTTTATATCCTACCATGAAGAATTAGACGACAAAGAACACACCGTCTAGATCCTCCACTGAAGAGCTTAACGGCAAGGGCTCCAGCCATTAACTTCTTCCCTGAAGAGTTCAACGTCAACAACCCTTGACGTTTATTTCTCCAGCTTCCAGCAGCTGAAAACAGGCATACGCCAATCCCAAAGAGAGCAATCCAGCCCTCAGACCAGCGATATGATGATGGAGAAACTCTCCCCCACATCATACTACACTACAGCAACACCAGAAACCAAGATCCAACGCACGGTTCGGCCAAACCACTCAAAATCCCGGCAAAAAGGATAACCTCCTCAAAGCACGATTTCACGTAAATCACACGCAACAAGCATGAAATTAACACTACAAGAACACTAAGGGGTCGAGTCCCTACCTCCGAAGCGTGTAAGAAGTCCTGCCAAACCTCAATTCGCGTCGAACCCTTAGTACCTTCCTCACGAAAACCGCCACCCGATCCGTTGTTTTCCGCCCGATCTAACTCTGCCTCGCGCACCAAGGTCTTTCCACGAGCTCACGTCAACCACCTGAACGAGTGAAAATGGACAAAGATCGAAAAGGAGAGAAAAAAGAAGAAAAGGAGAGGAAATGGCTGCTCACGGGTCTGCCCTATTTCAACAGGCGCGACAAGTAGACGTCAGCATCCCTTGCCGTCTACTCGAACCGCCAAAGAGTCGACGTCAAGACCGCTTGCCGTCAAGTTCAACAACAAACGTCCACAACGCTGGACGCCAACCCCTAGGTCAACGACCTACCCCTGGACGTCAACCCCTGATCAACGACAACACCTATGCCGTCAACAAGATCCGAACCTCAACTAGACCCGAGATGTTACAGCACCAGCTGTAACGACCCAAGATCCGCATTACCAGTAACCAACCGGTAACCCGAATCCTGACATACCGCATTAGCACAGCTCCCAAGCCAAAACCAGAAGAATCTGCACAAAACTCGAAACTCTTCGAATTACTCACAATGCTTGGACTGGCATCAGGTAAACAGTCACCTCAACTCTCTGAAGTTCTGCTCACGCTGCACTGGCCAACCGAGGGCAAAAATACGCTAACAGTGAAAAAATACAACTGCAATCATCAACAAACCTCGCTGTCGGATACACAAATCGGCAACCCACACTGTCGTCAACAGAACTCGACAGAGGGCACAGACGATGATAAAAACACAGAAACCATCCACTTGAGAGTAAAACGCAACGCTCAGGGATGCAGCCTCACGCTACTAGCCACAGCTAGCACCGATCATCAGTTGAACCAAAAAGTCAAGCAGGCGAGGAAACCAACGCAACATCGCACTTGCTGACAATCCGCAACACACGGAACAACGTCCATTGTTGCCACTAGTGTCTCACCGAGACCTTCCTCGCGGTCCGACACGGACAACAACACACGCAGAAAAATCTCAACACACTAAACAGTATCCACTGTCACCACTAGGTCTTACCCAGACCGTCATCGTGGTCCGACAGGGTCACCCAGGCACGTGGAGCCACAAAACCCTAAAACCACTCGCTCCACAGCACCACTCGGCACTTACGCGAAGAACCGCGGAGATCGTGTAAAGGATGACCAACACTTGTCACCTCACAACGTGAACAAAACATGTGGTCGAGCACTAGCAAACCTAAGGCCTCACTGTCACCACACGACCCGACAGGAGACTCCGCCAGCGGCTTCTAGACTCATCCACGGCACACATAAATGGAAACCGACATGGAGTTGGCAACACACTAACCACACGGGGACCGAAACAACCACAGAGGTCGAGAACAACACATCAACCTCAGAGGCACTTGTACCGACGCAGGGTACCAGCCCCGATCACACTCGCTCCGAAGAGAAAGGAAAACTTAGACACATGCCCCAACCTTAGCCTGGTGTACCACCGATAGGGCTACCTAGACAAGGCAAAGCAACTACTTCACAACGGCAACGGTATGACCACACGGCATAGGCTAGCACACGTGTCCCAGAGGCGAAGAACTTAACACCACAGGCTAATAGGAAGACTCTCCACAAGGGATCTGCCAAAAGCCACACACGCAAAAACTATAGGTGAAAAGGGCACTACAGGCCACACCGGCCCCAACCCTTAAGACACAAAGCGGGAAACACCCTTGGCACACTTGCCAAGGCCACGCAGCAACTAGGCGAGTACTACGTCTCACCATAAACATGGCCACCTCAGACCTCCATAAGGTCGAGAGCCAACGACCAAAACCACTCCGATCTCCGGACACACACCACGAGGTCGGAAAGCTTACGCACGCTAGTGCCACCACAGATTGGCATCCTAGAGGGGACTACGGAATCGAAAGGACTCCGAAAGAACGCCAACCGAAAAATTACCAAAACACGGGTCCGCACAAGGCCAGACCAACAATGCCTACAGAGACTAAGCACAGCCAGGACACAACCGCCGTGTAAGCTCGGGCAACGAACCGCACTTGGAAATGTCGTGAGGAGGCGTCATCACAATAACAACCGTTAAGCCACCACTGCTCGCAGCCTAAAAATCCCTCACAACAACAAATAGTACGAACAGGTCTGCCTACAACAGGTGGCACCGGAAACAACAACACAAGCCAAAACATATCCATTTTCACGCTAAAAACTCAGAGATATATTTCAGGCAACCAGGTTGGTAACCACCAACCCGACACAAAACTAATACCTCCACCAAAGACAAAAGAGCAGGAAGTACCGAGACCCAACAAAACTATGGCTACCAACCAAGGACAACCATGGTACCTTCCACAAAATAAACCACCTCTGACACCAATCAGGCCAGGTACATAACACAAACACTGCACAACGACCTGCCTAAGCCTACTAACTACCAATACCACTATACTCAAGTAAAAATGACTTCAATACTGCTGATCATGCCGCAACTGGGGACAGTCCCAAGCCATGTGGCCTAACTGGTCACACCGGCCACTAAAAAGGCGCTGACTCTGCTGCTGGGGCTGCACACCAAACTGCTGAACGCTCTCAACTGGCAGCTGCCTCTGCTCAGTCAACCTCCTGAAACGACGAAACCTCCTCAGAACCCTCGAATCTGGCTGCGAACTAGTCTGCTGCTGTACTTGTCGAGACGGACCTAGCTGAGCCTGCGCTGCTCCAACCTGCACCTGGGTCTGCAAAAAGTCAGCTTCCGTCGCTGCAGCATACAAATATGCCGCAACAGCGTCGGGAACACGAGCCACTAACAACACCTGCCAGTGCTCCGGCCTCGACCCTGCAATCAACTGCGGGGTCCAATCAAAACCCTGAGTAGCCTGAGAGGGAAGCGGTGGCACTACACCCCATGCGTGTCCTGAGGTCTAGGCTGAGCCAATGGTGGTGGCGGGGCATCTCCAGCCTCCTGCTGAGATGTCTGCACAACCACCCTCCGCTCACGCCGCCGCCTTGGAGCCATAATAAATCTACACAAGACATGCACAAAAAATCAAAATGCAAAAAACTCCAGACGCTTGCTGCTACTGTACTCTACCAACTCTGAGTTATACAGAACATTTCCTTATATGTCTCGACAGACCAGGCTCTAATACCAGTTGTAACGACCCAAGATCCGCATTACCAGTAACAACCGATAAACAGAATCCTGACCCGCTAACCCACGAGTCGAAACTCGAAATGGTAAGAAAAGAAGTGTCTGAGGAGAACATATAAACAATGTACACATCACAATTTAAAAACATCTCAAAACTGGCATAACTAGAGACAACATAAAGTAATAGTACAGTAAGAATAGGAGTAAAGTACTACTCACAACAACAAGATGAGACCAACCACGGAGAGACACAGCTCCTCGAACCTCAAAATCCGACCACGAACCACCTAAGGGAAGGGAGTGAGTCTCACAAAAAGAGACCCAGTAGGGCAACTACCCCTACCGGTAACAGAGCTATTAAACAGTGCTAAACAGAAAGCGACTGTAAGTAAACAGCACACACTCTGTCAACACACACAGGAACCGGTAACGTAGTGCGCAACTCCCTCAGGAGCGCACTGACAGAAAACTGGAACCTCGCCGGCTGAAAACATACAAGCACAGCACACACACAAGCTCGCACGCAAGACTCACACAGCACTCACAAAGTAGGACTCAACCAGGG